>OZ020263.1:8066017-8419275 GCA_963971285.1 Astropecten irregularis
CTAAACCTCGTATCCCAAACCTCGTATCCCAAACCTCGTATCCCAAAGCTTGTTGATACAAGCTTTGTGATCAAAGCTCTTATTGGGATAAGAGCTTTGGGATACGAGGTTTGGGAACGAGGTTTAGGATACGACCTTTGGGATAAGACCTTTGGGATACCAGCTTTGGGATACAAGCTTTGGGATGAGAGCTTTGGGATAAGAGCTTTGGGATACAAGCTTTCGGATAAGAGCTTTGGGATACAAGCCAAGATAAAAGGAAGGGGCGTTACATCACACGGTTTTGGAAGGAAAAATAGCGCAGGCTAATGTAAAACAGTTTCATTTGCCTTCATGGATCCTAGTGATTGGTTGATATTGGTTGATAGATATTGGTTGATATAGGGATCTAACTTAAAGCTGGATCAGTACAATGTTCATTTTTATATCTGCACTATTTGTCTATAAAAGATTTTTGGGGTTGTGTTGGTTTTGGGTTGTTTCTTTTTTAAGCGTTTAATAAATCTGCGAATTGATTGAATATGCTTAAAAACTATAGTGGAATTTTGAAAAGAACGCGAAACACTGCTTAATTTTTGTCAGAAAATTTAATAAAAGATCCAATTTAGAAATGTCAATGAAAACCTAACAACTAATTAAGCAAATACCACCCATTTTACACAGTAATGTCTAAATTTTTGGCACAAAAACATTTCTAATTAATGCAGAAGTTTTCTATTGCTAATGGATTTGATGAATTTCACTTAATAAAATACAGCAAAGCAAACTAGCAAATTCGTAAGAAAAAACATCGACATTCATTCATAATAATAACTACATTTATCTTAAGATAAATAACTGAATCAAATTAACTGTCATTTACAGCGCGAAAGATTTCAGCCTTGGAGCTTCGCTAAGTAAAAATGTAATGGTTGACTGTACAGAACGTATAAGAAACTCCCACTCAAACCTTTCATATATAAGGTAATATACGTTTTATGCCAGAAAAAAAGAAGATGCAGATTCATGGGCAAAGAAATAAAGACATAGTTTGATCTCCAAAATTATAGGAGTTTTGAGAAACAGAAAAAGCGCCTATGGAATTTCTTAAGAATATCAAGAAAGATACAGTAAAAGTCACTTGAGAAAATCCCAGGTCAAAAGATTTTCGGCAGTTGTTATAAGCAGTGGCATAAGACCTTTTTGATAACAACTCTGGATAAAAGCTTTTGGAAACCAGCTTTGGGATAGGAGCTTTGGGATAGGAGTTTGGGTTGAGAGCTTTGGGATACGACCTTTGGGATACGCGCTTTGGGATACAAGCTTTGGGATAAGAGCTTTGGGATACGACCTTTTGGATACGCGCTTTGGGATACAAGCTTTGGGATAAGAGCTTTGGGATACGACCTTTGGGATACGCGCTTTGGGTTGAGAGCTTTGGGATACGAGCTTTGAGATACGAGCTTTGGGATACGCGCTTTGGGTTGAGAGCTTTGGGATACGAGCTTTGAGATACGAGCTTTGGGATACGACCTTTCGGATACGACCTTTGGGATAAGAGCTTTGGGATCGGAGTTTGGGTTGAGAGCTTTGGGATACCGACCTTTGGGATAAGGGCTTTGGGATACAAGCTTTGGGATACGAGGTTTGGGATAGGAGCTTTGGGATACGTGCTTTGGGATGAGAGCTTTGGGATACGAGCTTTGGGATACGAGCTTTGAGATACGAGCTTTGGGATACGACCTTTCGGATAAGACCTTTGGGATAAGAGCTTTGGGATCGGAGTTTGGGTTGAGAGCTTTGGGATACCGACCTTTGGGATAAGGGCTTTGGGATACAAGCTTTGGGATAAGAGCTTTGGGATACGACCTTTGGGATACGCGCTTTGGGATGAGAGCTTTGGGATACGAGCTTTGAGATACGAGCTTTGGGATGAGAGCTTTGGGATACGAGCTTTGGGATACGAGCTTTGAGATACGAGCTTACGGATACGACCTTTGGGATACGAGCTTTGGGATAAGAGCTTTGGGATACGACCTTTGGGATACGACCTTTGGGATACGACCTTTGGGATACGACCTTTGGGATACGACCTTTTAGATACGACCTTTTGGATACGAGCTTTGGGATACGAGCTTTGGGATACAAGCTTTGGGATACCAGCTTTGGGATACCAGCTTTAGGATACCAGCGCCGAGATGAGAGCTTTGGGATAAGAGCTTTGGGATACCAGCTTTGGGATACCAGCTTTGGGATACCAGCTTTGGGATACAAGCTTTGGGATACGAGGTTTTGGATACGAGCTTTGGGATACAAGCTTTGGGATACCAGCTTTGGAATAGGAGCTTTGGGATAGGAGCTTTGGAATATCACCTTTGTGATATCATCTCTGGGATAAGAGCTTTGGGATACAAGCTTTGAGATACGAGCTTTGGGATAAGAGCTTTGGGATAAGAGCTTTGGGATACGAGCTTTGAGATACGAGCTTTGAGATACGAGCTTTGAGATACGAGCTTTGAGATACGAGCTTTGGGGTACGAGCTTTGGGATACGAGCTTTGGGATGAGAGCTTTGAGATACCAGCTTTGGGATACCAACTTTGGGATGCCAGCTTTGGGATACGACCTTTGGGATACGACCTTTGGGATACGAGCTTTGGGATACGAGCTTTGGGATGAGAGCTTTGGGATGAGAGCTTTTTAGGATACGAGCTTTGGGAAACGAGCTTTGGGATGAGAGCTTTGAGATACGAGCTTTGGTATACGAGCTTTGGGATAAGAGCTTTGGGATACGAGGTTTGAGATACGAGCTTTGGGATACGAGCTTTGGGATACAAGCCTTGGGATACCAGCTTTGAGATACGAGCTTTGGGATACAAGCTTTGAGATACGAGCTTTGGGATACGAGCTTTGGGATACCAGAGCTTTCGTATACGAGCTTTGGGATGCGAGCTTTGGGATACGTGCTTGGGGATACGAGCTTTGGGATACGAGCTTTGGGATACAAGCTTTGGGATACCAGCTTTGGGATACCAGCTTTGAGATACAAGCTTTGGGATACCGACCTTTGGGATAAGAGCTTTGGGATACGAGGTTTGAGATTCGAGCTTTGGGATACGAGCTTTTGGATACAAGCTTTGGGATACCAGCTTTGAGATACGAGCTTTGGGATACAAGCTTTGAGATACGAGCTTTGGGATAAGAGCTTTGAGATACGAGCTTTTGGATACAAGCTTTGGGATACCAGCTTTGAGATACGAGCTTTGGGATACAAGCTTTGAGATACGAGCTTTGGGATAAGAGCTTTGGGATACGAGCTTTGGGATACCAGAGCTTTCGTATACGAGCTTTGGGATGCGAGCTTTGGGATACGTGCTTGGGGATACGAGCTTTGGGATACGAGCTTTGGGATACAAGCTTTGGGATACCAGCTTTGGGATACCAGCTTTAGGATACCAGCTTTGAGATGAGAGCTTTGGGATAAGAGCTTTGGGATACCAGCTTTGGGATACCAGCTTTGGGATACCACCTTTGGGATACAAGCTTTGGGATACGAGGTTTTGGATACGAGCTTTGGGACACAAGCTTTGGGATACCAGCTTAGGGATACCAGCTTTGGAATAGGAGCTTTGGGATAGGAGCTTTGGAATATCACCTTTGTGATATCATCTCTGGGATATCATCTCTGGGATACGAGCTTTGAGATACGAGCTTTGAGATACGAGCTTTGGGATGCGAGCTTTGGGATACGTGCTTGGGGATACGAGCTTTGGGATACGAGCTTTGGGATACAAGCTTTGGGATACCAGCTTTGGGATACCAGCTTTAGGATACCAGCTTTGAGATGAGAGCTTTGGGATCAGAGCTTTGGGATACCAGCTTCGGGATACCAGCATTGGGATACCACCTTTGGGATACAAGCTTTGGGATACGAGGTTTTGGATACGAGCTTTGTGATACTAGCTTTGGGATACCAGCTTTGGGATACCAGCTTTGGAATAGGAGCTTTGGGATAGGAGCTTTGGAATATCACCTTTGTGATATCATCTCTGGGATATCATCTCTGGGATAAGAGCTTTGGGATACGTGCTTGGGGATACGTGCTTTGGGATACGAGCTTTGGGATATCAGCTCTGGGATACGAGCTTTGGGATACCAGCTTTGGGATACCAGCTTTGAAATACGAGCTTTGGGATATAAGCTTTGGGATACGAGCTTTGGGATACCAGAGCTTTGGGATACAAGCTTTGGGATACGAGCTTTGAGATACGAGCTTTGGGATACGACCTTTGGGATACGAGCTTTGGGATGAGAGCGGGGAGATACGAGCTTTGGGATAAGAGCTTTGGGATACAAGCTTTGGGATACGAGCTTTGAGATGAGAGCTTTGGGATACAAGCTTTGGGATACGAGCTTTGGGATACGAGCTTTGAGATACGAGCTTTGGGATACGAGCTTTGGGATGAGAGCTTTGAGATACGAGCTTTGGGATAAGAGCTTTGGGATACCAGCTTTGGGATACGAGCTTTGGGATACGAGCTTTGGGATACAAGCCTTGGTATACCAGCTTTGAGATACGAGCTTTGGGATACAAGCTTTGAGATACGAGCTTTGGGATACGAGCTTTGGGATACCAGAGCTTTCGTATACGAGCTTTGGGATACGAGCTTTGGGATGCCAGCTTTGGGATACGAGTTTTTAGATACGAGCTTTGGGATACGAGCTTTGGGATACGAGCTTTGGGATGAGAGCTTTGAGATACGAGCTTTGGGATACAAGCTTTGAGATACGAGCTTTGGTATACGAGCTTTGGGATAAGAGCTTTGGGATACGAGGTTTGAGATGCGAGCTTTGGGATACGAGCTTTGGGATACGAGCTTTGGGATACCACCTTTGGGATACCAGCTTTGGAATAGGAGCTTTTTGATAGGAGCTTTGGAATATCACCTTTGTGATATCATCTCTGGGATATTATCTCTGGGATAAGAGCTTTGGGATACGAGCTTAGGAATACGAGCTTTCGGATACGTGCTTTGGGATACGTGCTTTGGGATACGAGCTTTGGGATATCAGCTCTGGGATACGAGCTTTGGGATACCAGCTTTGGGATACCAGCTTTGAAATACGAGCTTTGGGATATAAGTTTTGGGATACGAGCTTTGTGATACCAGCTTTGGGATAAGAGCTTTGGGATACAAGCTTTGGGATACGAGCTTTGAGATACGAGCTTTGGGATACGAGCTTTGGGATACGAGCTTTGGGATGAGAGCGGGGAGATACGAGCTTTGGGATAAGAGCTTTGGGATACAAGCTTTGGGATACGAGCTTTGAGATGAGAGCTTTGGGATACAAGCTTTGGGATACGAGCTTTGGGATACGAGCTTTGAGATACGAGCTTTGGGATACGAGCTTTGGGATGAGAGCTTTGAGATACGAGCTTTGGGATAAGAGCTTTGGGATACCAGCTTTGGGATACCAACTTTGGGATGCCAGCCTTGGGATACGAGTTTTTAGATACGATCTTTGGGATACGACCTTTGGGATACGACCTTTGGGATACGAGCTTTGGGATACGAGCTTTGGGATGAGAGCTTTTTAGGATACGAGCTTTGGGATACGAGCTTTGGGATGAGAGCTTTGAGATACGAGCTTTGGGATACAAGCTTTGAGATACGAGCTTTTGGATAAGAGCTTTGGGATACCAGGTTTGAGATACGAGCTTTGGGATACGAGCTTTGGGATACAAGCCTTGGGATACCAGCTTTGAGATACGAGCTTTGGGATACAATCTTTGAGATACGAGCTTTGGGATACGAGCTTTGGGATACCAGAGCTTTCGTATACGAGCTTTGGGATGCGAGCTTTGGGATACGTGCTTGGGGATACGAGCTTTGGGATACGAGCTTTGGGATACAAGCTTTGGGATACCAGCTTTGGGATACCAGCTTTGGGATACAGCTTTGGGATGAGAGCTTTGGGATACAAGCTTTGGGATAAGAGCTTTGGGATACAAGCTTTGGGATACGACCTTTTGGATACGACCTTTTGGATACGACCTTTGGGATACGAGCTTTGGGATGAGAGCTTTGGGATGAGAGCTTTTTAGGATACGAGCTTTGGGATACGAGCTTTGGGATGAGAGCTTTGAGATACGAGCTTTGGGATACAAGCTTTGAGATACGAGCTTTGGTATACGAGCTTTGGGATAAGAGCTTTGGGATACAGCAGTCGATTTCACGAAACTTTACGCAGTTGCGTAAGTCTACTTACGCCACAAATTTCGTGGCGTAAGTGGACTTACGCAACTGCGTAAAGTTTCGTGAAATCGGGCAGAGGTTTGAGATACGAGCTTTGGGATACGAGCTTTTGGATACAAGCTTTGGGATACCAGCTTTGAGATACGAGCTTTTGGATACAAGCTTTGGGATACCAGCTTTGAGATACGAGCTTTGGGATACAAGCTTTGAGATACGAGCTTTGGGATAAGAGCTTTGGGATACGAGCTTTGGGATACCAGAGCTTTCGTATACGAGCTTTGGGATGCGAGCTTTGGGATACGTGCTTTGGGATACGAGCTTTGGGATACGAGCTTTGGGATACAAGCTTTGGGATACCAGCTTTGGGATACCAGCTTTAGGATACCAGCTTTGAGATGAGAGCTTTGGGATAAGAGCTTTGGGATACCAGCTTTGGGATACCAGCTTTGGGATACCACCTTTGGGATACAAGCTTTGGGATACGAGGTTTTGGATACGAGCTTTGGGACACAAGCTTTGGGATACCAGCTTTGGGATACCAGCTTTGGAATAGGAGCTTTGGGATAGGAGCTTTGGAATATCACCTTTGTGATATCATCTCTGGGATATCATCTCTGGGATAAGAGCTTTGGGATACAAGCTTTGAGATACGAGCTTTGGGATAAGAGCTTTGGGATAAGAGCTTTGGGATACGAGCTTTGAGATACGAGCTTTGAGATACGAGCTTTGGGATACCAGCTTTGGGATACCAGCTTTGGGATACCAGCTTTGGGATACCAGAGCTTTCGTATACGAGCTTTGGGATGCGAGCTTTGGGATACGTGCTTGGGGATACGAGCTTCGGGATACGAGCTTTGGGATACAAGCTTTGGGATACCAGCTTTGGGATACCAGCTTTAGGATACCACCTTTGAGATGAGAGCTTTGGGATAAGAGCTTTGGGATACCAGCTTTGGGATACCAGCTTTGGGATACCACCTTTGGGATACAAGCTTTGGGATACGAGGTTTTGGATACGAGCTTTGTGATACAAGCTTTGGGATACCAGCTTTGGGATACCAGCTTTGGAATAGGAGCTTTGGGATAGGAGCTTTGGAATATCACCTTTGTGATATCATCTCTGGGATATCATCTCTGGGATAAGAGCTTTGGGATACGAGCTTAGGAATACGAGCTTTCGGATACGTGCTTGGGGATACGTGCTTTGGGATACGAGCTTTGGTATACGAGCTTTGGGATAAGAGCTTTGGGATACGAGGTTTGAGATACGAGCTTTGGGATACGAGCTTTTGGATACAAGCTTTGGGATACCAGCTTTGAGATACGAGCTTTGGGATACAAGCTTTGAGATACGAGCTTTGGGATAAGAGCTTTGGGATACGAGCTTTGGGATACCAGAGCTTTCGTATACGAGCTTTGGGATGCGAGCTTTGGGATACGTGCTTGGGGATACGAGCTTGGGGATACGAGCTTTGGGATACAAGCTTTGGGATACCAGCTTTGGGATACCAGCTTTAGGATACCAGCTTTGAGATGAGAGCTTTGGGATTAGAGCTTTGGGATACCAGCTTTGGGATACCACCTTTGGGATACAAGCTTTGGGATACGAGGTTTTGGATACGAGCTTTGGGACACAAGCTTTGGGATACCAGCTTTGGGATACCAGCTTTGGAATAGGAGCTTTGGGATAGGAGCTTTGGAATATCACCTTTGTGATATCATCTCTGGGATATCATCTCTGGGATAAGAGCTTTGGGATACAAGCTTTGGGATACAAGCTTTGAGATACGAGCTTTGGGATAAGAGCTTTGGGATAAGAGCTTTGGGATACGAGCTTTGAGATACGAGCTTTGGGATACCAGCTTTGGGATACCAGAGCTTTCGTATACGAGCTTTGGGATGCGAGCTTTGGGATACGTGCTTGGGGATACGAGCTTTGGGATACGAGCTTTGGGATACAAGCTTTGGGATACCAGCTTTGGGATACCAGCTTTAGGATACCAGCTTTGAGATGAGAGCTTTGGGATAAGAGCTTTGGGATACCAGCTTTGGGATACCAGCTTTGGGATACCACCTTTGGGATACAAGCTTTGGGATACGAGGTTTTGGATACGAGCTTTGTGATACAAGCTTTGGGATACCAGCTTTGGGATACCAGCTTTGGGATACCAGCTTTGGAATAGGAGCTTTGGGATAGGAGCTTTGGAATATCACCTTTGTGATATCATCTCTGGGATATCATCTCTGGGATAAGAGCTTTGGGATACGAGCTTAGGAATACGAGCTTTCGGATACGTGCTTGGGGATACGTGCTTTGGGATACGAGCTTTGGGATATCAGCTCTGGGATACGAGCTTTGGGATACCAGCTTTGGGATACCAGCTTTGAAATACAAGCTTTGGGATACGAGCTTTGAGATACGAGCTTTGGGATACGAGCTTTGGGATACGAGCTTTGGGATGAGAGCGGGGAGATACGAGCTTTGGGATAAGAGCTTTGGGATACAAGCTTTGGGATACGAGCTTTGAGATGAGAGCTTTGGGATACAAGCTTTGGGATACGAGCTTTGGGATGAGAGCTTTGAGATACGAGCTTTGGGATAAGAGCTTTGGGATACCAGCTTTGGGATACCAACTTTGGGATACGAGTTTTTAGATACGAGCTTTGGGATACGACCTTTGGGATACGACCTTTGGGATACGAGCTTTGGGATACGAGCTTTGGGATGAGAGCTTTGGGATGAGAGCTTTTTAGGATACGAGCTTTGGGATACGAGCTTTGGGATGAGAGCTTTGAGATACGAGCTTTGGGATACAAGCTTTGAGATACGAGCTTTGGTATACGAGCTTTGGGATAAGAGCTTTGGGATACGAGGTTTGAGATACGAGCTTTGGGATACGAGCTTTGGGATACAAGCCTTGGGATACCAGCTTTGAGATACGAGCTTTGGGATACAAGCTTTGAGATACGAGCTTTGGGATACGAGCTTTGGGATACCAGAGCTTTCGTATACGAGCTTTGGGATGCGAGCTTTAGGATACGTGCTTGGGGATACGAGCTTTGGAATACGAGCTTTGGGATACAAGCTTTGGGATACCAGCTTTAGGATACCAGCTTTGAGATGAGAGCTTTGGGATACCAGCTTTGGGATACCACCTTTGGGATACAAGCTTTGGGATACGAGGTTTTGGATACGAGCTTTGGGATACAAGCTTTGGGATACCAGCTTTGGGATAGGAGCTTTGGAATAGGAGCTTTGGGATAGGAGCTTTGGAATATCACCTTTGTGATATCATCTCTGGGATACGAGCTTTGGGATACCAGCTTTGGGATACCAGCTTTGAAATACCACCTTTGGGATACAAGCTTTGGGATACGAGGTTTTGGATACGAGCTTTGGGATACAAGCTTTGGGATACCAGCTTTGGGATACCAGCTTTGGAATAGGAGCTTTGGGATAGGAGCTTTGGAATATCACCTTTGTGATATGATCTCTGGGATATCATCTCTGGGATAAGAGCTTTGGGATACGAGCTTAGGAATACGAGCTTTGGGATACGTGCTTTGGGATATCATCTCTGTGATACGAGCTTTGCGATATAAGCTTCGGGATGTAAGCTTTCGGATACGTGCTTGGGGATACGTGCTTTGGGATACGAATTTGGGATATCAGCTCTGGGATACGAGCTTTGTGATACCAGATTTGGGATAAGAGCTTTGTGATACCAGATTTGGGATAAGAGCTTTGGGATACCAGCTTTGAAATACGAGCTTCGGGATATAAGCTTTGGGATAGGAGCTTTGAGATACGAGCTTTGGGATATCAGATTTGGGATAGGAGCTTTGGGATGAGAGCTTTGGCATACCAGCTTTGGGATACAAGCTTTGGGATACAAGCTTTGAGATACGAGCTTTGGTATACGAGCTTTGGGATAAGAGCTTTGGGATACGAGGTTTGCGATACGAGCTTTGGGATACGAGCTTTGGGATACAAGCCTTGGGATACCAGCTTTGAGATACGAGCTTTGGGATACAAGCTTTGGGATACGAGCTTTGGGATACGAGCTTTGGGATACCAGAGCTTTCGTATACGAGCTTTGGGATGCGAGCTTTGGGATACGTGCTTGGGGATACGAGCTTTGGGATACGAGCTTTGGGATACAAGCTTTGGGATACCAGCTTTGGGATACCAGCTTTAGGATACCAGCTTTGAGATGAGAGCTTTGGGATACCAGCTTTGGGATACCACCTTTGGGATACAAGCTTTGGGATACGAGGTTTTGGATACGAGCTTTGGGATACAAGCTTTGGGATACCAGCTTTGGGATAGGAGCTTTGGAATAGGAGCTTTGGGATAGGAGCTTTGGAATATCACCTTTGTGATATCATCTCTGGGATACGAGCTTTGGGATACCAGCTTTGGGATACCAGCTTTGAAATACCACCTTTGGGATACAAGCTTTGGGATACGAGGTTTTGGATACGAGCTTTGGGATACAAGCTTTGGGATACCAGCTTTGGGATACCAGCTTTGGAATAGGAGCTTTGGGATAGGAGCTTTGGAATATCACCTTTGTGATATGATCTCTGGGATATCATCTCTGGGATAAGAGCTTTGGGATACGAGCTTAGGAATACGAGCTTTGGGATACGTGCTTTGGGATATCATCTCTGTGATACGAGCTTTGCGATATAAGCTTCGGGATGTAAGCTTTCGGACACGTGCTTGGGGATACGTGCTTTGGGATTCGAATTTGGGATATCAGCTCTGGGATACGAGCTTTGTGATACCAGATATCCCAAGATAAGAGCTTTGTGATACCAGATTTGGGATAAGAGCTTTGGGATACCAGCTTTGAAATACGAGCTTCGGGATATAAGCTTTGGGATAGGAGCTTTGAGATACGAGCTTTGGGATATCAGATTTGGGATAGGAGCTTTGGGATGAGAGCTTTGGCATACCAGCTTTGGGATACAAGCTTTGGGATACAAGCTTTGGGATACGAGCTTTGGGTTACCAGCTTTGGGAAACCAGCTTTGCGATACCACCTTTGGGAAACCAGCTTCGCGATACCACCTTTGGGATATCAGCTTTGGGATACCACCTTTGGGAAACCAGCTTCGCGATACCACCTTTGGAATATCAGCTTTGGGATACCAGCTTTTGGATACGAGCTTTGGGATAAGATTTTTGGGATGCCACCTTCATGATAGGTCTTGCGTAGGTTTTGCAGATTACTTTGCAACACTAGTACCTATTACCCTCTGTACTCCTCTGGGATACCCCTGGTGACAGCTGGGTTTTGCAGTGTGCACTTGAAACCTGTGTGGTTGTTGGTTCATTCTTCCTACCATTACTAGCCTGTTCACTAGCCAATGTCACGTGTTCCTGAATCCTTGTTTGAAATGAATCTTGAAATGGACAACATCCACAGGAACAGCGGCGTCGACATCCCGGATTTTGGCTTCCCACCACCGCATCCTATACCAACAAGATATGAGCCAATCCTTTGTAGTATTTTTTCGTCTATTCCACAAAATCTTTCCTATCTGTCGGGCACGAACTCGCCATCGCGCACTTTTTTTCATCTATAATATCTGGACAGATTTTACTATTACTACCCCTTTCAGTCTGGTTAATGCTCAGAATTTTCATGTGGCTATGTTTTCTGGTAAGTAGTACCTTGCTTCCATCATGTGATCGATGATCACCGGTGGTATATGAACCCCTGTTTATATTGAACGTTTAGTTCCCAGGGTCGTAGAGCTCTTACATAGCATCCGGCATAACCTTTTCACTTTCGCAATTGTTCCGGGTTAGGAATGCACATAGAAACGAGGGCGAAAATAAAGTACCAGGGAAAAATAGTGGGAGGAAAGTAAAGGTTATGCCCTGTGAGAGCTCTACGATTCTGGAAACAACAAATGTGTGGACAGGGATGAGATGGACACTTCTATTCTTGGGCATTAAAAAAGACAAGCGACGGGATGAAAAGGAGGAACTCGTGATGGCGAGTTCGTCGTTTAACCCCCACAGACAGATCAGGAGAGTTTTTTGTGGAAAAGACGGAAAACTAGAAGAAAGGAATTGGTGAAAATCAAGTTGGTAGGAGATTGGAGGATGACGATAAACAGTAAGGCGCGCCTGCGTAACTAGTAGAAAATTACGAAGGATGCAACCATGATTTGCCAACATAGAGTATGCAAAGACCATTTAGCATACAAATCGGAAAATAGAGGCACACTACTGAGACCGAAGTGCTAAGTAGTGACATCATTCAACAATATAATTTTTCCTGTCTGTTTTTGAAAACAAACAGCATGCACCAGGCACAGAAGATCTCCTCGTATCTATAACATTGAGCAAGTCATCATTATAAATGTGCAAGCTCTTCAACAATGTTCGCCACGAACAATGTCATCAACAGATGGAAAAAGTGATAGAAAGTGATTTAGAAAATAACAAAAACAGTCGAATGATGCTTGATAGAAAGCGAAAGTACAGACAATTAGTTAATGAGGATACTGTCCGAAGCGAAATAAGGAAAGAGGGAGACCACCAACGTCAACAAGGATCTATATGTGTCACAGGGACAAAGATTAAACCAAATGAGGCGGCGGACAAGGCTTCCGAAAGATGCTCGTTCAAGTATCATGATGAAAAAAGTAGAAACATGTTTGACAAAAAAACTGTACAGGCAGCGGAAAGGACGAGCAAGTTGCCTAGCTGGGGAAGCGACAAATGTCTTCATTGATTTAGTGGGATCATGTGGTTTTGAGAAAAGTACAAGGATAGTGGCTAGGACTATATATTCTGTAAAAACGTTACGTTGATGACATGTTCATCAGGAAGAGGCGAACTGAGCAATCTGGAAAAGAAGTCATGCCATATCGCGAACACAAGTATCCAAGTAACCAAGTAACTTTATGGAGAACAATTAAGAGAACCATGTGGGTTGAAGGACGCAGGTCCTAGAATCTGACTGTCAGAATGGAAGAAGTAAAGAAAGACCCGGTGTAAGTGTTATATTATTACTCATGGCACTGCATGAAGCCGATAGCCAGCAGAGTGCACTAAACCAGAAGAGAAAAGGATGGACATTCTAATCACTATGGTAATGAGTTTGAAGGAAGATATATTGGGGAGAACAGCAAAATCACTGAGAAAAAGAATTCAGGAACACGCGAGGGAGAGAGAAGTCAGCAGCACTTAACGTGACGTGTCTGGTTTTAACGTACATTAGACTTAAACCGAAAATGAACAGAGGAAAGAAACCACAGGTTTCAAGTGTAGGAAACAGAACTCCGTTGCCATGAGATTGTTAAGAGCGCACCGGTACGTTCCAGCATCGCAGCGATGGAAACAAGGCCTGTTGGAATCTTTCTTCAATAGCACAATAAATTTAAGGAAATGCCAGATGAGAGGAACGAGACGCCCGAAAATGCGTCTATTTCCACAGGTTTTAAGGGAAATAAAGTTGTTTTTAACGTATAAATATTCACACATTTTAAAAACTATACAAATTACACCGCACAATTTTCTTTTACCGTAACGTTTGTGTAATTTTAAATAATTTCGATTTTAAGAAATAACATTTGAAGTGGTGTACTACTGTAATCAGGAACACCGTAATATCTATTCTCAATGTAATGAATGGTTAGGCATGAGATCTAAAAAAAAACCACTGAATACACGAATATGAATATTGTTGCCTAGAAAAATCAACGTACTGTTTTGTACCAATGAATGGATATAAATAAAGAAATCTGGTTCACTTTTTCCAAACACTGCAGGTCTACTAAACACCCATATAGAAAACTCATATAGTTAGTATCCAATCTCCGGGCTAATTTGGTTATACTGATTGAAATACAATTCAAAAGAATACAGAGAACAATAATCTGAATACCCAATTCATTATCAAACCTGACATTATCACAACAGCATTGACAAACAAAGTAAACCAAATGTTTACATTAACAATTTCGCCTAGGTTCAGTAATACCTCCCCTAAATTATTTTCAGGGGTTTGTTGCCAATTATTACAAGTTATGTCTGTACACAATTATCAATATAATACCTATCGCAATCCTGAATGAAATACTTTTCGTGCGCATAGAGCGCACAAGCCATTAAGAGAAAAATCGAAACCAAATACAATGGTTACAACGCAGTGCACAACATTTCAAACTAAACTGGGGTAAACTGCATGAAAAAAAGTACAAGAAATTAATGAGGTCTCGAATAGACTGAGGAGACTCGGACAAAAGGCCTCATTTTAGCTTCTCGGTCCTTTTCAAGCCATGTTCTAATGTGCCACAAATCATTGAGAATAGCCACTGCTGCAATAATCCCATTAAAAGGTAATATCATACTTTGGTTTTTATAAAAGAAATACAGATTAATGGCCAAAAAATCAAGACAGATACAAGTGACAGTCATCTGTGAAAATTTCAGTCCCATACGCTGCCCAATTTTTAAGAAAACAGTGAAAAACAGCCACAGTATTTCTTAAGTCTTTTATTTTTGATCTTTTAAAAGATCAAACAGGTTTTCGGTCGTTGTTTTACAAATTTCTAGATACACTATTTCAGGTGGAACAATTTTAATAATATGTTTCTACCACCACCATCTTCATACCCTGAAAGTTATACGTAAATCTGTGAACATTTCTGTTTTGGTTTCTTACCAAAGTATGATACTACCTTTAATCAGCGAAGACTCGGAAACCAAAAAAGCGTTTAAGCATTTTCTGACGTTTAAGGTTGCGGCGGATGAATATTAAATCGCAATTCCTTGTCTGTGACATGCTTGAATTTTCAAAGATGCCGATTTTGACGGTAAAAATACACGAGAAAAATGAAATGGTTAATTTTATTACAGTACCTTACTTTTAGAACCATGCAGAAAAAAGTTGATGCTAAATGTTATAGAGGTAATACATTTTTAACATCAAGAAATACGGAATGCTGTTTTACAGCTTCTTTCATAAATGATGTTCATAATGTATGAAATGTGCACTTTCCTACATTACAACATCTAGAAAAACCTAGAAAACATGCCCCATTACAACAACTCAAGTCATTTGATAACTTTTCCATTCACAAAAGTACATCTTCAAGATCTACAAATTGCTACAATATAATATTATAACTATCAATTAAATCGAGAACGTACCAGCGAAGTTCAAAAGACGATACTTATGTTTCTTTTTGAATCGAATATATTTCGTCAATAAAAAGAACCAATTTTGCATCGAAAGAGACCGTTTTCAAACAGAACTATTTTTCTCCATAACATCAGTGACAGCATCTAATTTTACACAAGTTACCACACACGGAGCAATTTATATGTAAAATAATTTAGTTTCGCTTACGCATGCAAAATTGACACGTTCAAGTGTACATTTTGAATCACCGTGCATTATCAAAGACCTTCCTAGAGAGAAAAGATGCGAAATCTTTCGGTTAAACCTTTTTTTCACTTTTGACAAGAAAAAAAAAACATTCTCGGAAAAATTTGTTTTCTTTTTATAAGGTAAAATCACATTAGGAATACATGACTGCTTTTTCTAATTCTTAAAGGGAAGACAGTCAAAGCAACATGGCAATTAACTAAATCAGCACACCTACAATGGATAAATGTGACATCAATATTACATTTCATACAAAAAGAAGTTGGTCTGCAGAGTTCCTGAAGCTGCAGCATGGTGGCAAAATATCACTTCATCCACTGAAAGTGAACTAAAAAAAAGACTATTAAAGTGCATAGTTAGGGTTCAATCGGTGAAACCTGTTAATAAAAAAAAACTCGTTATTGCTATGAGCCTTTTACAAAAAGTATTTATACACTTTTAAATAACGCCTACTGTAAACAACATGGACATAAATGGTGTGAAATAAAGAATGCATTAAAATGGCCATCCCACAATAAAATGTGAAATATTAAAATGTAATCATTATAACATGTTATCTTTGGACATTGCACGATTGAATAAACATGTATCTATCACCTTTAAATATTGTAACACGGGTAACCGGATTTCTATTGTTCCTAATTTTCTTAAATAATCCTACGAACAATTTTGTGCATAATTTGATAAATCGTGGAAACCGGATATACTACTTATAGAACCAACACAATATATTAAATTCAGGTTTTTTAATAATTAATTTGCAAATCAAGATATTTGATAAGTGCAATGAGCGGAGAAGCCACTCATTGAACGAGCGTATCTATATGGTTAACCGACACATGTTATGACAATATTGCAAGGTAACTCATCCACATCACCATCATTATAATACTGCCGCTTTTTACAAGAATACTTGAAGAGGAAAAAACCCTGAACTAGATTTTTGTTCTTAGAATCGCAAATGCCATCTTAAAAGGACGATGTGGAAATGTACAATGAATAATACTTGCATCATTAATATTGTCACAAAATGAAATATACATACATGTATTTTATGTAATTTCCCTTTGTTTTTCTGATGAAGTGCATTCTTTAATTTAATACTATAACCTTTAATGACCTTGTTATATTGTTCACAGCGAGTTTTCAATTACGACAACTAATTCATTTCCTTAATATTGCACATGCCATTCGTCAATATTTTCAATATTAATTACTTTATAACCATTTAGGTGAATCAGCCGTTCAAATAAGTTTAGTTGCCAAATATATAGCAAAAATATTTTTAAAAGTGCACATTTATTGCGTACTGCTACAATCCAATTGAATAGTATGGAGGCAGCGCGGTCAAATTTAGAGAATAACACTGAACATTTCTTTACACTAAACTTCAACTGAACTGAAGTACAATTTGAATTGTGAAAAAAATATTTCCATGGTTAAAGCTGCAGTAATTTTTCTTGCTCTAGACCAGATGTATCGCCGTTTGAAGTCAAAACGGGATGCCACCCGAAACCGTTCAAGAGAAAGCAGTTATGGGACCGTAGTCCAGTTGCCAAAGTACACTCTAAGCAGAGTAACAAACTTCGGAATGTCTGAACAAGTCACTGTGAACTCAAGAATTGCAATTCTTCATTTGTTTGGAAAAAATGTAAATTGACTGTTGATAATTCGGTTTCAAAATTACACATGAAATATTATCCAATTGAAAAATATCTAGAAAATCGCACCAGCTGAATATTTCAAAAGCGTGAACAGAAACATAATTTTCTTTAAAAACGTGAACGCAGTATAATTTCACGAAATGCACTTTGAGTAACAATAATTTGGATATAATGCTAGCGCGAAATTTTCTTTTCATTCGAAACAAGTCCAGTTTATACAGTACATTTCGGTCAGTATTTTGAAGGTAAGTTCGTGCTAATTCAGGTAAAAAGAAAGCTATTGCAACAGAATTCACATTGTATGAGAAGAATGTTATCAAAGAATCTCAATGTACATTAGAAATTACTGTTCCTGATGGGCAAAGTAAATGTGTTGCCTAACACGAGAAATGTAAAACAAATTTTATTTAAGGAACAAGATGTCGCTAATATTGTTCGTGACTGTCCTACTGTAGCACACATTGATAAAGAGATTATTATTTACAAATCAGTATTTTCACAAATACATTTGCAGGTTCAGACGGTTTATCAGGCGGGACAACTTGCTGCCCTGAGAGTTCCGCCGTAAAAGTACTTCAAATACTGTAGAATCAACCAGGTGGAATGGACAGCCCCCACTTAGCAGTCCATACTAGTTGCACTTTCCCCATAAATAAATAAAAACTATACCAGCATTAAATTATATACAAACATTCTGACAATAATGTATAGATCTCTAAACGTGAAGCTAGAAAAACCAGTATCATATAGAATACATATTAAAAGTGGACAAAACGACTATGTAAAACTCACAAACTTGCAATTACATGTGCTGTTATTAGTACTTGTAAGGGTTCCAGTCGGTGAACAGTACAAACTCAACTCAAGAATCTTACAGTACTTGAAATAATTGTTAATTAACTAGAATTTATTATTTTAACATTAAATAATTAGTACAAATCGTGAAAGAATTAAAATAGCTATGTTGTGGATACATTTCACTTTCAGGTTCATCTTTATTGCTTGGCTTGAGCATTGGTGGTGGAGCTTGGCAAAGCTTCAGTTTCATCAATGTCCTTCTCTTCTGACGAAGTTTCTTCCTTCTTGTCCATCATTGGCTGATTACATTCTTCCGAAATAGTCTGCCAGTGATCACGGTTCTCCTTACAACCATTTAATAATGGTGTTAATTTCTCACAGGTCTTTGCTAGGGCCTAGAATACAAGTAAAATTACATATATGACAAAAAATGTAATTAAAATCACAGGGACCTGTTCTTAAAACGCAATTGGGTGTATTACGCACATTATGAAGTCGCAAAAGCAAAATTAATATAATCATAAACTGACTGAATTTAAGTAATTGAAAAGTGAACAAAGAAAAATTGACCGGAGCGGGATTCGAACCGGCGACTTCCTGTTAACAGACGTGACAAATAAAATTAGGGTTTATCACAATAAATGGGATTTCGTATTGATGCAGAGAAGAGGTTGAGGAAACTTTTTATATATGGTATAGAAGTCCCATGTGCAGAGATATTGGCTAGAGAACTGGTGTGCAAAAGCGTCTTTGATCTTTCTTTGTTAGGTTCCAATTTCGGATGACAAGCCAGAATGTTTCACCATGAAGGACAAGACAGTCACTTGAGGATTTGCAAGAAGAGAAAGACCAACTTTTGTTTCGTGTGCATGATTGGCAAGAAGGAATATGAAATGGCAATTGTCACTCGCCAGACTGGGATAGAGGTTTGAAAACATGGAGAACCAATCTCCCTTCTATTGATGAAGTCCTTAGTAAAGGAGAATATATAATAAGATGACAGATTGAGTCGAGACTGGGTATGCGGAAGGTCATTGAAAAGTGAACATAAAATGAGTCCGAAATACCATACTAGCGCTATTACTAAATGATGCCGTCCCGAATAGTTTGAGAAAATTAGAGGCAAACTGCGAGCCCAAGATCAGCGCATTTGTTTAAAGGGTTCATACAAATGTTTGACGTGGTCGACGAGTTTGCTATAAAGTTAACCCTGGCTAGACGGTGTGGGCTTATAGAGTTAGGCCTATATAAAAACCAGACGTACTATTGTGTGGAGTGACGCAATGATGACGGGTTACTCCTGGAGGGCATGGTGGCTGACGATGCTTTCAGCTCGGCCCTTACCCTTTTGTAAAGCAGTGGCGGATCTAGGGGGGGGGGGGGTTTAGGGGGTTTAAACCCCCCCCCTCCTTGGGTTCCCAATTTTTTTTTGTTTTTTTACAAAAAAAAAATATAAAAAAAATTCACAAGTCAAATTGATAAAGCTCCCTAGCTCCCTACCACAGCATGATGTGACGATCGTGCATGTCTTGTTGGGTCGCGTACTTCTTTATAAATAGGGAGCTACGATATAGGAGTGTAGGGAAATTTTCACGTTGACTACGTGCATGCTTGTTTCACGCACCGGATCCCAGAATTACGGGTCCACGTCCTATGCAGGGTACGCTAAAATGGCATCTGGATCAGTAGAATCAGTGATCATGTGCATTAAACAAACAGGCCCTACGTCGACTGATACGTGATCGCGTCATGCCGAGTCTTTGCGCATGCGTCAAGTCGTCACCAACGTTGTCTGAGTGAATCGAGGATGCACAAAGTATAGTTTTGACGTTCAGCACGACGTTCTAGCGTTTGTGGTCGACGTGAACGAGGTCCATGTTCACAACATGCAACGTACATATGCAACGGTATACACAGCAGATGAAAGAACGTGCAATATGGAAGGCGGCTTAAGTTCCGCTAGCTTGTTTGTGATGAAACCCTCATCTCTGGACACATAGTGGATATTTCTATCTTTGCAACTGCTTCTCCCACTTTGAGGTCCTCCGAGATGGTGACTCCCAGGTAGCGAGTATCTTGAAGATGATGCAGGATGTGGTCACCTAAGTTTGGTAAATGAGAAGGATGACTTGATGCCGATACTCATGGTGAAGCACTTGTTTGCATTGAAGAACATACCACATTTCTGTGCCCAAGAGTCAAGAGCTGTGAGGTCGCTTTGTATGACGTGATGGTCTTGCTGCTTGCTCCTGGGGGCGAGCACTGTCCCCTGTGACAAGAGGGTGGTTAATTTGGTCTTGCTTTCCTTTACCAGCTGCTCATCATGCATGAGAGGAGGGACTCCATTCCTTTCATTCCTCTTTGCCTTGATGCAACTCCAGAAGAGTTTACGGTTTGAAGTTGGTTTCGAGTTCATCAACAATGGAGGAGGCGAGGTGATCTATTTCAGCCCTCCTGAACTCTTTGTTTACAAAGGCGTCGAAACGCTTGAGTTTTGACTTTAAGTATATTCTGACCTTCCTCTTCACCATCTTATCGGCTTGTGGTTGAACCAGGGAATTCGTCAGCAGATGCTAGACTTTGATGGGATATTTTGCTCTATGATGTCTGTCAATGTGTCTCGTAGCATATTCCACAGATCTTGTACATTAGTTCCTTGCCTCTTTCTTTCGATGACTCACATAGATTTCGGCTACATCCTTTCTCACATCATCCCAGTCTGCTTGCGAATACTTGTAGATCTTTCTCTGTGGTGTCTTGACAACTACTGGTTTTATGTCAAAGTCTGTGATCACCATGGTATGATCGCTGATTCCAGGGATGCTATCAGATGATTTCACTTGTGCTGGGTTGTTTCCGAGTCGTGTCGTTTGGATGTGCACTTGAACACTAGCCCATGTTCCAATTAGAGGTCAATCACAGCTTGTTGAACTTCTCTATCTTGGGCGTTCTAACGCAGAGTGAGAGTTTGCAAATCTGTATCTGGGCAGTTGAAATCACCTGCCACCAACGATGGTCTTGTTCTGCTTTCCAAGAACTCTCTTGAGGGACACGTCTAGTCGCTTGACATCTACTAGTCTGCGGCATACAGAAGACTCCGAAGTATGCCTCGGCTGATCTTGGTAGTTGGATCTTTGTCCAGTTTATCTCACAATCGGCGACTGCCTATGGGAAGTTCATTGCACAAGACTTCCCGTCGTACTCCTACAAACACACGACCACCAAAACCACCTCTGTCATTCCTGTAAATTTGGTGTGATGTTGGGAACACATCACTGTTCTTGATGTCATCCTCTCCCGGACTCAACCCAGGTTTCATTCAGTGGAGCCATGATTCTGTGCCGCAGATTACATCAGGTTCCACATACTGAAGAACTGCCTTGAATTCTGCCGTCTTTCCTGCAGCAGCAATGTCAGGAGCCTAAAGTTGCCTGTATTTCTCTGGAAGGCATCACTTTGTTCCACTTTCCAAACTAGGGGCAGAGCTCAAACTTGATCTTTCGCTGACAGGCACCGAGTCCGAAGAGGTACTACGAAGCCGCTCATCCAGGCTTGGAGTAGATCTAGTCGAGATACTAGGCGAGCTCAATGCAGAGGTCCGTTGCCTTCTTTTGTTATGGATTGCATCGCATTCGTGGGCTACTGGCAAGAGTTGGGCTGAAGGGCTCGTCTGGGCCTAGTGAGTCCAACGAATCCTCAAGCTTGGCAAGTGGGTTATATGTACAGTATTTGAGACTTCCAATTTATAGCTGTGGAAAGGTGAAGCTATCAATGTTAACACTATCGCACTTATGGCAGTGCCATACAACATCCGACTTCTCGAGGTGAGACAAATCTTGCGTGATGCCAAATTAAACAATTTGTGCAGTATACCGCAAAAAAGTGACCGGCCATTCAATATACTCCACATGGAAACACATTGTTTACTCTTGGGCCAGCGTTGGATTGGACATCCCCAACAGTAACAGAACTGAACATCTCCGCTTACTATGTAGTGAATGGGTGATCTTCCATGCTCTTGAAACCCCAGCACCTTGGTGAAACTGCAATAACACTGAATTTGTTCCCTTGCACCACATTATCATTGAAGACTGACAAGCAAATACTAGACAGAGCAGGGTGTTTCTCATACTCACAACTGTAACAAGTTACATAGATGCATGCAATAATGGCCACAAAGTGAAGAAGAATGTCTGAGCGCCCAATAACTTGCTTGACTTGTACCCATTTTACATGTATTCACGTTGTAACTGCTACTGGTAACTGCTATCTTGGATTTCAGTGGTCAGGGTAGCTGTAAACAGCTCAACCCAAAAAGAGACTTAAAAATTCCATTTTCGTGCTCAACTTACGTTCCGTGAGAAAGAACAAACATTCAAGTGACAAATTCTGGAATCATAAGATAAAATACAAGATAAAATTAAAACAGTGCACAAGGAATGAAATAACCCAAGCTTTCGAAACGATGCACCTTCTTCAGGGGAATGACTCAGGGTGGAGGCGTGCCGAGTTGGAAGATGATGCGCTGTTCCAGAGAATAAAATAATGATAAAATATAAACTTATATAGCGCATAATAATCAAAGAGATTCTCTATGCGCTTGACAAAACAATTTATACAATTACAACGAAAATAGGTATGTTTTGAGAGATTTAATGAAATTACTACATGTAGTATCAGTTTCAGTCCTAAGTTTGCCAGGTAACTTATTCCATAAAACTGGTGCTACATGTGCAAAAGCCCGATCCCCGTGTACAAGTACAGGGTATATGAAGTTGGGACAACTAATAACTGTTTGCTGGAGGAGCGAATAATGGCGCTGCGTGTCAGAAGATGTGGCCACGGGGACCTTTAATATGACCTGTATTGTGGACATCGGAGGTATTGCAACTCAGTCGATGGCAGGGGACTGTACCAGGAGGGTTGATACTACCAGTACCAGTGGTGGGGAGTCTAGACCGCACGACGATATATCGTCGATCGCTGATCGATCGGTCCCGTCTGAAGGAGCAGAATGGGGTGGTGGATTTGGTGAAGATATTGCCGGTATCAGGTTCTTCTTGAAGTGTCATGAAGTACTTCAGGATGATATCTCTGTCTCTAACAGCCAAGTTGAGCAGATGATATGTAAGCACCAGGGGGATACGATCTTGCTGTTTAGGTGGGGCTTTCTTCATGGCGATGTCACAAGTTACAGAAGTTACTTGCGGAGAGCTGTGTCGGTAACAGATGGAGGGTAGCCCCAACGGAATCATCGTTGTTTGAAGGAATTCTCCTCAATGCAAAGCTGACGGAGGCGCTTAAGTTTGCTGTAAGGGATAGCATTCTTACAATTAGTGGGAAGGGAAGACTCGTAGTGCAAGTAGCCGTGAGTCAGTAGGTTTGTGGCGAGTGAGTTACCATCAAAAGACAGTTCGGTGTCAAGGAAGGTGGCGGCTATATCGGAAATATCCGAGGTAAAATGTATGGCTGGGAGGTCATCAGCATAATTAATCAATTGCTGGACATCTTCTCTCAGTGTTCCTGATGTTGCACCAATGATGTCATCAATGTAGCGCAATTTCGGTTTAGGGCGACGGAAATTGGACATAAGCTTCTCCTCGAGATATCCCACAAAAAGGCACGCATAGGAGGGACACATCCGTGTTCCCATGTCAACACATTTTGTCTGCTGGTAGTGCTTCCCATCAAAGGCAAGTTGTTAAGAGTCAGAACCAGTTCAGCCAATCGAAGGAGGGTGTTGGTGGACGGGTAACACTCCGGACGACGCTCGAGGAAATGGCTAAGCACAACCAAGCCATCGGCGTGAGATATGCTCGTGTACAAAGACTAATGTCCATACTAAACAGGAAGTTGGATTGGCCGGAGAACGTGAAGTCGGCAAATGTAAGGAGGGCATCATTGGTGTATTTCACGTAGGACTGGAGGGTAGCTGACAAACCATCGGAGACAAAACAAAGTCCAGATACTGGGAGATCAATTCAGTGGGGCAATTACAAGCTGAAACAATGTGACGGCCCAGATTGTCCTTGGGAAGCATGTAGAAAACCGAAGTTCTTGGAGAAGTGTTGATGAGTTTAGTAGCATTACCGGGTAGCTCACCTGTCTGAATGAAAGCCTTAATGGTATCAGAGACGATGCGATGGTGTGTAGGGGTGAGGTCATGGTCGACTAGTTGGTAGGGGGAGGTGTCGGAGAGCTGACGTTGAGCTTCCAAAAAGCCTAGGTAGAGATCTTTCCTCCACACTACCGTGGCTTCTCCTTTTTTGACGACAAAGTTCTCATTGTTTTTGAGTGAGTGTTAAGCATGACGTTCTTCCTTTGAGATGTTACACTTGTTATAACAAGTGTAACATCTCAAAGGATGCGAGTGTGAAGAGTGCGAGTGTGAAGTTGAACACGGCGAATGTCACTGCGGCGCGGCAGATCGAGAGATTTGTTGAGGCCAGAGGGCGGACACCAGCTGGAAGAACAAGGGACCAGTCTCTCAAAGGCGTTGGCAGCAGGATTATGATCAGGATGAGGAGCCCTTGACAGTCTATCGACATTATCATGGAAAAAAGCCTTAAGGCGTAGACGCCAAAAAAACTGTTCAATGTCCTGTCGTGTAGAGAACTCATCAGTCGTGTAGTAACTCATCATTACTAGTAATGTACTTATCTATACATACAACCTTCAGCCCGTGAAACGTAACGTAGTGTACATGGTAACTGAGCTTTGTTGTGCTACCGTATTGTATCTGGGATTTGATACCTATATTGAGATAAAGATTCCCCTTGAAATGCCCTTCAAGTTGGTCTGACCTTGATGTAAAAACAGAAGCACAGTGGTCTGCGTAGCTTTATTATTTAATGATTACAATAAGTCTGTGATATTAATAATTAGAGCTTTAGAGTTCCCACATTTTACAGTATAGGCTTTGTAGCTATACCATGTGGTTGTTGGATGCATTGTGTTGTATACAAGGAGGCCTACCTATCCATGCCACAGAGTTTGGATTCTTGGACAGTGTTCATTGGCCCCAGAATTCATGGTACATATTATGCATCGTGATGTCCAAGCTGGAAATAAACTGAAATGGATGTTAAAGGTACACGCCGGCTTCAAAGTCCAAAAAAATGAAGAGTGCATATGTCGTTTTAAATTAGGGTTAATTAACGGAAATCAAAATAAGGTCAAAGGTAGCGTATACGCATTTCCAGCCGTAACAAGTGTTAGAATGATGTGGCACACCAATGGTTTTAGACTGGTACTCGTAGCTGTGACTAAATGTTGCATCTGCCGTATGAGAATTCCAGGAACGCGATACACGTCCGTTCAAGCTGTACACAATGCAAAAATCATCGGCAAAACATAAACAAATCCGTCTGTCTGTTGAAAATATAAGGCTTTTCAGAATTATTCACAAAATGTTTTTGCGTTGAAGCAATGTTTTTGAGTTGAAGCAATGTTTTTGAGTTGAAGCAATGTTTTTCAGTTGACGCAGTGTTTTTGAGTTGACGCAATGTTTGCGAGTTGACGCAATGTTTGCGAGTTGAGGCAAAATTTGCGAGTTGAGGCAATGTTTTCGAGTTGACGTTATGTTTGCGAGTTGACGCAATGTTTGCGAGTTGAGGCAAAATTTGCGAGTTGACGCAATGTTTGCGAGTTGAAGCAATGTTTGCAAGTTGAGGCAATGTTTGCGAGTTGAGGCAATGTTTTCGAGTTGACGTAATGTTTGCGAATTGACGCAATGTTTGCGAGTTGAGGCAATGTTTGCGAATTGAGGCAATGTTTTCGAGTTGACGTAATGTTTGCGAGTTGATACAAAGTTTGTTTTTGACAAAAGGAATTTGGGGCATGATCGATGAAGCAATTTCGAGCTCTATATTTCGAGGGACCGAAAAGATTTCCACATGAATACACAAAACATAATTTTGATAATGACAAAAATATTTTGAGGGCATGAAATGATTTTCATGTATGAAAAGAAATTGTCTCTATTTCCCGCTCCACTCGAAAATACCCCCTCCCCCCAAAAAATGCAACGGGAACAGTCAACTTGCAGGCCGCGTGGTCTCGCATAAAAAATACTACACGAACGTCGGCCGTGCGTGGATGGACCGCACTGGTTATCACGGGCCCATGCCTCGGCCTGAATGCGTCCCAAGCCCCCACGCGCTGTGTCTGCAGAGGTGGTAATGCACCCGCAGTGACCGGACTTTTATAAAAAATTAAATTTGGCATGTATTTATTTTGCCTGTTTGCATTGAAAATTCCTGATTTAAAGGTGCAGGCTCGTCGATGCTGGACGGACAAAATTCGTGCCACGAAAAGTCACCTTTGCCCTTGCGGTTGCCAGCTCTTACAATCCCGGAAGGCGAGCGCCAGCGGTCTAAAAATAACCCTGTACGCGCGTATATTACACTATGCGTGCGTGCCAGTGTGCATTGTATTATGAAGTGGACACATCCATGCCTGTACATGTACATTGTACATAATGTACATAATTATGTACGTAAACTACGTATATCCCGTTGTGGTATCTGCCCTCGAATTGTGTGCGTTGTGGGATATTTCAGCAAGAAAAAATCACTCCGTTTAAAAGATTTTAAAACAATGAATGAAATTTTCCATGCTGGTAAGTCCACATCCCCGCAGTTTTTGTGAAAAAAATCGATTCAAATTTACCGATTGAAATCAGACCTAAAAGTAACCAACCACCACCCAGTCGGTACAGCCATGGAGGGTACAGCCACCACCAAAGAGCTGCAGCAACATATGGACAATGACGAATTGCAGGAACAATATCCCAAAGTATTCATTATAACCCGACTTGTATGACAAAAAAAATACAGCATTGTGTAATTCCTTGCAGACCTATATTTTATGTGATATAGGGACTAATTTACCAAGTTTACCAAATTAATTTTATAAGATGAATTTCAATTTACTCGCATTATACGAGCCGCTACGTTGATATTTAGGCCTACGTCGTTATGGTCATTTTTGTACAAATTGAGGTTTATAATAATATAAATATAATAATAATAGAAGATAAATACAAGCTGATACACAGATACAGAGACTTGAAACTGAAAGTCACTTCTCATAAAATGAACTATTTTTTTTACTGATAGCATTGAATATACGGTTCATGTACTGTAGTTGTACACATGTACAAGTACATGTGCACAGCATGCACTGTACATGTACATAATACACAAAACGAATGTCGCCTAGCGACTGTGGCGCTCTACGCGCACAGAGATTGGCCGAGTGCTGTGCGTATCTAGGTAAACAGTAAACAGTATCTAGGTAAACAGTACGCGCAATGGTCCAATCAGAGAGATGTATTTGAAAGACGCGGGCCCTGTCATGTCCGCGAACTTGACGAAGTGATTTCACTATGCACACAATGTTTTGTTTACAAAGTATTCTTCAGCGGATTGATAGAAAGACGAGTCAAAGCTTGTTTCACTATTACAATCATGTACATGTATATGGTACCAATTCACGTACACCTCACATAACCAGTTCAGCATGAAAACGCGCAGTGACAAACGTCAGATTTTGAGAGATTTTTATTAGGCCTAAATTTCGTAAAATAAGATAGAAACAAACCTCAAAGACGTTCTAGAAAACCTCCTTTTTACTTCCTTTTAATTTCCTAACATTTCTTTGACATAATTGTCAACACAGTAAATCGATTGTTGATACTTTTCCTATCCAAAAATACAAAAAAGCAAAAATCGATGTTAGAGTAATTTTTGTCGATTCGGCAACTTCAGACGGGGGAAATGGGGGAATTCATTTCGCTCCATTCACGGTGTCACTTGTCATTCAAAACCCTGTGCATTCCATAAACCCCAGTAAAGTTCAAGACTGAGTTTTTGTGGAAAAACATCAGCATTAGTAAAATAATAGTAATTTATGTCAAACTCGCACATGTAACAGATTCCCCTAGCATATGGGGTTGGGTTAGGCTCTGCCTCCAGATCTGCAAAGGATTCCATGATGACAACTGTAAAAAATAATGCCTAATATTGTACTAGTTGTACATGTACATGTATTATTATACACTCAGAGTGCGGTACGCACTGCTACACGTGTGTCACGTTAACAGGGGGTGTAACGAGCCTTCCAAGAACAGCATAACAACATCGATAAAGCTACAGAGGGCGCTATTGTAAAAGTTGCTCTATTTTTTTACGAGCCTGCGCCTTTAAAAAAGGAAACACTTAGTGGTTTTGGTTAAAAAAAGAGTGATTATAAAACAAAAAGTTATACGTCAATTTTGTATAGTTTTAAAGCTTTTAAACGACTGGAAATGGATCTATCACGATGATCACGTGATTTCCTCACGTGACTTCCTTTCTTTTCGTAATTATCACGTAAACGGCTAAATTCCCCCCACAGAAGTGTGGAAGGGGTCTACGAACGAGTACTTACCTGTAGAGCCACTACTTATGCATATTTCCCTAGACCGACAGGTATTCACGCTAAGAATTGATACAACAGCGCCCCCTTTTGACCTACCCACAGTACCCCGCGGCATGAATGCCACGTAGGCGTCCTCTTTTCTCGGTTGAACTCAGGGCGGAATGCCCAAACATCGAGAACAGTGGGGAGGAGGGGGGGACGCTCTACAGGTAAGTACTCGTTCGTAGACCCCTTCCACACTTCTGTGGGGGGGAGTCTACTTCACTCGTCTTACCTGTAGAGCCACTACTTATGCATAGACTGGCACCGGCAAAAGGCGGTGGGTATGCGAGATGCTATTGTATACAGAAAGGGGCACTGTAACTAAGGCAATCCCTGGCATAACTTGTGTGCCCACCTAAGGGCAGGGCAAGGAGGCCAGGCAAGACATCTAAGTTTCAAAAAACTTATGAAGCAACAGCCTTAGCGAGGAGCAACCAATCACAAACCTGCCAGGGGCATTTATGTGAGGTTGCATCAGCACCCATTGCGCTAACACGCGCAGAAGGGGATAATACGGATAGTAAAAAGCCCGAGGAATGACATATCGAATGATATGAGTACATCGGGATTCAAAGAAAATGTTAGAACAACCGGGGGACTCGGGATGCTGTCTGGATGATACCACCTACAGAAGCACCCCTAATGGAGGCCCACCCATGGAGGTAGGGCATGGTCCACCATAAGTGGAGGTTGTTCCGACCTCATGCATCTGGGCTGAACTGGTGGCTCATGCCAATGGTACAAGCGCAGATGAGGGTATGGCCGAGACTAGCCAGTGAGCAAACGTGTTGCGAGAAGCCAGTCCATACAGCGGGGTTGATGAGATAAATAGTCTGGAATCAGGCAGCTCCGAGCGGCCTGGTTCGGTCGCTACACCACTTAAGAGCCCTGACCGGGCACCACAAACCGTAGTCCGGCACAGGCGAGAAGAATTTGATGACCAGGACAAAGAAATCCGGGTCAAGGAACCCGAACCTCGGGGTAAGAAAGACACCACCTGGTTCCCATCGGGTGCGGCATGCCTCCGATGAAAGGGGGTGGTAAAAGGAGGCTCGAACAGGGGCCTTAAAATCGTGGCCAGAGCGCTGAAGAAGGTCCCATGCATCAATAAGCCTGAGCGACAGGGGTACAAGACAGACGTGCGTCCCCCTGAGCAACAAGTGGAGAGCCCGATTATCCAACACAAACTGAGAGCCTGAGGGCCTCTGAGAACACCTGCTGTAGTCGAACGATGACTCCTAATCATGGAGGCCGCGTGGTCGCTTTCGACCAGGTAGGCTATACCCGAAAATCTGCAACCTCCCCTACAGAAGCATTTAGGGGATGCAGAGATCAGGTTCAGCACCATTTGGGAAAAACTGCTGTCGTAGATTTTCCTGGTAGATGCCCTGCGGCTGCAGGCTGCAAGAACCGCAGCTCGCTGCGGAAGGCTAACCATGTGAAGGGGATGCTTGGCACCACCCAGCACGTTAGGTGGAGATCCTGCCGAGCCAGGTGAGGGAAAGAAACCCGAGCTCGGCAGGAGCAGAATGTCTGCTCTATGCAGAAGAAAGACCGGCCAAAGCATTAGGGGGCTTGGCAGCCTGGAGATCCAGGACTGGCAGGCCCAGAATGGGAGCTATGAGAAGGACCTTACAATCCTTATCTAGCTTGGTCACCACGCGAGGTATGAGAGCAAGTGCAGAAGGCATAAGCCAGCCAGCAGCCCGTTCACCCGCATCACCAGCGCATGCATCCGACATGTGTGGGGATTGGGGACCCTCATGAGAGACCAGCAGCCGCTGGTAGCCCTGAGCGCAAAAAGATCGACATGGGGCCGATCTAATAGCCGGAAGAAAGGCAAGGCAATCTGCATGCACAGAGACCACTCTGTCGGCCGGATACACCTGCCTGAGAGAGAAGAGCATCGGCAATGGCGTTCTCTTCCCCCAGGCGGTGCGCCGCTGAAGGCGTAAGCACTGATGGCAGGTGGTTCAAGTGAGTGCACATGGCTGGGCAGACCATGTCTCCCCTCCATGGCACCACGTAAGAAACCACGGATGTGATGTCGCATCAGACGGGACAGACCAATCCGTAAGATAGGTCAGAACAGCCGGAGAGCATTGAATGACTCAAGCGATGCTCGGGGCCGCACTGGCCCGCTACTTGGTGTAGGTGGACGGAAGCACCCAAGCCAGAAAGTGAGATGACTATCGCAACAGATAGAGATGGATGAGGCCTACGAAAAGGCACGGCCCGACACAATGTTGGGGACGTCCGACAAAAATCGGAGGAGCGGGAGCGGCCAAGGAATGACCGGCACGCGATGGCTCAAGGGTTGAGGCCTCGACCGGTAAGGGGAGAGCAGGTGCAGCTGAATGACACGCCACCTCAGCCTGCAGAGCAAGCCTACCAGACCGGCCATAAGGCCCAGCAGCTTGAATAAAGCTTGTACTGGGGCCATCGTCACCCGGGGACAGAGGGATACGCATCGACAAAGGTTTTGGCTGCGATCCTGCCCGGGCCGGGAAAGCCTTCTCCGCACTCGCATGAAGGTTGGAGAGTGGGAGAGCCACTGGGATAAATACAAGGAACCAAGTAAGGTTGAGAGCTGGCACTGCGGCCACACAACCCTGTCTATATGAGCCACTAGTCGAAGTACATGAGAAAAATCATGCCCTACCGACGCAATGCGCCAAACACCTACAATCTGGAGGTGGAGTGCCCTGAAGGGTTTAAAAACGGCAGTTGAAAAACCTCAAGTGATCCGGTCTGATAAGGCAAGAAGATACGCTTCCTTCAGATCCAGGCTTGCTCCCCATGCTGGCGTTCGGATAAGCTCGAGGGAAAAACCGAGTGTACCGACATGAAAGCGACAAGGGCAGAACAAGTCAAAAATGCCAGTTTAGAATCGGGCGCCATGTCCCAACCAATAAGGTTGACATGAACCCCGATTGTGGCCCCTCTCGGGGGTAACATACGAAGTGCCCCTTTCTCGAGGAGGGAGACTATTACAGCCTCGAGAGAGCGGCACCCTGCTATATCGGTCACCACTGATGTGGGCCGAACGAGCATTTTCAATGGGGGTGGCAGTAAACCCGAACGCGTAAGCTTCTAGCTTGGGCGAACGGGTCCAGCACCCAATGGTCAGGCCAACCCTGGAGACCCATGGAGGCAGCCTCCTCCTGGTCCCACAGCGGGCCCCACGGCGGGAGGGTAAATAACGTCCTGGCCGGGGGAGAAAACACAGCTTGGCCTCAGCTGACGTTGCCCTGTGGCAGGCTGGGGCTACCAGAGGTAAGCACAAGACGAGGTGATTGTTGGCCCTCCAAAAATACCACGAGTAGAACAGAGTAGGCTACGTCGGGGAATTATGAATGATGGCCTGCCTCTGCCCCGTGCCGAAATTGGGTGGGGGGGGGGGGGGCAGAAAAAACTCTTGAGGTTTACCCCATTGGTAGACCTCAAACTCTTGGCTTTGGCAAGCCTGAAAACCTCAAGCTTCCCTGCAAGTGGAAAGGTCCGAGCAGAAGAAGGGCTTTGAGACTATCGCGGTCGCCCTGACCGAGATGGAGAACCTAGCACATTGCCCAGACGGGCCAAGGTGCAAGTGAAAAGAGTGCAATCAGCGTGTTCAAGGAATCGCTGACTCTTCTTCACAATTGGGAACCCAATATTCTGTGTGGAGCAAGGAGGTGACGCCCAAACAATGGCTGCCTACTTGTCCTTTGTTGTCATCGAGAAGGAAAGTTAACAATCCATCGCCGCTGAGAAACAAAAATAATCGCACTCCAGAAACGGGTGAGCATGTCATTAAACAGTGGACATGGACCCGGAAATTCAATCGACACACTTGGTCCAATGTTCGTTCGTTCGTTCGTGTGAGGACTACCACTGTCCAGCAAAGTACATCAGTTACAGGGGGAGGTCCTGGTTTAGCCAGCTGATGGTATCGTCATCCAGCTCCAGGATACCAGAAGCTCCGTGGGGTGATTTGAAGATGGGGCACGCCTCAATGATGTGTTCCAGGGTCTGGATCTCTCCACAGGGGCAAAGGGGCGATGGATCTGCTCCAATCTTGTGCAGAAAATGCTGTGTGCGAGCAGCTCCTGTTCTTATACGGTTTAGGTTGACCCAGGCTTTTCGAGGCAGACCACAACCAGGTGGAGAGGTGGAAGGTTCCGGGATGAACTCCTTCAGCCTGGTGTTTGATGACTTCCATTGGTCTGTCCAACGTTCAGCCGTCCAGGTAGAGAGTGTGCCGGGAAAAACTTGTTGCCGGTCATCGCTGGGCCTTTCGACCCTGCGCGAAAATGACCTGTGGCCCCACAGGACATGCTCCCCCTCATGTTTTTTTTTTTTTGCAGGAGACAAAGCTCGGACTGTAACGGAAAAACCACTACAGTAGGGCCACACACTCGACATCAGATAAATACCACAAGGGATGGGCCGATTGTGGCGAAAAGGGATTATCCTGGGCGGCAGTAGAGACAAGGCTGTCCAGAACAAATGCATGTGGAGTGGCTTACAATGGCTGAATGGCCTATCCGGAGACAATAGACGATGACTGGTATAGGCTCAAAGATTGAGGGGATGCCGGCGCATAGTTAGCGTGCGTGCGGTAAACTCCTTTGTCCACGAGCCACCCAACCGCAACCAACGATCGTGAGTGACTGAGGAACACGGGATCGCCCTGCCGATCAACGGTGACTATCCGAATGAAAAGGCTGAGCCAAAAAATTCACCCCGTGAAAACAGGTCGATGCCCTTGCAGCGTTTGCCGCGGCAGGACCGCCTTGATAAATAAGCGTAGATGACCGAACCCGGCGAAGATTCGCGCGATCTTCGGTCTGACTTTTTTTTTTTTTTTTTTACTTATTTATTTAATTTTTTACTTTACATTTATTTATTCTTTGTCCTTATCTTCGACGGACAGCCCCGCGGGGTGACCGAGGAAGGATACACTGCGGCCTGGGTCATCAGGACCCCGGAGCAACGTACATGTACAGTGTAGTAAGACCAAAGAACCCGAAACGAGCGATGCTGACGGCCCGGGGTAGGCCCAGAATGGGCCACCCGCACCGTCCGCAGCCCGCCCGGCCAACGGCGCCCTGAGCCCAGTGGGCTGAGCGCGCGTTGCGCGGTCGGGGAAATCGGGCAAAAGCCCCTCCCGGCATCGCGTGGAACTCGCCACCGTGCCGGGAAGGCCATGGGTGCACCGTGTCTGCGGAGCCTCGGAGGCTAGTCGGCTGAGACTGCCCCGGGTCCGGAGGTGCAGAGGGCATGGGCACACGGCCGAACCGCGTTTACCCTGGCGGCCGCCCTTTTTGGGTTTTGCTCTGGCTCTGGCAGAGGGAGAGTCCGCTGCGGCCTAGGATATAGGGATCCCGGAGCAACGAGTCGGGTCCGAAGAACTCGATACGAGCGAGGCTGGCGGACCGGGGGAGGCCCAGGCCGGGTCACCCGCAAGGTCCACAGCTCGCCCGGCCAACGCCGCTCCGAGCCCAATGGGCTGAGCGTGCGTTGCGCGGTCGGGGAGACCGGACAAAAGCCCATCCCGGCATCGTGTTGCGCTCACCACTGTGCCGGGAGGGTGCACCGTGTCTACGGAGCCTCGGTGGTCAGTCTGCTGGGACTGCCCCGGGTCCTGAGGTGCGCGGTCGGGGAGACCGGACAAAAGCCCATCCCGGCATCGTGTGGCGCTCACCACTGTGCCGGGAGGGTGCACCGTGTCTGCGGAGCCTCGGTGGTCAGTCTGCTGGGACTGCCCCGGGTCCTGAGGTGCATAAGGCGCAGGGCACACAGTCGCACTGTGTTTACCCTGACGAGCGCCTTTCTTGGGTTTGGCTCTGGCAGAGGAGGCTGGTTTTATGGTAACCTCGCCAGAGCCACCCTTTTTGTGTACCTTTCTAGTTCCGTCTGAACTGGACGGGGACCGGCTGAGGTCCCGAACCGGGCCGACGGAACTACCCGCGCCCCCGGCCCGCTCAGGCTGGGGTTGTCGGGCAGGGGACTGCTGCTCGGGTAACGGGGTGTATCCCCGGCAGAGTCCGTACACGAGAGCACGAATATCCGCCCTGGGGGGTTGCTTTTGTCCCCAGGATTTGCGGAACCTGCTCTATCTGATCGTTTCGTACCGCACCACAACAACACTACAAAAATACACAAGAAGAAACACTAAAACTCTACAAACGTTGTTTACAAAATACCTTTAATACTGAAAGCTCTTTTGCGTGAAATCACGGATGGAACGTAAACACGTCCTACCCGCCCTGACGCTAAGAGAAAAGAGGACGCCTACGTGGCATTCATGCCGCGGGGCACTGTGGGTAGGTCAATAGGGGGCGCTGTTGTATCAATTCTTAGCGTGAATACCTGTCGGTCTAGGGAAATATGCATAAGTAGTGGCTCTACAGGTAAGACGAGTGAAGTAGACTTAACTGTTTATTTGTGTGGAATGTTCTATTCTACTTTTTAAAGACCTTTCTAGTCATGATAAAGGCATGCATTTGCGCCAAAAGCGCCCAAAATGGCCAGCGTTACCTTTAATGTACCCAAGTTATTAGTGTCAGTGATAACACTGCACCTCTCTCGCATTTGTTATGTTTGTCATTTATAGATACAAAATTGTATAAGACCACTTTGATAGATCGATTGATGACTTTAATAGCGCTGCGCACTTGCGCTAAAAATAGCACCGAACCTCAGACAAACATTGCAACGTGGCCATGCAAACGTGTGGTGAGTGGATCGAAGCATCGAAGTATGTGTGCGCGTCGCGCGTAGTGTGACATCATTAGTGCGGAACGCTATTTGATAAATATTATGCAAATTAGGCTTGCCCATCCGACATGGATGAGCACTGTATACTCAGTGCTTGTGAGAGCACATGATAAATATTGTTTATATTTCTGTCTTTATAGTTGTTATGGCTAACAACTTTAAGTACAGCCAATGGTTACAGCTTCGACATGTTCAAAGTTTATCTGCCGCAGATAAAGTGTGTTTTTCTTGTCGTTTTTCAAGTAATCAAGGGCAGGCACACATACTTGTCAATTAAAGGTTGGCAAAAACTGAAGTTCCCCATCCAACAGTTCTGCCTGTCTGTCACTCCAGACTAAGGACATGTAGACCTATGTTTAACGCAAAGGATCATGGATTCTGCGGATCTGGATCCCATTTTAGTGTAACCTGCATAGGACGTGGATCCGAATATCTGGGATCCTGTGCGTTTAACCAACAGGCCCTAATTGGTAAGCATATCAGCAGCAGGGAAGATCAATTATTAATTCAAGCAATCTCAATCCTAGATATGGGAAATTCACTTCCCTATAATACACATACACCAAACAAAGCAGGCAGAAAAGCTACTGTCATTAAGAAGTGCTTCACACATTACTCCCATAAAAGCAGCCTCTACGTGTAGGCAGAGTGAAAAAGACACAAATTTATCTCCACTACAAAAATAGTTCAATTAGATAAAAAAAAACCTTAAAAAGACTAATTGTCTAAATTTATTTTATTTCAAGCTCCTACAACTAGTAACAATGTAATTCTGGCTGACAAGACATTATATCTACTTACCTCATATACAGGCATGCATATAGAATCCACAAAACCCACTTGCATCTTTGGTAAGAGATGCAGCTTTTCTCTATTCATCATGTCCTTCAACAAAATCATCCATAGAAATGCATATTATTAATCCTGCTTTTAGCTTTGATCATCAAGTACATTGTTAGCCATTAAATCATCAGTTAACCACTGTCAGTCACTGTCAGTCAACATGGTGTCCATCAATATGCTGTCATGAAATGAGCAGAAAGTCTGGCATTTCACAAAGTTTGATGGTATTTCTGGTTTCCGTAGACAAAGAGATTTCTAATTGTATACCACAATAAGGCTAAAAGTGCTGTTAAAGCAATACAGCTCAAAGAACTGGTAGACAGACTTAGTATTAAAGATTTTGAGAATAATGCAACTTTAAGTTCTGCTTGAGTAAACCACTTGAAATAATTTAACACAGAACAAGGCAGGTACATCCTTTCATAGCAACCACATAAAGGTCTCCTGATGAGGACTAGAGCATACTAGTCGAAATGTTGAGACCTTAATTGCGAAAGTACGAATGATTCTTACATGGTGTTTCCGCAAACTGATCCACATACAGTACCAATATCTTTCCACCAAAACAATATAAATACAAAATAGGTTGGGTCTACTACTACATACTTACCCCAGACGCAATAGACAAATTCACCCTGCGTCAATATACTACTTCGCTGAAAAGACTTGATCAACCGTGGTGAACCCTGACCTCCGACAATGCATACCGATTAGCCGCCATGATCGTCCTTTTTGAAGCCAGGAGGCTCAAGGCCAAAAGTGTGGAGGACAGGCGGGTAGGTATGAAGTAGTAGACCCAACCCATAATAGGTGGGGAGAGTCTACTGCATTCAACCTACACCAGACGGTTACTACTATATAAAGAGTGGCAGCGAATTCTGGTGGTGGGTTGGCTACAACGAGAGCCAGGAAATATGGTGGCTATGAGCCAGGTTAGCAAAGTGGAGGTAAGACATACATGTAGATTACCCATCATGAATCTGCCGTGGGTGGAGTTTCCGTGAGGGTTCCATCCATCTGATGGATGGTCTGAAGGTTTCCTGGCTTCTGTATTTTTGGGGCCGGGACCGCCCCGGCCATGTGCAGAGTTGGTCCGCAGGATGTCCATCAGATAGCAGGAGGTGAAAGTGGAGGGGCACTTCCAGCATGCAGCCTTGTATATGTTCTGAAACCAGGACCCCTCTGACGTATTGCTGGGTTTGTTGGTCCGGCCTAGATGACCAGTCTGGGCTTGCAAACCTGGTGACCAAGATGATCCAATGGGCAATCGAGTCCTTCGACGCCGGATGGTGAGGCTTCGTAGTAGTGACGGGCAGTTGAGAGGAGTTCCCTCTCAGGTCTTTCGTCCGGGCTAGGTAGCACTAACGGGGGAAACCATAACTTGTCTGATGTGTCCCCAGTATGCGATGCCAGAGTTGGTACGAAAATGTCTGGTGGCTTTGAAGGCAGGGGACTGGTTCTTGGAGAGGAAGCCGATGGTTAGGACGAGTTGGATGTCATGTGGCTCCCACCATATGTGACCTCAGCTATAGATAGGGCCCTTATTTCACTGGTCCTCCTAGACGTAGCCACCCCCAGGAGCCTAAAGCCCACCGCACACTATACGATCCGACTACGACCCGACTGGTTTTTGGAAGGATCGCAAAGCATTCTGGGAGTCTTAACCGTGATTCGACAGTCGAATCTTGCCGACTGGCCATCAGAGTGGGTCTACTACTGGGAACAATCACGGTTAAGACTCCCAGAATGCTTTGCGATCCTTCCAAAAACCAGTCGGATCCTAGTCGGAATGTCGGATCGTATAGTGTGCGGTGGGCTTAAGGCAAGTTTAATGGTAGCATACATCATTGAAGCCTTGCAGAATGTTGGCAGTAGAGGGTTGTCGGCTGACGCGAATAGGTCAACATGAGCTTTATCGTCCCATGGGAGAGTGCGTCGGGCATCATATTGTCCTGTCCAGCAATGTGGACGGCCTGTAGGTGGGCCCCGTTTTTCTTCATCCACTGTAGGATCTGCCAAGTTAGGACATAGCTGCTGAGAGCTTTCCCCCCCCTGCGTGGTTGATGTATGGTACAGTTGTGGAGTTGTTGGAGCAGACCAGTCTTCCCTTGACGTGCTCATAGAAGTGGTACAGAGCGTTGAAGACAGCCTGCAGTTCTAGCACGTTGATGTGGTGTATCGAAAAGCGTGGACCCAACTCCCAGACACTTGGTGTGGGGGGAGGGTTGGTGTGGGGGGAGGGAGGCACCCCATCCCATGAGTGAGGCATCAGTCGTGATCATCACATCGGTTCCTGTTGTCGAGAATGGTATGCCGATAGTCTGATGGTCCTCTTTTATCCAAAAGACGAGATGCTGGAGGGTGAGCTGTGTCACCTAGACTGCATTGTTGATGGAGTTGAGCTTGGGCAAGTACCATGAGAGCAGGTGGAGCTGAAGTGGTCTCATGTGAAGCCTGCACCTAGGGATCAGACCCACCATGCTGGTCATCAGGCTGAGGAGGCGGAGCCATGAGTGGGCTGGGGCGGAATTGGCCTGGTAGAGAAGCGATGCACATTCTCGTAGAATGGCTACTTTTTCTGGCGTTGGGTAGGCGGTGCCGGAGCGGAGGTTGAGAATTCCCTCGAGGCAAGTTGGCATTTGTGAGGGTGGAGAGTTGGACTTCTTGTAACTTATAAGGAACCCAAGATGGCTTGTAAGGTCAAATGTCAGCTGGGTGGCCACTTCGTCCAGGTACGGCCAGTCATCCAGATACTGAGCCCAGTTGCATACAACTTTAAGAAGTACTTAAAGTTGAATTCAACCTTGCGTAACTCTCAACACTCTTCTCATCTTTTGTGATTCTTCTTATCTTTTGTTGCATAAAACAACATAAGAAGTCTAGTCTTCTAATCTTGTAGATCAACTCTTCTTAACTTAAGTCTACTCAAACATAATAATAATAATAATACATAGGATTTGTAAAGCGCACTTTCCATCTTAATTAGATGCTCAAGGCGCTACAGAGCAAATTAGAGAATTAAATAAATTAAATAAATTAGACCAAATTGAAGGTACTACATCTAATGTCATTTATCTCATCTCTTGCAGGGTATGCAACATACAGTACGTGGGTGAAACCAAAAACACTCTCAAGAAACGTTTCTATGGTCACAGGTCTACAGTCAAAACTCAGAAACTTGACACCCCAGTTGGTTTTCACTTCAATCTCCCTAACCACACAATTTCTGATATGATCTTGCAGGGCATTGAATCACTTGGCCACCGCAGAGACTTGGTCTGGCTCAGCAGGGAGAAAGTTTGGATTAAGAAATTACGCACTATTCAGCCGAATGGACTAAACCTCCAGGAAGGCAATGACTAATATTCTTGTTTGCTTATCTCCTTTTCATTCATCCACAGGTACTCTCTAATCCCTCCTGCTTTTTGTATTCCTCTCCTCCCTCTTGCCCATCTTGATCTCCAATCCTCTAATTAACTCCTTTGTTAATCCCCCACCCCCAGCACCACTCTTTCCAACCCTTTTGTAGTCTGTTACCTTTGATCTTGCCTACCTAACCCCCACCCTTTGTCTGACCTATCTAACCCACCCTGACTCTCATACCACCCCTTCCCTTTGTCCATATCCTCTGATCCATTTTATGTATGCTTCATTCACTTGCAGGTTCGTGTATTTTGTCATTTAGCCTTTGAGAAAGATCCTGCTAGGATCGAAACGCGTCAGGCCCTCCTTACTTTAAGCATTTGATATATTTCAGGTCATTTTGGCTGATGAGCAGTTTGCAGCAGTTTATTACTTGTATTAAGCTGTATTTTGTTATATCAGGAATTGTAATACAAGGCGCTTGTAATACAATGTAAAATACTGTGCATATTGGGGCTGAGAAAGTGGGTACGGGCTACCACCTACCGGAACTTTTTGCATTGGCACAAATCTCTTTATTGTCCACTTAAACACTGTCAAATTATGGTCTTTGGTGGACTGGCACAGACAAAATGTATTCTATGGACATATATTGTAGGTGTGAAATGTTCAAGGTGTTTATGCAAATACTTACCAGCTTCTCCTTCAGAGTATGTGTGCACAATGCACAATACATATATGGCAGCCATGAAACTTTTTTGACTGCCAAAAACTGGGTCAAATGTCAGGCCATCCTCTTTCAAGAAAATTAGAATTTAATTAACTCTTATCCTAAGTAGAGTAAAAAGATAAGATGGTTCTTCAGATAAGATAAGTAGAGTACTTAAGAATGAAACTTAATCTTTATGCAACAGGGACCTGTCCCGGCAGGAGGAGGGATACGACTGCTCGGACTACTCGGGTGAAAACCCGTGGCAAAGTTGAGAGGCTGAAGGGGACCATCCGGAACTCGTAGGTCTTGTCTCTGTACGTGAATTGGAGGAACCTTAGGTCTTGTGGGTGGATGGGCACATGCAGGTATCCATGCCGTAAATCGATGGACATCGCCCAGGAGGTGATAGGCAGGGAGCTCATCACTGACTTGAGGGTCTCCATACGGAAGCGTCTTGGGCGAATGAACTTATTCAGTTTACTATAGGACGCCATTTGCTTGATTCCTTCTCTGGTGTCAGGAAGAAGGTGGACATGAAGCCGCCCCCCGTGTAGTTGGGTGGTACCGGAAGGATGGCTCGCTTGTGTAGAAGGGCATCTATCTCTGACACTAGTGCAACGTGTTGATCCCTGTCGTGTGGCACTGAACTCTCACTGAATTGCCTTGGTTGCAAACCTTTGAGTGTGGACGTCGTGAGGCAGGTAATCCAGGTCAACTGTTCAAACAGGAAATTCAGGTCGTTGTCATGTCCTAGGAGGGTAAGGGCGGTAAAAGGTGGTGTGACAGGGGAAGTTTTCCTCGCAGGCAATGTATTCGGACAGGAGGAGGAAGGCCGTACATCGAAGGCCATGCTTAGCGGGTTCTGGAATGGCCGGGTGGAGAGAAAATTATTGAAATCTTCGGCTGGAAAGTGGTTACTTCGGCTGGAAAGTGGTTGATCTTTTGGAGGTGGGGTGCCATGGGTTGGTCTTGGTGAGGGTTTTAAACATCTCCAGGACGTATCAAGGTGCAACAAGTGTCTCTTAAACGAGGCGTGTCCGTTGACTTCCGGGGGCATCGCACCCTCTGGGAGGCAGAGGATCTGTATCATGTCCCGTTGTAGCAGGCATAGACTGCTCTCATTAGGGGTAAGGTCACTGGTTGACTCAATCTCCCCTTGTCCGATGGCACGGAGGCAGGTGCAGCCATTGGTCAAGGGCTCATGGCGGTCATTGGCAGATCGTCACCATGCATTTTTCTGATGTCTGCAATCGAGCCTGGCCAGACAGGATGATGGTTGATGGCCAGGGATTGTACTTCGGCTCTGAGAGTCCGGAATACATAAACGGGGCGAGCCTCCATGCAACAGGTCATAACATGAAGCATGTAAAAAGGGGCACGTTACCCACGGGTCAATCAGTCCGTACAGGCGGGTCCCTTCTTCGCCTCGGTTGTGAGCATTTTCCCCCTGCTTTGGTAGCAGCTGTGGTATCAAGCTACCCCTGGTTGTAGGCCTCTTCGGGTCAGATTAGACACAGGGCCCAAAGGGCATACTAGCATCTAACCACTCGGATTTCCTTTGGCAGGGAATGAGGGGACGAACCGTTTTTGTGGTACGGAAGGCAGGAATGAGGGGTCCAAGCCATACTCTCATCCATTCCCCCTGCATATAGGCCTTCCCTTCAGTGATACATACTGTAGGATCCACAAAGAAAAGAGAGAGAAAAATAACAAAAAATGCACAAAAAGAACACTTTTTTACTGGTAATGGTTAGTCAAGATAAATAGGAAGGAAGTGATCAGGTCCGAACAGCTTAAGTGTGTAGTGGGGAAACGGAACTCCAAAATCGAAAGAGCCTTTGAAGGGCACGTCCGTTTCATAGTGGACTCATAGTGGCACTGAGAAAAGGACGATCATGGCAGCTATGTCGGTATGGATTGTGGGAGGTCAGGGTGCACCATGGTTTGATCAAGTCTTTTCAGCGAAGTAGCAACTATAGATTTGACAATATTTTCATCAATCTACTCCCGCACATGTGCAAATGATCACATGGTAGCACAGAATAAATTAATGAAAAGCAATGGATATTGTGTACCAAAATTAAGTGGGTAGGCTGGTATACACCAGCATGCGGTACAAGGTTGACAATTCAATAATAATTCAGCAACATAGACTCCTCGTTTTTAAACACTTTTAACAATTTTTAACCAGATAAGAACAATACTATTGTCAAAATTGCTCTGGAATTGATATTTCTGTCATGTCTGATCCACTAAAACCAAAGAGTTACACAAAGCCCCCAAATCAACTTCACTTTTTGGCTTTTGACTGTCGGTAGCAGGAAACAGCACAATGCTCAACTTTCTGCTCATTTCGTGATGACAAGTCACATAAACAGTCAGTGAGTGAGTAAAGTCAGTAAATACAATCAGTGTCAGTCAATGCATTTTCAATATGTATTAAATATCAATGTTATCAATATTCTGTAAGCCAGTGCAGCTTACTGTCAATATCTTTTCAGCCAATGCAGACAACAACAAATAGTCAGTCGATGTAGAGGCCAATTAAAACAGACATTTATTAAAGGTCAGTCAACAATGTTAGTATGTTACCACTACCAGTCAATATCCTATCAGCTAATGCAGATTGGGGGAGGGGGGGGGGGGGGGGGAGTCAGCCAAATGATGTCAGTCTGCCAATAATATACAATATAATGCTGGGTAGCCGTGCCAGTCAGATAACAATATAAAATACAAAAATACAATAGTTAGTCAATAAAGTGCTACTTGTAGTTTTTCTATTTTAAAATAATATACAAATATAACATGGTTTGAGCATAGACAGTCAATTCTAGCTCCCGAGGTGTTTCCTAGGTGAAGTTTGTCAACTTCCAACACCGAGGGAAGCTAGAATAAAATGCCCATTCAAAATAAACCATATAATATTTGTTTCACTATGGGGGGCGGGTTATACACTGTCAGTCAGTCACTATGCTGTCAGTTAATCAATACAATCAGTCAAAGTTACTTACCTCTGGGGTTTTGTTAAATTGTTGTCTTTCAAGGTCTCCTTGTTCAAAGAACTCCCCAAAAATAAGTTGTGCAACCTTTAATGTAATATCAAAAGAATCAGTTCTTATTCTTGCATGTTATTAAACAAAAATAAAGCATGCATTTACATGTGTAATTCCAATCTTTAATCATCAAATAACCACAAGGGAAATTGAATTTAAAGTCATTGAAAGCAAAAGAAAAATTAACTGGAGCGGGATTTATATATTTATTCCATTTCTTTATCCAGGGTATGCCTAGACTTGGAGCCAAGTCTTTCGAAGTCGTCGTGATTGTCTCTTCTTTCAAATCGCTCTACTTTCTCGCGAGACTCATGGCTACGGCAAGAGTTCAGCCCTTGGCGAGGGACCACTCAAAAAGAAAGATTTGGGAAACCTGTTTTCAGTTTGAACATGGCCAATGGACTCTTTAGCCGAATTTGTACGGACGTGTCTGATTTGCCAATCTTTATTAAGCATATGAATATTCAATATGTACTATGTAGTTCTATGCTACATCCTGCACGTATGTAAGTGTACACAGGGCTGATTCACGTTGAATACACAACCACAGCCGTCGCATGTATCTTAGGGCCTGTTTGTTTAATGCAAAGGATCACTGATTCTGCGGATCCGGATCCCATTTTAGCATACCCTGCATAGGAGGTGGATCCCTAAATATGAGATCCTTTGCATTAAACAAACAGGCCCTAATACATGTATAGTCTGCTGCAGTATAACCTTGATAGTGTTACTTTTAACTCGTGGGTCATAAAATTAACATGTCCATGTTTGTTTTAATCTTCTTTGTGCATAATAGGAATAACTTATAACTTACAAGTCCGTCTTACTAACTGTAGTTATAGTGTAGACCTACGTACAATGTTAACTTACCCACTTGCTTAAAAAAATCATTGACATTTACCGTGGGTATTATTCATTTTTATGAAGTAATGCACACATGTTAAACTAATAGATTATACTTTTGTTCCAGCTTAAAGGTAGTATCATACTTTGGTAAGACACCAAAACAGATATGTTCACAAATTTACGTATAATTTACAGGGTATGAAGATGGTGGTGGTAGAAACATAATGTTAAAATTGTTCCGCCTGAAATGGTGTATTTATCCAGAAATTAGTAAAACAACGACCGGAAATCTTTTTGTTCTTTTAAAAGATCAAAAATAAAAGAGAAAAGACTTAAGAAATACTGTGGCTGTTTTTCACTGTTTTCTCAAAAAGTGGGCACCGTATGGAACTGAAATTTTCACAGATGACTGTTACCATGGTTACTGTATCTGTCTTGATATTTTTGCCCATGAATCTGTATTTCTTTGATAAAAACCAAAGTATGATATTGCCTTTCATACAAAATTATTTATCAAATCTAGGGCTGTGCATTCACGGATAATTTTGGACCTGAGTACCCTTTGCCAAAACGGGCAAGTACCCGCAATATAATATAAAACATACGAAATTAAGAACCCGGAAGTATGTTGCGTAATATCCGTTGGTGAGTACCATATCGGGGCGCCGAGCCAGGCGTGCTAAAAAATTACCAGACCCTCCCAAAAACACCCCGACCTTTAGCGGATTTCGGCTATTTTTAGGGGTGCCGAATTTAAGTTTACGTTATTTCTACCGACATGACAGGCCAAGCAAAACTTAGCACGATCTTTTTTACGACATGGAACACCGACAACGACATCAAAACAAAATATTTTGACCACCCCGTGGTCGCGGCCGGGATGCGTCGCGTTGTCCGGTACCGTAGATCGCGGCCGGACTGCGTCGATATCCGGCTTTGGTACAGATTTGCGGTAAATAATCTGTTTTTGACATTGCAAAAAACTACCAATTTTGCAGGTCAGTGATGTATTACAATGTATATGAAAAAGGGCATGGTTCTTATTTTTCTACGGGTAATAAAAAAAAAAAAATGGAGCCGGGTACTCAATGGTTTCGGTTGGGTTTTGAGTACCCGGGTAGAATGCACAGCCCTAATTAAATCATTCAACTTATGAAGTAATTGAACAAAAACCATAATTTGAAAATGCTGTTCAATGTAAATACACTATACTACTGCTGCCTTATTTGAAATCGTATACACCCTCAAATAAAATGGACTCGTCTTAACGGCCGTCTCTACGGCAACCGTAATGCAAAGCACACCCACAGTGAATAAATGAATATGAGTTGATATACAGGATTCCCAAGTCTTTCTTTTTGAGTGGTCCCATGCCGAGAGCTGAACTCTCTCCATAGCCATGAGTCTCGCGAGAAAGTAGAGCAGTTTGAAAGAAGAGACAATCACGGCAACTTCGAAAGACTTGGCTCCAAATCTAGGGTATGCCCAAACAGTTTTAAAACTGGTTTCCATTGAGGCCTTGCATATAATTATTATAAAACATTGAACTGGATAAAAGTGCAATTAAAATCATAAAATATTACAACAAATTATATATAAATGGGGTACCAGAGAGTTAAACAGTAGACACATAGATTGGCGATCAACCATAAGCCAAGATGTCTGATCCTGAAATGGGCGAAAACCCCGTGTGAAAAACCATTTTGGAAAAAAGGGCATGGGGTAAATTCCCGTACGGCTCCAATATGGTAACCAAGTATAAAACTCCATAGATCAGCGCAATTTGATTGACAAATTAATGACCCAACATAGTTTTTTTATGACCCAACATAGTTCTTTTATAACATAGTTTTTTTTATTACCTGATGTATACACGCCACACCCCCAACTTTTGATAGTGGGCCGGTAGAAATACGCCCAACCCCATTTTCACAGAGAAGTCGCAGAAGTAAATGTGTTTCCAAAGTCCAAAGAATAAGCAAGAGAGCCTTCAGTTCTCACCTCTTTTTGAACATGCCATGGCTTAGTAATTGCAGATATATCAGATGCAGTCATCATCATTCCTCGTAACAGATCTCTATTATCATCATCTGTCCAATCATCATGGCCCTCTTCTACAAGATTGAAGAAATCTCCTCTGAACCTATACATACAAACATAAATATATACAAAATAATTCATTTTCTAAATAAAAATAAAATGCTTTATACCTAGGAAAATATTATTGTATTGGTTTGGTTATGAATATTTAATTGCTTGACCAATTATGTCCACTTTTAAAGGAGCTTCTTCAAGACCGGTACCCTTCTTTGTGGGTCATTGTACCGTATATTTATAGCCTTGTAGGCCTATAATGTATACAATATACAGTGTATCATTGCATATATGGGCATATTCACCATTCACTGCACTTTAAATAACAATTCAACAATTCGCAACAGAAATGAAGTTGGTATCGATAGAAAAGAAAATTTGTTTAGATTGTGCATATTGATAATTTTTGTCCATAAATATCTCAAAACAGTCAGGATAAGCAAAAGATTACAGCCACCCCAAAACAGTCTTAAAACTATACCTCAATTCACATGACCAAATAATAAAGTTCTGTACGAAAATACGTGTAAAAATACATATTTTTGACGCAGTAAACGTCGAGCTTCATATCCGACTCCATGTTGGCCAAACACTGCCATTTTAAAGGGGTTTCCCATTCAATTTTCGTGGCACTCCTGAACTCTCGCGAAAGTTCGCGAACTCGCGAAGGGTCCGAGACCGTCTGCAAATAAACTTTGCTGTGTGCCCCATTATCGCGAACGCTATGCACTGACTGGGGATATGCATAACATCCAGTCCGTTGACTCATTGTGTGGATGACGTGACGCAGGCAATTTGAGTAAATTGTTTGAACAGTTAATTTAACTCTTCTCTGAGACCTCGGAGAGCCAGGGCAGCAAAGTACAGAGTAACAGGGAAGTTTTCTTGATGTACTTGGACAATCTGCGAATGCAGAGACCACTCTGTTGGCCGGATCCCACTCCCCCCCCCCTCGAGAGGGCATCGGCAGCGATGTTCTCCTCCCTTGGGAGGTGAACTGCCGAAAGTACCATACAGTGCCGCATGCACCACTGGAAAATGGTCTATGGCTGGGCGGACCGCGTGCCTACCTGGCGGTTGATGTAAGACACCACGGTAGTGTTGTCACAACGTCACAACGAATGAGGACAGATCGACCTGTCGAGGTGGTCCGGAACTGCTGGAGAGTGTTGGAGACTGCCAGCATCTCAAGCACATTGATGTGACTTGAGCGATCATCGGGGCCCCACTGGCCAGCCACTTGCCATGGGTGGAGGGTGGCCCCCCAGCCAGAAAGTGACATGACTGTCGCGATAGTCAGAGGTGATTGAGGTAGGTCCCGACATGATGTTTGTGACGTCCAACCACCATCGGAGGTGCAGCACCAGCCAAGGCATGACTGGCACGAGATGGTTCAAGTGATGAAGCTTCGGCTGGTAGAAGAAGAGTAGGTGCAGCTGGATGGGGCGCATCCACAACCTGCAGTAATTGACTACATATGCCAGGCTAGCCATAAGGCCCAGCAGCCTGAGCCAAGCACCTGCTGGGGCCACTGCAATCGGGAGAAAGAGGAATACGCACAGGTGGATATTTAACATGCGATCCCAAGTAGGCCGGGCCAGCCCTGCCAGCAGGTCGAGTGACGCTCCAAGGAAGGTTGGGGACTTGGAGGGACACAGAGCTCCAGGTATAACGGTTGAGTGCAGCCAGTCTTCGACCTCTTGGCTTCAGCCTGCATGTACTCCTCCTCGTTTCCCAGAAGGGGATGTTTGGTTAAGATTGACTTAAAAGACAAAAGTGGCATCGAGAATGCCATTGTGCAAAGTCTATGGGATTTTGAAGGAGAAGGAGAAGAAAAAAAATCAGAACAAAAACAATACCTTTTCCGTTACTCAGGAAAAGCCAATGAACATTCAATTTATTATTCTTATTAGTTTTTTTTTTAAGTGGTAGAAAATGTTTGCCAGCACATGTGTTCTAGAAAGAACTAGAAAGTGACTTTTTGGGGTGGTGAGCACTGATTTGGAATGGGTGGTGGGGGAGAGATAAAGGCCTAGAGATTGGTTTACATATGCTCCAGTAAAGCTCATACATGATGATGATCATATATTTCCCATCTCGCATTGTGTAAACGGTTGACTTCCAACTTTGGCTAACATTAGTTTCATTTTTGTGATTGTGTATTTGCAATTTATCTACGGTATATCTTAATTAAAAAATATTGAAATCTGGTTGATTCAAGTAAATATGCAATCTCAGTGTAAAGTAGCAAAATCCTGTTTGCTGAAACAGGTATAAACAAATAATGATGCTTCTTTTCAAATTTTAAGTTTGACAAAAGAAAAGTGTAAAACTTGGAGGCTAGATAAAAGCTGGCAGACTACCCAAAACTCTGGTAAGGTAGTCTGCTGGTGAGTGAAAACAAGTTAAGGGAGAGCCCTAGAAGGGAACTGAAATAGCCTATACAAAAAGAAAGGGGATTGCATTCAATCTTAGAGGTAGTCATCACACAACCTGCACAGTACTAAGTTCACTCTGCAATATGATGACTTGGTCCACTAACAATGCCACATGAAGAAAACAATGAAAAGAAATGATTATAAAACTTCTAACTAACAAGTCTTCAAAATCTAGTTAACTTGTTTGGTTCATGAATGTAATAAACAGGGAAAAACTTAAATGAAAGCTCATACAAAATTGAGCAAGTTGTGTGTTTCTTTAAAAAACAGAGGATTTAAAATGGCTGAGTCCTAGGCATGGCATGAAGATGATAGTTGGGAACATATATAGGGTCATATGTGAGTTGAGTTGTGCATTGGTTCTCTCCTATGCTACGAGGGTTTTCTATAATATATAGAACCATATATATACTATAATACAGAAATAGATTTTTCTCAGTTTCATGTGTGGCATATCAGGTTCATGCATGGGGCCACAAACTTGAGTATTTTTTGTGTAGCTCGCATTTTGTGTCATATCTGTGATATATTCATGATAGGGGAATTGTAGGAGTTCTACAATTCCAGTTGATGAATTCATTGCCATGCCATCTATAGCGACTGTTCTATAACCAACACGGGGGAGTTGCAGAGTAAAACTGATTCAACTGGAAGCTGAGATTTTTATATCTAGTCTTGGAATGGTGGAGTAATACTAGTTCAGATGGGAGCAGAGACATATAAGTGCTTTTCACACAATCAAAAATCTTGGGGTTGGAACTGGACTGAACTTTGATCTGTGTCGTCTTCAATCCGGTTCAAAAACTTGCCAGGCTGAACCAGTGAGGATCCCGGTTGGTTTCAACATAGATCGTGTAGTAGTTTGAAAAGGCCTACAGTAGTACTAATTCAGCCGGAAGCCGAGATGATAAAAATAATTATCCAATCTGGAACACTGCAGGGTAACAAACTCATGTACAATAGTAATTTATAAAGATGGACTTATTAAAGAGAATTAAATCATAGGGGTCACAGAAGAACAGAGCTTACAGAGAAAGTAATAAAAAATTTTAATTTGATACCAATATTGTTTGCCTATTGATTGATGTTAGAGAGAATAAATTTTTTGGAACTGTTAAGCAAGTGGTTATTGTGAAATCCTTGGGGTAGTCCATACTTCTCCAATAAGTTGCATCATACTGCCTGGTTGTACATTTGTCACACAGTAATCAGATCGGTGGGAGATGGCTGAGTAGTGAGACAGCACCCTCACCGACCACCACGCAAAAATATTAAAACCTTTTTAAATAGCCCCTGGGAAGAGACCGTAAGTTGTAGGGAAAAGAATGCATAAGAATCAGGGTTACAAAATGGTTTTAAGTATTCGTCTATTACTATTCCTCCTTTAAAGGGCATGTATAACATTGGTACAGAGCAACTGCAGGCTGTTCATAATTTGATTTGTCATGGAATAAAAACAATCCTGTGAAATTTCCAGCTCATTGATCATTGAAAACAGTCGAAAAAACTTTGCAATTGCTACGCCAAATTATGTGGGAATAGCTGTCTCATTTTTGAATCTTGCCAAGATCAAAAATGTTTTGGTGTTTGGTTTTACTCTTTTTTTTGATAAATACAGCATTTCAGGAAAAAAAATTTTTACAGTATGATTTTACCATTACCGTCTTTATACTATACGTAAGGTATACATAAATCTGTTAACATTTCTGTTTTGGTTTGTTACCAATGGTGTACATGCCCTTCCATCCAAGACATCAATAATATTTTGCAATACAACTCACTTGAAGTATAGTGCCAAGTCTGTAGCTAAAATTGCATGCTCCAAGAGACGCATCACCTGGCTGTAGTCTTCGGAATTCAGATTCATGAAGATCTCATTTCCCTGTGAGAGTAAAACAATACATTGACATTCTGGTCACTGTTACTGTCCACACCTACTAACAATGTAATTAATATGGGAAACAGCCAGCAAAAAGCACCAGAGCGCTCTAAAGTTGGTGTGCATGATGCCCCAACATGTATAGCTAAACTTAAGACGACTTTGTAAACAATGGCCTTCCTGGAGTCAGTAGTGTAGATACGTCCTCAGACCTGAGGGGTATGATCCTGTAGCTGGGTCTAAGTACTTCTATATACATTTGTGCACACACCCCTACATACACGTATACACACATACACGTATACATGTATATATACATACATATACATACATATACATACATACACATACATACACACATACATACATAAATACATACATACATACATATATATAAAAAATGAAAACCTGGCGGTGAGTACCCCCCCCCCCACGATAACATGTTAATACTTATACAGGTAAATGCAATTCAAAGGGTTCCAATTTCAAGTGGCAACACTGAACATCTCCCAGTCTGTTGCAACTTAGCCAAAGTTGGTGTTGAACGCACTGTCAAGAAAGGGCAGACCAATGTTTGTTTGGAACAGGCAGCATGGCAAGATGCATTGGTGTGTTAATCTAATAAGATTTGAGTACAACAAGACAAAGCTATTCCCCCACTGTTGGATTGGGAAAACTTCAGTTTTGCAAACTGTGACCAGGGAGATGTTCATTATCACTCAATGTCCAACACCAATAAACTCTGTCTTTTCTTCATTTAGCTTAAGGAAGTTCTGTCCAAACTATTATTGCAAGCCATCCAGACAAGCTTTTATCTGTTTGTGTAAGTCATCAGCGTAATTCACAATATCTCATTATGATATTGTTACATTCCTGTAATCATTTTAACACTTAGTAAATTCAGACATAAGAAACAGTTCTGTTGCCATTTCAAGTTTAATAGAATGGTAGGCTCATACAGCAGCAATCTGACGTAGTTCCAATCTGTTCTACAAGTTACAAGTCACAAGACGTTAAGTATGAATCTCGAATGAGAGAAGAAGAATCAATCCATTAGAATCAGGAATCAAGAATGATTTTTAAATGACCGTTTCACATAAGACAATTTCAGCAAGCTTTTTAAAAGGGACATTGGATAAAAATGCATCCATGCTAAAAATAGGGTCCTGTGAAAGGTATCATTGTTAAAAAAATAACCAGGGACCCTTGTCCTTTTTCACTCAGATTGAGACCTACTACAAAAAATCGCACTGATGGATAAAAACACAAGGATGTATCGTGCGGAAAGTTCATGCAAAATAACAAGAATCCTTGTGCACAAACTGCATGCACAGAATGTGTCACTTGCTCAGCATGTTTATGTAAGTTCACGTGTGTGTTATGCCGTGAACGATTACACACAACTTGTCCAAGAAGGTGATGTTCGATAGGATTCTTACGTTACTGCTTGTCAAAAAGGAAGAATGATTATAGGAGATTTTTAAACAGCCGATTTTAACCAAACTTGGTCTGAAGAAAGTCCCAAAACTTGTTGTCATCATGCAGGGTATCTGCAGGTTTCAGCAAGTCAAATCTAAGACTTTTTAAGACCCTTTTTAATGCCACCTTTAAAGGAATTTAAGACCATATAAAATTCAACATAATGTATAAGGCAGCGCAGTGGCCACTGTATTTGCAAATCTTTCATGACATAGTAAAATAAATAAACAGCTTTTTAAAAGCTGCTAACCGTTGTGCGAAGCATATACTTTCAGTGTTAGTGTAAGGGTGGGTATACCTGATCAGGGGGAGAACCTGATCAGCCGTGATTTCCACTGTATAAAAAACGCATAGCTAGGGTATAAGTGGGTATACATGATAGGGTAAGCTACCTTGAAAGTTTTTAATTTAGTAAAAGTAGCTATTTGCGTTTTTTATACAGTGTAAATCGCGGCTGATCGGGTTCTCCCCCGATCGGGTATACCCACCCTTACCCTATATCCTTTTTTTTCCAACGTAAGAAGCCATCTTCACATGAAGCATTAAGTTACTAAACAATGTCAAATAAAAGATCAGTACTCGCTCCTATTTTAAAAAATTAATACAATTATTGAAAACAAAAAATATGAACAAAATACGAGCACGACCCACAGGTCGGAGACAGCCTGCGCCCAAGGAGGGGGGACCACCGACATGATCTTTGTTGCCTGCTTGCTCCAGGAGAAATGCGCTGACCAAGGCCTACAATACAGTGAGCAGGAATGGACTCTGGAAGGTCATGGAAAAATTTGACTGCCCAAGCACGTTCATAGCAATTCCACCAGTTCCGTGATGGCATGATGGCCAGAGTCCTGGACGATGGCAAACCCTCCGAAGCCTTCCCATGCAGTGACGAACGGAGTCAAACAGGGTTGTGTCCTGGCTTCAACATTATTCAGCATGATGTTCTTGGCAAAGCTGTCTGATGCCTTCATAGACTGTGAGCCCAGCATCAACATCAGGTGGGCTTTACAGGCATCCCAAAGCAGCTCTTCTATGGGGAAACTAGAGGAACTGCGTAGCACAGTAATAAATAGCATGGATAAAATCAAACAAATCAGCGTTCACTCACCAAGTAGAGTGGAGGCCAAATATTTGACCTGGCTTGGTATGGTGTTCTGAATGCAGGAAAATCTACATTCAAGTCACCCATTGAGAGCAACCCCAGTTGAAATATGGCACATTGTTCCATCTCCGAACGTTGAGCGTTAGATGTTGTGGTAGTCAGCACGTCTATGCACATATCATCGCACATGTGCATCGACTCGGAGAAATAGTGTGCCACAGGGAGTCTGGGAAACTGGCTACGGACACTACAGAGATGCTCCGTGAATCTATCAGCCAGCTTAGTTTCAAAGATGTAGAGGATCCCGCACTGTTGGCAAGAGATGCAACGGCTCTTTGTTTTACCGACGTAGTGGATCCCGCGCCGTTGGCAAGAGATGCAACAGCTCTTTGTTTCACAGATGTAGTGGATCCCGCGCCGTTGGCAAGACATGCTCTTTGTTTCACAGATGTAGTGGATCCTGCGCCGTTGGCAAGACATGCAAAGGCGCTTTGCTTCACAGATGTAGTGGATCCCGCGCCGTTGGCAAGAGATGCAACGGCTCTTTGTTTCACAGATGTAGTGGATCCTGCGCCGTTGGCAAGACATGCAACAGCTCTTTGTTTCACAGATGTAGTGGATCCCGTGCCGTTGGCAAGAGATGCAACGGCTCTTTGTTTCACAGATGTAGTGGATCCTGCGCCGTTGGCAAGAGATGCAACGGCACTTTGTTTCACAGATGTAGTGGATCCCGTGCCGTTGGCAAGACATGCAACGGCTCTTTGTTTCACAGATGTAGTGGATCCCGCGCCGTTGGCAAAAGATGCGATGGCATTTTGTTTCACCAACGAAGTGGATCCTGCGCCGTTGGCAAGACATGCAAAGGCGCTTTGCTTCACAGATGTAGTGGATCTCGCGCCCTTGGCAAGAGATGCAACGGCTCTTTGTTTAACAGATGTAGTGGATCCTGCGCCGTTGGCAAGACATGCAACGGCTCTTTGTTTCACAGATGTAGTGGATCTCGTGCCGTTGGCAAGAGATGCAACGGCTCTTTGTTTCACAGATGTAGTGGATCCTGCGCCGTTGGAAAGAGATGCAACTGCGCTTTCTTTCACCAACGTAGTGGATCCCCAACCGTTGGCAAGAGATGCAACTGCGCTTTGTTTCACCGACGTAGTGGATCCCGAGCCGTTGGGCAAGAGATGTTCATATCATCGCACATGTACATCGGCTCAGAGAAATAGTGTGCCACAGGGAGTCTTGGAAACTGGCGACGGACACTACAGAGATGCTCCGTTAATCTATCAGCCAGCTTAGTTTCAAAGATGTAGAGGATCCCGCGCCGTTGGCAAGAGATGCAACGGCTCTTTGTTTCACAGATGTAGTGGATCCCGCGCCGTTGGCAAGATATGCTCTTTGTTTCACAGATGTAGTGGATCCTGCGCCGTTGGCAAGAGATGCAACGGCTCTTTGTTTCACAGATGTAGTGGATCCCGCGCCATTGGCAAGAGATGCGATGGCATTTTGTTTGTATAATACATGATTGGTAAATGTCACAGAACACAGCACTCATACTTAATCTGATCCAGCATGTGCAAAAATTGTGCATGAAATAAAATAAATCTGTGAAAAATTTAGCTCAATAGCGCTCCGCAATAATGACGTCACAAAATCCCCAAAATGTCAGACAAACATTGTCTCACACGTAGTGTACATACACGCGCACACCCACACACGTTTGCGTGGTTGCAATGTTTGTCTGAGATCCGATGCTATTTTTAGCGTCAGTGCGGAGCGCTATTGGACATCTGAGTCGTGGAAAATTAGCAAAAAATCAACTACCGGTAAATTTGTCTTATAAAACATAGAGAAGGTACAGTACAGGACTGGTAACAAACCCAAACAGAAATGTTTACAGATTTACCTACAACTTAAACGGCATCAAGATTGACATGATAAAACCCCACTGCTAAAATATTTCTGCCTGAAATGATATATTTGTTTAGAAAAATATCACACAAATAATTTACGCCTTAGAGAGATCAAAAACATTCTTTATGTTTTATAAGAAAAAAAGTTGCTTTTTTGCTATTTTCTCCGGACTCAGATGTCCAACTGAGCTAAAATGTTCACAAACATATTACTTCATACATGTACATGATGGATTAGACAAAGTGTTGGTGCTGTTTTGTGAACATAACCAATCATGTATTATACCTTTAACGTTATAATTTATTTATTCGTGGAGGAAATATAATAATGCAAATAAATTATTGCCCTTCAACCATGTAGCTAAGTACTTCACTATTAAAATGCCTTTTGAGCACACATGAAAAAATCATGCACTAGCTCAGGTGGGATTTGAACCCACAACCTCCTGCTTACTGGTGCAGATGCCATACCTGCTAGGCCACCGAGCTAGCTGGGGTCAGCAGAGTGAATCAAATCAAAGGGATTCTTATACTTGGATTATTATATCTTCTCCAAGAATAAATCAATTATAACTGATTAATTACGGCGCCCTGCCGATAAGAGATTCGTTGACTCTGCTGCTTGGTGGCCTAGCAGGTATGGCATCTGCACTAGTAAGCAGGAGGTCTTGGGTCCAAATTCCACCTGAGCTAGCGCATGATTTTTTCATGTGTGCTCAAAGGGCACTTAGTGAAGTGCTTATATACGAGGTTGGAGAGCAATAATTTATTTGCATTACCTTTAATGTTGTACGTAAAAAGCTATTGTCTGGAAGGTGTGAAATCAAGGCTCAAGTTCATAATTGCAGTTACTGCTAAATTGCTACATGCAATATTAACGACTGATTCTTAAAATATGCCATTTAGCCTCAAACCCTCAAAACGTAAACAAAAATGCCTGCTGAATAATCCTACATATTTATTGGGGATAAATCACATATTGAAGGCAGGTCACTGGAAGAAAAATTTAATGTAATTCAGATAAAAAAACCCACAAATTTACCTTGCTGCTGAGAATCATAATACACTGGTCAAAATGATGATGCTCCATGGTAGATGTTGAGTACAACTGGGCCAGGGGTGATTCTGACCTATATTGGATATGAAGATCATTTATAGAGTGAATGTTATCATACGTTTAGCGAATACCCCAAAACTGATCATACTCATCATGTTTTGTTTACAGAAATAAGCATGTTAATAATACCATTGATTTATGGTGAATGGTAGCACCTTACACACTGTGGCACCATTATTTTGTGAAAATAACTTTCAACTTTCACAGATGTAGTGAGACTTGTGCAAACAATGTTTGATTTCTGTTGATTTGAGCAACTGCCCAGGTTTTGCTATATTCCATGGCCTCTATCAAGATTGCTGGCGTGTACAAATAATATTCATTCCATTTATAATATTCAGGCTAGTTGATTCATGATTTGAGTGTACCTGTAGTGCTGTACATGTTTAAGTGCATATTTTGTGCATCTTGTCATTTATGTAATATTTAAAAGGACTAACTGGCCGAAAAGTCAAGATATTTTCTTTCACCGGTCCTTCTCGGGACCACACACCTTCTGAAAAAATCTGTTTCCACTAATAGTGCTTGCCGATGGCCAGCTGCTAGATTGACCCTTTTTTGTCCCTTTCCTATATCACATGCGGTGTTGTCCATAGTACATTGGTACTCACCATGGCACACATACTATAATAAACTTTTACAAAAAGTGGAACCTGTCTATAGCCAAGTACTAGATAAATACGCCGATCCAGTAGGCCACGCCCACCAAAGCAACATCCAAGCAACAACGCACACGCGCATGCACACAACGTGTCACGATCGGCTACACACGAAGCATCGCGTACTCTCAACCACCGAAAGCACCTATCTCTGTTGGACTTTAGCTTTGCAAAAGGCCAAAAATGCACATTTCCTCTCAGCCAGGGCATCCAGAGTTTTTCGGAACTAGAGATAGATGCTATGTGTTGCGTCTGGCCAGATGAAAGGGGCTACCTGTACATTTTATAGATGTTGTGGCGCATCCTGGAAGGGGGGGGGGAGTGATGGAAGCATGATGGGTATAGACATGTGCAAATCCTATTATGCTTGGATATCTCAACAATAATGAAAATTCTAAATAACTTCCTAGGGCCCTTGGGTTTTTGGTACGTGTTGGAATTGTGCTTAAAACAAACGTTTACATGGTGTTCTTGAGGTGAAGGATTTGCAGGATGGTAAGAATGTGGATAAGATATCCATCCCCGCCAGTGACCAATAAAAGACAATGAAACCATGGACCGTGTGTTGAGTGGCCTGACATAAGTGTAACGTTTATATTTGGGAAAAGTCTGAAGACCTCCGAAGTATATACAGTATTTAAGATAATAATTTTTTTTTATCAATGAGGGTCCAAACGTGAAGCATTTGTGGAGGAGTACATGTATGATCCAGCAGGAAGTATACTCCCCTCGCAATGGCGATTGCTTCATTGACATAACTATGTATGTCATCACTCACAAGTGAAGCAAGTATGGGAGCAAGGAAACAACCTCTCGAGAGGAGAATAGGGGGAAGTGTCGTGGCAGTATTGGAATGCCCTTATAGGTACACTCCCCTGGAGAGTGTACCTATAAGGGCAATGTGAACATCAGAATTCTGCACCAGATGCATGCGTATTTACTGTACGGTGTAAATTAATGACCCGAAATTTCCCGATATTTGAGTATACTTTGGCGTTATAAATCAACATTTTCTCTAAGCATGACAGGCTGCTGAATTTGGTACGAGATGAACACGTAGGGTAAATGTGCCATGATTCGGACACTTAAGCAATTTTGGATTATTTGACCTTCTTAATGTTTGTTTCTCTCAACTATTTTCACTTATGAACAACAAAGTGTAGTTATTATATCCAAGTTGATATTTTATGAAAGTTGTTTGTGCCCTTGAAATGAAATTGACTTGAAAATAACCTTAATTTTTGCCATGATTCGGACACCCTGTCCATGATTCGACACACATGAAAAAATGCTGGAAAAAAAAAACCATGCCTTGCAAAATAAAATAATACCTCATCAATGCAGTGGGCAAATTCTTAAGTTGCCACTATTTATTTTCCAAAAAAGTGTCATTTGACTGCTCAGAACTCAAAAAAGAAAATTGGTGCATGGACACATCCGGGACTTATTTTAAGAGTTTTTGAAGGCAACGCCCTGATAAAAACGGGCCATTTCAGCCATATCGTGAAATTGGACTCCATTCCATCTGTGCGCTCCCGTGCGCACGACTCTAGTGTGTACAAAGTCAATGGCGTAGATATAAGACTCCAGCCATTGACGAAATGAACGGCAGTCAATGGAGTGGAGTGTAAATTCGGGAGATGCCGGCATTTCTTCTACAATGGAACATACACAAGCCACACAATTATTTTGGCATATTTTTAGCGATTCTGGGGGCCTGGGTAGCATAAATCAATGGAGTGTCAGAAATCATGGCACATATACCTTGGCTTCTGGACAAGGAAATTTATGCAAGTTCAAATTGGCAACGCAGCTCTCCATAATTTGGACCTTGATGGTATATTGATGAACAGAATATACCAGTTTCATATCAAAAAAATCCTGTTAAATTTAATTAATTTTCTGTGTTTTTAAATAATGCATTTTCTCACAACCCTATTTTTAACAGGGCTCTTAAGTTAAGGATCACACTTTTTAAACTTGAGGCTGCACCCCAATTTCCTATCAGAAAATGTGACATTTTATAATAGGAATTGGATCATGTATGTGGCACCGTTGTTTAGTCTAATAGGCCCTAGTGCACCTATCAGAAAGAATTCCACTGATGACCATAATTTGTGCACAACTCTATAGAACCAACAGAGGGCATTTTGAGCAAACTGGCTTTGTACAGTTTGTAGACCTGTAAAAGAACCCTGTAAAACTCACTCTTCAGATATTCTACGCAAGTTTTCCACACCTGAGATTGAAGTTTATCATAATTTGTATCAAATAAGTTAACTCTTGGAGGATATAATCCTTTTTCCGTAATGGTGATCAGTGGAATTCTTTCCCATTTGCATTTGCACATTTCCGAGCATCCGAATGCTTCCGAAAAAGTTGCTTCCGAAGACCTGCCGAAGATGACGTTCGTTGTGACGTCACAGGTCATTTAAATAAAGTAATAAAATTCACTTTTTGGCTCAGATATATACTGTTTTGTATGTTTTTCAGCGTTTCCAACCCTCTCGAAACAATTCTAAGGCATTCCATGCGATACAATGTCAAAATGTTGGCTACAACATACATATCTGGGGCATTTTTGGTCATTACCTGTTTTTTTTTCTACGAAAGGAATTAAGAGTGTTCCGATAAAGCCCTAGTCGTGTGCAGCGCCACCTACCGGTGGTTCCGGGAACATTGCGTCAAGAGTCACAAATATAATGAAAATATTTACTGGGCTTGACCATGGTTAAGAATACAACTCGGATTTGTCAAAGAATTGCCATGTACATACGAAACAAAAGTAAACTCAACAAAAAGTATGTAGTAAAGAATACAAAATTTAAAACATTTTGTCTGACAAAATGGCGGCAATTTGTCGGACCTTAAATAACGTGTTGTGATTGGTCAATTTGTCAGGGGGCGTGGCCTACTGGATCAGTGTATTGTGGAGCGGACTGCACAAAAGATAGGATTAGTGGGGTGACAATAAGTATAAAGTCACCATAGAAACCATGATCCAAACCATGTTATATAATTACTTACTAATCGGGAATATAAATAATGAACATGTTTTCTAAAACTGGCAGATAGTTTTGTGACTTACATTGCATGGTCTGGTTTGCATTGCAGTCTCACGTGTAACCCTTGGTGGTAAGTCATTATTCTAATCCCTGAAAGCTGTTTTTAAAAGCTTAGTGGTCTAAAATAATATGAGCAGTGCCTCCTGTGGAGTGATTGACTGATTCAAACTGTTCATCAATGACAGCTACAAACCTTAGTTTAGGCCTGCATGTAGGTTGATCAAAATCCACATTGGCTGTTTGCGTTAAATTCAAATTCAAATTTTAACAAATTCTCAAATTCATGTTAACGGTGTCAGATACTGTGCATGTTAACAATCAATTAATAGTATCCCCTAAAGATGTATTTGAGGAAAGAGTATTAAAAGGTACAGTACAGAACTGGAAACATACCCAAACAGAAATGTTCACAGATTTACGTAAAATCTTCAGGATATAAAGATGGAGCTGGTAGAAACATACCGTTAAATTATTTCTGCCTGAAATGGAGTGTTTATCCAGAAATTGGTAAAACAAAGACCGAAAACATTATTAATCTCGGGGTAAGATCAAAACCATTAGTGAGTCAGTTTTTTTGCTATATTCTACTGACTCAGATGTCTGATTGAGCTCAAATTTTCAAAGCTATTGTAAAGACCAAATTTATGCAAAAGTAAATGCATATGTATGCATTCTCTACTTGTATGCTTGAGTGCACACCACAGTGTGGCTGTGCTATTGTTGTAGTGGGCACTTGCCCTGTTGAGTTCATACAGTGAACACCAGCCACTGTACATGCTTGCACAGTACATTGACTATACTGCATAGTATTGAGTTCATCTTGTGATGAACACCTTATGACTTTGACTTTATGAGTTCTTGTAGTGAACATCTTGACCTTATAGTGAGTTCTTGTAGTGAACAACCAGCTTATCTATAGTGGCCAGTCAGCCAATTTATGCTGCTACCTTTGGTAAGTGAACCAATCCTTTAAGTTTCATACTATTTCTGATACATGTACTTTATTTGGACATCTTTACAAGGTATATTGCAGTTTGTATGAGGTTATTTGCAAATTGATTATTTCAAGCATATAGTTTTAAGCAACCACTTAGTATTGTTCATTTTGTTATTTGTTTACGGTTCAATCAGTTGAATCGGTTCATCATTTCGACATGGATGTACTATTTCACAGGCATGCAACTTAAACTTTCCCAAAAAAGAGGAAATTCCAATTTTTAGAATGTAGAATGATACTTTCCACATGATTGATCTAAACAAATATTGTGAAAAGCCTTCTGAAAGTGACAATCGCTTTGGAAAAGACGTAAATATCATGTACGCTGCATGCACACTGCACAGTCGGCCCATGCAGGAAGGAAAGCATTGAGAAGCTTCCATAACTGGTATCCATACAGGGAATTTTAAGGCAAGCAGCAAATTGTGAACTAGTAAAGTATTTAACTAGCAATCACATGTGTGGGTACTAGAGCAGCAGCCCAGAGCATTTTGATCAAACGAACGAGGTACCAATATCTGAACACATGAACATTTATGGTGTAATGTATCATACATAGATATATATGTCTGCCGGGACCCCCCTGCTGCATGTGTCCCCTGGGGGCCTGTTAAAGACCCCCAAATTTACCTTAGATCAAACGAACGAGGTACCACTTGAAACCAATTTCAAATGAACAGGTTCAACACCCAAAGTATGGAATGGCCCATGCTAGACAAATTTTCTGCTGCAAAGGGCCCGACAGACGTCCCTAGGGGGGCCCAAAAATAATTACCCTAGATCAAACATTGGAGGTACCACTTGAAACCAATTTCAAATGAAGAGGTACATCACCCAGAGTACAGAATGGCCCATGCCAGACAAATTTTCTGCTGCAAAAGGCTTGCCAGACGCCCCCATATATGACCTCTACCCATAGGCTCACGTGTAAATACTTAGCGTCTTAAATCAATAACATATCCTTATGTGAATTACTTGAAACTTTTTTTAAATGTTCAAATGAGGTCCAAATAAACACATACCAAAAATGAACTTCATGCGCCTTAGCGTTTTTGAGATATGGCCATTTGAAATGTGCTCAAAACCCCCTTTTTTAGCTCCGCCCACGGCCGAGTCGCGAAAACGTGTCATCGTGCATTTTTTTCAAGGCCATAACTTGATAATGGTAATAGTTGCAGAACTGACAATTTTTTATTGTACTAACCTTATGCTCTAGATTCATAATCTGGCCTTAAATAGTAGATATTAAGTCCACTTTTGTACAATTATTTACCTAGAGTAAGCATTAAAGAGAAGACGAAGTGCCCCCAGCCGAGTCGCGAAAACGTGCCATCATGCTTTTTTCAACTTTGAGAGGCCATAACTTGATAACAGTAACAGCTATGAAGCTGAACAATTGTATTCTTACTAACTTTTGGCTTTAAATTCATTATCTGGCCTTAAAAAGTGGATATTGTGTCTACTTTGGAAGTTATTTGCTCCTAAAATGCGCACTTAATTCAACAGAGAGTGATTTTATTGATTTTTGGGGGTCACCCAGTGGCCACATCAGGGGCCACAGTCCACACAGATCACCAATTTCTGATAAGTCATCTATAGTGCATTTCTACCACCAGAAATTAATTGGACATGAACAATCCATTTCTACAGGATTGGCATTCATCCAAATTTGGGTTCAGGTGAAAAAATCATAAAAGACCCCAAAAGACGGTCTTTTCGCCATGCAAGTGGTTCCCCCATGGACAGTTAACAAAATAATTATTTTAAAGTTAGAGCACTTAGTTAAATTTTGTATAATTAGATCTAATGACATATACAATTTCAGCTTTGGTACTCAACTCCTTCATGGTCAGGTTGTATTTTGAAAATTACAGAGTTTGTCATGGTTTTCAGCTTAAGAGTGACAAAGGCCGACATTATTGTATTGCTTCCTTTGTGAAATTGGATGCAACATTTTTAATTTAAAGTTTGGAAATGTCCTCCATGAATTTGTCATGTACAATACCAATATCGTGTAGCATTATGGTTCCATTTAGAGGGCAAGTGGAACGGGTGGAGAGGATGTCTTTGATGTCCTGTCATCAAAACGCATAATCTCATCAGCATTTCGTCTTCTCTTTAATGCTTACTCTAGGTAAATAATTGTACAAAAGTGGACTTAATATCTACTATTCAAGGTTGGAATATGAATTTAGGGCATATGGTTAGTAAGAATAAAAATTGTCAGCTCTATAACTATTACCATTATCAAGTTATGGCCTTGAAAACATGCACGTTGACACGTGTTCGCGACTCGGCCGTGGGCGGAGCTAAAAAAGGGGGGTTTTGAGCACATTTCAAATGGCAGTATCTCAAAAACGCTAAGGCGCATGAAGTTTATTTTTGGTATGTGTTTATTTGGGCCTTATTGGAACATTTTTAAAAAAATTCAAGTAATTCACATAAGGATATGTTGTTGACTTAAGACGATAAGAATTTACACGTAAGCCTATGGGTAGAGGTCATATTTGGGGGCGTCTGGCAGGCCTTTTGCAGCAGAAAATTTGTCTGGCATGGGCCATTCTGTACTCTGGGTGATGTTCCTCTTCATTTGAAATTGGTTTCAAGTGGTACCTACAATGTTTGATTTAGGGTAATTATTTTTGGGCCCCCCTAGGGACGTCTGTTGGGCCCTTTGCAGCAGAAAATTTGTCTGGCATGGGCCATTCCATACTTTGGGTGTTGTACCTGTTCATTTGAAATTGGTTTCAAGTGGTACCTCGTTCGTTTGATCAAATGTAAATTTGGGGGTATTTAAGAGGCCCCCAGGGGGCACATGCAGCAGGGGGGTCCCGGCAGACATATATATCTATGTATGATACATTACACCATAACTGCTCATGTGTTCAGATATTGGTACCTCGTTCGTTTGATCAAAATGCTCTGGGCTGCCGGTCTATACAGGCCAGAAGCCTACATGTACATACACACCATATGTACTACGTGTGTGTGGTGTAGTCAAGTATCATGCCGTGACTAGCCACTGGACTTGGTACAGATTCTGCAGTGAGAAAATGTTTGCTTTTAACATAGCAAAAGCCTGTTGACATCATGCTATGCAAGTCCATCAATACGCGACTCTGAATTTTCTGCAAGGTTGCACCAGCACTGAATCGCAATATTTCAATTGATATTCCAGATGTGTTTAATTTTTTGGGGGTCCGATATGATTTTGGATGTGAAAAAGGTATTACAAAATCTTCAATAAATATCCTCAAAATTTCTCAGTGTCTGTGTTATTGCCACGCAGGCCGCAGCTGCATACGTTCAGTGGGCCAGCTTTAAGTCAAACTGCGGCAAAATTATTTTGCATACCGTATTTAATCCTGCTAATATGAAGATCACTGTTTGTTTTTTTTACCCTAGAAAGACAAGACATGCTATGGCTATGACTGAATTTTGATTGGCTGAAGTATACGTGCATCTTGTATAACTAGTGACAATAATGTGGAACTCACTTTTATGACAGTGTATTTTAATAGTGACACAAATTTATAGCTCAGTTGGTAGAGCGCTTGTACGGTATTCAGGTCGCCGCCGGTTCAAATCCCGCTCCAGTCAATTTTTCTTTGTTCACTTTTCAATGACAAATTTATTTCAATGGTTTCTTATTTCATTTTCAGGCAGTGTTTATTTTTATAACCACTATAATTTGGTGAACATGCCAAAGCCACAGTTGGAATAACACGAAGCAGAGTGTCTCTCCTGAAGAAGCTTGCTGGGACCGGATGGGGCATTGACTTCACCACTCTCCGCACCTCAACCCTAGCCCTCGTGTTTTTCCTCTGCTGAGTACGGTATATGCTGCTGTAGTATAGAGTCACAGCCCCCATGTCTATGGTCAACAATGTCCTCAATGAAGCCATGAGAATCGTCAGCGGCACATTAACAGTACAACACCTGCTAAGGCGCGGTGTCCACTGCGGTGTCTATAGGCAAGCCTGTTTGCGGCCAGTAGCTTTTAATCCCCTCTTTACCAGCCGAGCTACAGACCTGGACTGGCCGAGCTAGCTAAAAGGGGCTCGCTGGCTATGAGATGCCTTTTTGTTGTTGTGTGCTAATAGCTGTTGGGCCACACAATAAGGTTTCAAGAAAGATTTCAGGCTTTGCATGGTGACAATTGGTATTTGGATCGGTTTGCGGAAACACCAAGAAAGAATATTCTTAAATGTGGTGTTTCCGCAAACCGATCTACATAAAAATAAGATTTCTTTAATCTGCTTAATGCCCCATTTGGGACTCAACAAGTCAGCACAAAACCTTGATACATACACAATAGGTGTGAACTAAATACCATCCCAAACTCGTTTTGCTCCATATCCTGAAGGTCTTTAAAGGTAGTATCATACTTTGTTTTTTGTCAAAGATATACAGATTCATGGGCAAAAATATCAAGGAAGATACAGTAAAAGTAATCTGTGAAAATTTCAGTCCCGTACGGTGCCAACTTTTTGAGAAAACAGTGAAAAACGGCCACAGTATTTCTTAAGTCTTTTATTTTTGATCTTTTAAAAAATCAAAAAGATTTTTGGTCGATGTTTTGTTAATTTCTGGATAAATACACCATTTCAGGCGGAAATATTTTAATGTTTTTTTTCTACCAGCATCATCTTCATACCCTGAAAGTTATATGTAAATCTGTGAACATTTTTGTTTTGGTCTCTTATCAAAGTATGATACAACCTTTAAAAGTAAATACAAGTAAAATTACACTTTCCAAGTTTCATTTGTGGTTTAATTTTTTTTAAACATCTAAGTTTAGTATGTTTGCTATCATTTTATTAAATAAAAATTTCAAGTCTGTGCAATGCAGCACACAATGTGGGTAGCGTGCCTGCACTGAATGATGACCGGCCTCATGAAGCCCCACGGCCATCACACTGCACATACACCTCAAAATGTCCAAAATGGCATCTCAATTTATGTTGTGGATGTAAGAGAAATCTTCGAAAATGTAGTATGAATATTATAAAGCAACTTCATTAAAAACACTGTATCTTGGGAAGAATAAGTGAAGAAAATTCGCGAAACTTGTGTACACAAAATATGAACGTGTGGAGACCGTATGCGGCAAAAGTCGCTTGAGGTCCCTGCAGTGCAGTTCACGTGTATGCCATTTTAACAAGCTCGGCAATAACGACAACCCAGATTTAGCAAGCATATTTTCCCAGTCCTGATCAATTTGTGCACATTACTATGGAAAAATATTATTACAAGCACGGTCATTACGAGACTACGGCTATAACAACGATTGTGGCTGACTGAATGCGAGCCAAAACATTGTTCTCAAACCCATTTACAACAGTTGACATCTCTTCAAAATTACGGGTAATGCAGCTTGTCAACAACAAATCTTTTGTCAGCGATCTTCGGTCGGTCAATGTTCCTTAATAGTAAAGACTCCGCAAGTTTCAACCCATAATGTTTTTTCATCTCTGCGATTTTATTCCAAAATGGGATGGTGTGGATTAGTGAAAGCAGTGCCATGCCTGTCAAGACTTGTGGTCACTATAATCCCCCTCTGTCGGCCAGATCAATTCATCGCCTTCAAAGGGGTGTATCTTGCAAGGTTGTGCAGCACGTTAATGGAACTTAAAGGTACAATACATGATTGGTAAAGGTCACAGGACAGCACTCATACATGTACTTTGTCTGATCAAACATGTACATGAAATAATAAACCTGTGAAAATTTGAGATCAATCGGACATCTGAGTCACAAGAAAATAGCAAAAACCCGACTCAATTTTTCTTAAAAAACCATAAAGAATAGTTTACTGTATGTTTGTTCCCAACATTTTTTTTTAGGCCTTGCAAATCCTATATGCTCCCTTTAATACTACATGAAAGTCATACAATTAATTCAAGGAAGTGCTATCCATAAAAGTTCAGTTCAGTTTAAGTTTTCCAACGAATCAACTACATGTGTACTGTACATGTTATTGTTTAAATCAAGGCGTTTCTGCATTCTCTTGTATAGACCCCCTGATTTGTGAAATGGTATTAGCCCGTCTACATGTGCAGCAGACTCAACACTGGGCCTATGTGTCCACCATGTACATAAACATTGCGCACGCTGCATCATGCACACCGCGTGCACACCACATGACCGCATGGCTCAGCCCATGCAGCAGCTTGCATCCAGAAAATTCCACGATTGGTATCTGCGCCATACCATTCAAAGCATACAAAGGTGCACCAGTGAAGTACAGTCACAAATTTGCAATCAGGCAGGAAGTGCGGGCCTACATCTCGTACGTACAACGTGTGTATTGGTGCAGTCAAGTCGCACTCGGTACCGTGAGTCGCGGCCGGCTTCGGTTCAGATTTTGCGGTAAGAAATTTGACGTGTCACGCTCAGCAAATCTTGAAGGGTGCCGGCGCCAAAATAATGCGAGATTCCCAAACACCATGTAAAGATGGAGACCAGAAACTCACGTACTATATAATAATACGCCTCCGCAACGTTCATTGTAACATGTTACAAGACGCACGTGTACAAATAGCACGTAACTTGGGTGCAACAAATAGGGAAAACTGCGCTCAGGTTGTAACGAGGTTTGTGAAAGTCCGACGGACCTCGTAATAACGGGAGTCGACTGTAAGAGAAATCTTTGAAAATGTAGTATAAATAAAGCAACTTCATTCAAAACACTGTATCTTGGGAAGAACAAGTGAAGAAGTTTCGCGTAACTTTGACTACAACGAACGAGATTTCGAGCTTGTCACGAGTATGCCTGTGCGATTAGTGCTTTTCACTAATTGATTAATCGCGGAGGAAATAATCGAGATTAATCGATTAATCGCGGACCCGGAAGTGACTATACAAGCAGCACGTACCTTGTTTTCATCATAGCGGCACTGCAGTAAACTGCACTAGCGTAATGCATTGATTCCGATTTCCGAGGCATTTAGCACTGCCATTTTTGTTCTGACAAGGTATATGCAAAATTTGTGAAGCTAATATCGTCCCCAATTATTGGTATCCCTTCAGTAAAGTAGGGTAATTTCGCAGAGTGTTGGCCGACAAGGCATGCAGTTACTGCCTCACGTACAGTACGTAAACCCAGCCAGACGTAGCCCCATACATGCATGTACAGGTCAACGATATTACACGATGATACATTATGTACACCCCATGTAGGCTGAACAGTGAACACGATTATTATTACAGTTCACGATTACTTAACACATCGCGATTATTTAACAGTTCACGATTACTCCACATGTTCACTTCACGATTATCATGCAATATGATACAATACAGTAATCGTCTAATCGAGTAGCGTCTGTAGAGTACTGGTAGTTGAATGCCATCGCACCATGCGCCAAGCCTCACTGGCCATGGTCGGCCATGGTAGCTGAATACATTGTAAACACGTGGGCCTAGGTTGAGAAAAACTTTGTTGTCAGCTGTCAGGCTTGAATAAAAATTCACTCCGACACGTTTAAACTGTATGTATCCAATAAATCATGTTTGTGTGCGACAACCTTTTATTTTATTACTATTAAAGTGAGATAAATAGTATTAATTGAAAATGCAACATAACTAAATGTACCTCAGTAAACAGCGAAATGGTATAGCCCTCATTCATGCCTCATCCACGTTGACCATATAAGGCGAAGGCAGTATTATTAGAAGGGCTAGCGCTCAAAATGTGTTCATGGTGCGGCTGTCACAATTGGGCAGGCATCCGGTGCACGTGCAGCAGGCAGACTTGATATCAAGTCGATAATTTTATCGCTACACCAGGGGTGCGTTCCACCTCAGCTAACTGTGCGCCACCGTTTTCAAACCGGAACGCGCTGTTCGCCAAACAAGCACACAACGTTCGCCTAACATAGCTAACGGTGTAGAGGAGGTGTTTGCTGAAGTTGGCTCACTACTTTGAATGAAAGATGGACGCAGTACGCAACACATGTTCGCGGTTTGTTGCGTGTGCGTTCCACTACAAAATCCAAGCGTAACGCAAACGGCGCGAACATGTTCGCGTATGTTCGCGCAAGCGGAACGCACCCCAGGGGTACGGTGTGCGTGTTCACATTACACTGTGTACGTCCTGCATAATGTCCAACATGCGGGGACGGGACCGCGGTACATATACACCCTCGACCCCTATTAAATCAAGATTGCGTTGCCTCACTATACGAACGATCCGATGCATGATGCACACTGATTGTTCCTAACTTTGACAGACGGACGGACAAAACACGAATGTCTAACGACTTGTCATCAAGTCTATGCAGCTGCTCCATGCAACACACACGGCATGGATATTGATCGACTGAGAATAGTAGTAACTCATGGAATTAATCGCGACTCGAAGGCACTAAACCACTGGGGCATAGTGGAGGGAAGCCTTGAGTCAGTGACTTTGAAATGCTGACAGGGATTAGAGCCAGACAGGACCTGTATTGGCCGAGAGAGCTAGTCAAACATGCCAGAAACCGGCCGGGCGTAGTTGGCCTGTAGAGAAACTGGCCGGTAGTGGACGCTGCGGATAACAACCTGCCAGTAGTGCCAGGCATTCCACCAGCAAAGCTTGCTCAAAAGCGCATCGGAAACAGCTGCCTTATTCCTGCTCCTGCTGTTCTTGATGCCCAGTGTCTACCTAGAAGACACTTTGCAATCCAAGTAGCTGACCTGCCGCTCGACAGGCCTCCCTCCACACTCCCCACCTGGATGGCTGAACGTTGGACAGACCAATGAAAGTCATTAAACACCAGGCGGAAGGAGTACATCTCAGAACCTTCTCCCTCTTTATCTGGCTGTGATCTGCTTAAAAAACCTGGGTCAACCTAAACCATGCAGGAGCTTCTCGCACACAGCATTTTCTGCATAAGATTGGAGCAAATCCATCACCCTACTGTCCCTGTGGAGGGATCCAGACTATGGAACACATCATCGAGGCCTGTCCTATTCTATTGAGTCGTCGCCCTTTCCCGACACCTGATTACGTAACACCCGAGGAACACCCGAGGCATGCATGGACATACCACAGACAGTATGCAGAGACACACCCAAACTACGGAAGCGTGGTAAGAAAGGTGGCTTGAGGAATAGACTGAAAAGAATGAAGTTTAGAACCCCACTTCCAACCGTTATTCATGGAAATGTTCAGAGTATCCGGAATAAAACCGACGAGCTGAGGGCCTGCCAGCAGTTCCTTTCAGAATACCGTGAATCCAGTTTGATATGTCTGACTGAAACGTGGCTCACTGAGAATGATCCAGACTCCGCAGTCGACCTGGACGGGTACACTCTGCTGAGAATGGACCGAAACAAGAATTCAGGGAAGAGCAAAGGTGGAGGGGTATGTGCCTTTATTAATGAAAGATACTGCAACCCATCACATATAACTGTAAAACAGAAGGTTTGCACCAAGGACATTGAACTTCTAGCAGTTTACCTTCGACCATTTTATCTGCCAAGGGAAATCAACCAAGTCATGCTTTTTGTAGTTTACATTCCCCCTTCGGCAGACACGAAGATGGCTGCCGATACAATTCAAGAGCTTGTATCTCAAGCTGAGACGGTTTCACCCGATGCAGCCAAAATCATTGTTGGTGACTTTAATTCATGCAGCCTGTCGGAATGTTTGCCCAATTACCACCAGTACGTCAACTGCCCTACCCGCCAGGATGCCTGTTTGGACCTTTGCTACGGGAACATTCCCGCGGCATATCGAGCAAGATCGCTGCCTGGTCTAGGCAGCTTGGACCACAACATGATTCAGCTCATTCCAGTTTATCGACCCCGCATACAGGGGGAACCTGCTAGGAAAATCCAAGTTAAATGCTGGTCAAATCAAGCCATGGAGACTCTGCGAGGATGTTTCACCTGTACTGACTGGAACGTTTTTACAGATACTGCACAGGACCTAGACGAAGCAGTTGACGTAATATCGGATTATGTTCGCTTTTGTGAGGACCTTGTGATTCCGAAAAAAACGGTAAAATGTTTTCCTAATAACAAGCCATGGATCACTAAAGAACTCAAGGAACTGCTAAACAAGAAAAAGAGACTTTTCCATTGTGGTAGTAAAGAGGAATGTAAAGAGGTCCAGAAGAGATTGAAGCATAAAATAAGAGACTGTAAAATGGCTTATAAAAATAAGATTTTCAAACAAATGACATAAGGAAAACTATCACGGGGTATAAACCAAAGCAAAGCAAGATCATCTTCGAAAATGAAATTGAATATTCCAACAACCTGAATTGTTTTTTCAGTAGGTTTGATAAATTTGATTTTAGTCATCAACGGAACGAAATCGTTGAGCAAGTGCTGTGTTCCCTAACCTCTGCAGAAGAAATTAACATATCAGTAAAGGAAGTGAACGCTCTTTTCAAGAGATTAAATTCCCGAAACGCTAGCGGTCCTGACTCGGTTACATGTAAGGTGCTGAAGGTATGTGCCGACCAGTTAGCCCTTCCATTCCAAAAATTGTTTCAAAAATCGATAAGCAATGTTTCAGTACCAGCCTTGTGGAAAAGGGCAACAGTTGTACCTATTCCCAAAAAACATAATCCGAAAGAAATGAATGATATGCGACCGGTGGCGCTCACCTCGGCACCTATGAAATGTCTTGAAAAAATAATAATGAACAGATTATTGCCAGAGGTGAATGAGTCCTTGGATGATTACCAGTTTGCTTATCGACCTCACAGAGGTGTGGAAGATGCTGTACTAACATTGTTGAATGGCATCTATGAGCACTTGGAGAAGGCGGGAGCGTTCATACGAATACTTTTTGTTGATTTCTCAAGTGCTTTCAATACCATTCAACCACATCTCCTTATTCGGAAACTGACCGATTTGAATGTTAATCCTAGACTTATCTTGTGGGTTAATGACTTCTTGTCAAATAGGGCACAAAGGGTTAGATTGAACTCAACAACTTCATCTCAGCGGTTTTTATGCACGGGTGTTCCACAAGGATGCGTCCTGTCACCAGTTTTATACACACTGTATACAAATGAATGTAAATCTTTGGAACCATCATATGAAATAATTAAGTACGCTGATGATACTGCTTTAGTCGGGTTTTTAGACAGAAAACATGGATCAATGAACGGCTATATAAACGAAGTGTCCCGTTTCATCCAGTGGTGTGACGAGAATTATTTAGATATCAATGCCAAAAAAACTAAGGAAATGGTCATCGATTTTAGGAAAAAGAAAACGTTTATTCCCCCACTTTATGTCAAGGGTGTACAGGTTGAACAAGTACCTGTTTACAAGTTCCTGGGAGTTGAGATTGACAATCAATTGAAATTCGACACATGTGCTAAAGTCAAATTTGGCAAATTACAGAAACGTCTTTTTTTCCTGCGGAAACTCAATTCTTTTAATGTGGATAAGACAATTTTACAAATGTTTTATAAATCGATTTTACAGAGTATTCTTACTTTTTGTTTGGTTTGTGTATTTGGTAACATGAAATCACGAGACAAAACAATCCCGGGCAAAATAGTTCGAACAGGCAAGTAGAATTATTGGCAACCAGCAGGAATCATTGGATGTGTTATTTATGTCTAATATGTGCAATAAAATCAAATCAATAATGTCCGATAGCCACCATCCACTTCATGCCAAATTCTTGCGAACATATAGAAGTAATCGTATTTTATAAAGGAGGATCGTGACCAGTCGATACGGCAGCTCATTTGTTCCTGCAGCCATCAGGTTGTACAATGAACAAGTGCAACGATGAGCTGTCGTGTCGCAGGTCCCGATCCTCTGCTGTATTGCCCTGCCAGTATTTCACTGTCACCGCTTTTTATCTTAGTTTGTGCTTTTTATTCCGTTTATTTGTGGTACTCGTTTGTATAGGCCTATGTGTCGTTTTTAAATAATGTGTTATTTATCTGAGGGGTTTAATTATTGTACATGTATGTTTTTAATGATTGTTTTAATGCTGTAAAAGACCACCGAGTTTCCCAAATGGGATAATAAAGTATTCTATTCTATTCTATTCTATTCTATCTACAAATCACCCCATGGAGCTTCTGGTATCCTGGAGCTGGATAATGATACCATCAGCTGGCTAAATCAGGACCTTCCCTTGCAGCTGGTGTAGTCTGTTGTAGTTTGTTGGTAGTCTTCACATGAACGTATGACAAATGAATTTGATATTTAGCTGTTCCGACATTGCCGATGTCGAAACAGGTATTGTTTTTCGTTCAGATTTTTCATTATTCCTTCGCACTTTTTGCTTCCATAGCTTTGTGCAGTAAGTTTGTTTATTCCTAATCTGTTATCATCTTTTTCTTATCAGCTTTTTGTAAAAGCTTTGTTAGATCCTGTAGATGTATGCTCATTGCTGCTGGTGCACATTACTATGGGGAAATATTTGGTTATTACGAGCACGGGCATTACGAGATTCCGGGTATAATGACGACTTTGGCTGAACCAATGCAAGCAATTTTTAAGCATTGTTCTCAATCCATTTACAATGACATCTATTCAAAACTACAGGTAATGTAGCTTGTCAAGAAAGAACCTTTTGTCGGCGATCTTAAATCTATTCATTAAATCTATTCAATGAGATGGTGTGGATTAGTGAAAGCAGTGCCATGCCTGTCAAGACTTGTGGTCACTATAATCCCCCTCTGTCAGCCGGATCAATTCATCGCCTTCAAAGGGGTGTATCTTGCAAGGTTGAGCAGCACGAGATTGAGTGGTTAACAGGACATGATGGTCATACAATTAATAAAATAATCAATAAAAGTTCAGTTAATAGGTTTTCCAACGAATCAACTACTGTACATGTTATTGTTTAAATCACGGCGGTTCTGCATTCTCTTGTATAGACCCCCTGTTTTGTGAAATGGTATAGCCCGTCTATGTGTGCAGCAGTACTCGGCAACATTGTGAAAGTCCGACGGACCTCGTAATAACGGGAGTCGACTGTATATTAAAAAGGGGAATATTATTTTTTACGCTTCTGATTATTATTATTTTTAGTCATTGAAAAGTGAACAAAGAAAAATTGACTGGACTGGCGTCACATGATTTCTGTGGGATAGTTCAATTATTTATTAAAACCCGTTTTTTTTTACCACCATGGCACTGCTCTCCCTGACAAGCCATTGTTTTATCGGGGGTCAGGCGATAAAACAGATCAGTTTAATCGGCGTTAAAGATGTCCGCAATCCCCCAGCCAACCGCAGATGACCCGTAGGCCTACCTGGGCAGCCGCTGAACATTGTATCGATCACCCTTTTTCAAAATAAATTTTTAATAACCACAACGTACAACAATTTGGAGCAATTACACAACACCGCTGCTGATGTTCCAGCGGCAATGCTTTTTAAATCTCTTCTTACAAAGCTAAGTTACGCTGATTATCTCCTGGGCGCCCCCATTGTCCGTGTACAATGTAGGGCCTACTCGGCGGCATGGTGCCGCAGTCATGAACCTAGTTGGGCTAAGGAAACCGCAGCGGGGGGATTAGTGACTTGATGCGACAAAAGGTTTGAAAAGATGTCGTTATTAGGCACGTTCTCACACACCAAAAAAGCGCGACTATTTGGGTCGCGATTTGCTTATTTGTGTGGGAACACAAATAATCGCGACTATTAGTGCGATTTGGAGAGCGCTCCAAATCGCACTAATAGTGCATCTTTTTGTAAATAGTCGCGATTATTTGCTGTGTGAACAGTGCACCAAAAAATACCGGTTTTTTATATCCCATCGTGCAAGGCAGGCTTGCGAGTTTAGCACAGGATGCATGCCAACTTCACGCTTCATTGCGCACGGGCAGTTTGATAGAAATCGTACCGGTACGATTTGGGTCGCGCTTTTTTGGCTGTGGGAACACAACAAAAAGCGCGACTATTTGGGTCGCGATTTGGAGTGCGACCCAAATAGTCGCGCTTTTTGGTGTGTGAGAACGTGCCTGTAAATGGGTTAAGAACAATGTTTTTGCTCGCATTGGGTCATACATGACGTATGATTTTGATATTGACATATGTTACTCAACACGTAAATCTCAACAATTATTATATTTTGTATTGTGTACAAATGACCTCCGCTTCCGGTGTTACCGGAAGTTGAAGTTTGACTCAAAATAACTCGAAAACGGAAGGATTTTGGCACATAAAACTATTAAGTATAAAGATAGAAAATGTCTTGAGCTTTCAAAAAATATAAACGATGACGTCATGCGGGCTATATAGTGCCCTCTACGGTTGATTAAAGATACAGTATACAGTGATTACATAATCCGAAAGTAAACAATGGATTTCCGCCAAATTTCCTAGGTGTGAAGCACTAATGCACCTTGACATGTATGTGAAGTTTAAAACCTGTGACGTTATTCAACTGGATGTTATGCTCTTTTAAAGGAAAAATGACATAATTATTCAAATACTGTTTACTCAGTCATTACATGACGTACATCGATGAAAATATTTACATCGTGTGCATTGAATGACTTCTGTAAATGTTCAGTTTCTTGCGATGAACTAACCGGAAGTTATTGTCCAGACAATGTTATATACATGTATTTAAAGGTGAAGCCATTTTCTATACTCTATCAGTAAGTGTACGAATACAGCAATCAGTATTTGTTCAGTCAAACAATGGATTTCCGCCAAATTTGGTGACTGTAAAGCACCAATGCACTTCGACATGTTTGTGAAGTTTGAAATCTGTGACGTCATTCAACCGGAAGTTATGCCCTTTTAAAGGGAAAATGACGTACATGTACATGTAGGCCTATAATTATTCAAATACTGTTTATTCAGTAATTACATGCCTTACATCAATGAAAATTGTAAAATATTTACATCGTATGCATTCAAAGATGTCTGTAAATGTTCAGATACTTGTGATGAACTAACTGGAAGTTATTGTCCAGACATTGTTATATATATTTAAAGGCGACGCCATTTTCCATACTTTATCAGTCAGTGTACGAATACAGCAATCAGCATGATCAGTATTTGTTCGGGCTTCTTATTTCTAAATTACCACTAGAAACAAGAAATGCCCAATCTGTTGATATTTTTAAATCCCTATTGAAAACACACTTGTTTAATAAACCTTGATCACCATTCATTATCTGGTTAGCGCTTAGAAACGCCTGTATTAAGCGCTATATAAATGTTTATTATTATTATTATTATTAAGTGTATTTCAATATGCCATTATATGAGGGACGATTGATCACATATACAGTGTATGTTCCAACTTTACATAACAGTTCCACTATACAAAATGAGACCCCGAACACCTAGTAGTTGTTCCCACAACCACAATGTCTAGTTTTGTTATGGTGTTGTTTCTTTCAATATCAATAGTAGAAATTTTGTAAACTTGTAAGGCCATTTTTTTTTAATTACTTGGATTACGGAACTGCCGCCAGAATTTTGGAAAAAAAAGAAGTTTTAAATCGCCGCTGAAAATTGTCGATTTTGATGACCAAAAAAAAAAAAAACAATTGACAAAAAAAAAATTAGCCAATGTCCGACTCAAAATATAGCAAATAAATAATGAAAGGAAATTTCAAAAATCTAATCATTTCCACTCATACGTCAGGCCAAGCAAAACTAAAGTGCAAACTCGTTTTCTGACACCGAAATTAGTGTGCGAAAACACTGTTGGAGCACCGCGCCGCTGGCAATATGCACACGATCGTACATGCATGAAGAGAAGGCCCATGACACGTGTGTGTGTACGTTGCAAGCTCCGGACGTACAGTATTGTTCAATAGAAATCAAACCTGTGTCTTGAGTCATTATTTTAATCAGCAACAGTCATGTTTCCATCGGGAAATATCCTTATCATTATGGATAAAAACGTCGTGTTCACGACAGCGTTTCGCTGCAACGCGAACCACCATTTTTATTTGATGAACGCATTGAGATCGAGATCGACCGAATTATTACGAAGCAGGTCAACTCGCATGCTGTTTGGTCAACTCGCACGCTGTTTGGTCAACTCATCCACTGTTTGGTCAACTCGTACGCTGACCAACTCGTACCATAGGAAGAGCCGATTCGAGTTTCTTTTCTTTTTCCGAGGAATTGACCGTTTTTTTGTATCGGGATTTTTTCGCGAGATTTCGATTGAGGGATTGGCATTTTTCAGGATTGTAAAATAAACTTGAACTATCTTTAGGGATTTCCTTTAGTGGGATTGATCATTTCAATGGATCATGTTTTTTTTTATTCCAGGGATACCCAAATATCCTTTTACAAATCAAAATCTTTCAAATTTCAAAGTCAGTTGAAAAGTAAAATGGTGTGTGAGTTGCTCAGCATACTAAGTTTGTCGGCGTACAAGTTGGTCGGCGTACTCATGGAGCCTTCCTCCATGGAGTACTAGATTGTCGGCGTACGAGTTGCTTAGAGTACTAGTTTGTCGGCGTGCGAGTTTGTTGGCGTGCGAGTTTGTTGGCGTGCGAGTTTGTCGGCGTACGAGTTGGACAGCGAACAAGTTGACAAGCATTAGAGATCGACTAGTCAATCACAAAATTAGTTACGTGCTATTCAGCGGACGATGATTTTTGTGATTGGCTCAATGTGCCACAGATCACCAATCTGAGATGCATTGAGCCAATCACAAAATTCGTACCAAGCTGTGTCGGCCATACACGTGTGGTGAATACGTGCAAGGTGTAGGCTAGGCATTTCGTGTGAGAAACATGCAGTTATAGCCTTGACATCGAGTCGTTATGGTCATAATTAGTTGGACAAGCAGCGCTGTTGTTCACACACACAAATTTATATTAGACTGGAATTGAGGTATACGGAAAGTGAATGAAGTGTCATGTCCGCTAATTATAAATATGTAAAAAAGACTGCAGAGAAACTGTACTATCGAATACTGTTCGCACGTGTGAAATACACGATGATGGGCTGTCGGTATACTTGCGGTGTGGCATGCCGAGGCACTGGCAGTCTGCAAGGTAGGCCCCTACATGTAGGTGGACTTCGGCTTTGGCAAATACAAATAGGCCTAACAATGAGCGGAGAAAAATGAGCGCTGCAGTTTTCCACGGATGTTTTGGGTTGTCCACGGACAATCATGTCAGAGTAGTTTTTGATAATGTAGTGATTCATTCTAGTAGTTGTACGGTTGTAATCGTGTTTTTCCATTTTCAATGGGCGCCGCCATTTTGGATTACAGGGCACCCCCAATTTTTGTTTTTTGGCTTTTCCGTGTTCAACGGAAAAGGTATTGCTTTTGTTCAGATTTTTTTGGCTTTTCTTCTTCTTCTTCTTCTTGTTGTTTGAGTTACCATAGACTTTTTATCGGCGGCACTTTGGTCACTTTTCAACAGCCGATTTTAACCAAACTTGGTCTGAAGGAAGTCCATATAGGGAAGTTGTCTCCCGCAACTTTTCGTCATCATGACATCATCAGGTGTTCTGTGACAAGCAATTTGAATTTAAAAATCAAAATCTTAAAAAATCAACCAAAAATCAACGGTTTGAGATATTAAGTTGATTCTTTCACCAAAAGTGATTGTTAGGCAGGGTCTTTCTTTGTGACACATTGCTTGACCTCTGTGACCTCTACTTCCGGTCAAACAGGAAGTAGCTCCTCATTTAAAAGTGGTAAGAGCTATGATCATGATTCTTTCACCAATAGACAATGTTAGACAATGCCTTTCATTTGTGACACATTGCTTGACCTCTGTGACCTCTACTTCCGGTCAAACAGGAAGTAGCTCCTCATTTAAAAGTGGTAAGAGCTATTTTCATGATTCTTTCACCAATAGACAATGTTAGGCAAGGTCTTTCAATTGTGACACATTGCTTGACCTCTGTGACCTCTACTTCCGGTCAAACAGGAAGTAGCTTCTAATTTAAAAGTGGTAAGAGCTATGATCATGATTCTTTCACCAATAGGCAATGTAAGGCAAGGTCTTTCATTGTGACATAATATTATGACCTCTGTGACCTCTACTTCCGGTCAAACAGGAAGTAGCTCCTCATTTAAAAGTGGTAAGAGTTACGATCATGATTCTTTCGCCAAAAGTCAATGTTAGGCAAGGTCTTTCTTTGTGACACATTGCTTGACCTCTGTGACCTCTACTTCCGGTCAAACAGGAAGTAGCTCCTCATTTAAAAGTGGTAAGAGCTATTTTCATGATTCTTTCACCAATAGACAATGTTAGGCAAGGTCTTTCAATTGTGACACATTGCTTGACCTCTGTGACCTCTACTTCCGGTCAAACAGGAAGTAGCTCCTCATTTAAAAGTGGTAAGAGCTATGATCATGATTCTTTCACCAATAGGCAATGTAAGGCAAGGTCTTTCATTGTGACATAATATTATGACCTCTGTGACCTCTACTTCCGGTCAAACAGGAAGTAGCTCCTCATTTAAAGTGGTAAGAGTTACGATCAAGATTCTTTTGCCAAAAGTCAATGTTAGGCAAGGTCTTTCTTTGTGACACATTGCTTGACCTCTGTGACCTCTACTTCCGGTCAAACAGGAAGTAGCTCCTCATTTAAAAGTGGTAAGAGCTGTGATCATGATTCTTTATTCAAAAGTCAATGTTTGGCAAGGTCTTTCTTTGTGACACAAATATGACCAATTCATGTGAGTTTATGATTAAAGGTGCACACCTCAAATGTATAAAACATAATATCATAATCAACTGTCTTTGTGTGTATAAGGTTATGACAATTTTTTAAATAACAGCGGATACGGAAAAGCCTTGTGTTCTGTTTTCAACAGACACAATCTCTAGTTGGCTTTTTCGATTTCAATCGGAAAAGGTATTGTTTTTGTTCTGATTTATTTATTTTTTCTTCTTCTTCTTCTTCTTCTTTTTCTTGCCGTTTGTGTTACCATAGACTTTTGTTCGCGGCACTTTGGTCATTTTTAAACAACCGATTTTAACCAAACTTGGTTTGAAGGAAGTCCATATGGGGTAGTTGTTTCCTGAAACTTTTCGTCATCATGACGTCATCAGGTGTCATGTGACCAGCAATTTGAATTTAATAATCAAAATCTATAAAAATCAACAAAAAAACAACGGTTTGAGATATTAAGTTGATTTTTTCACCAAAAGTGATTGTTAGGCAGGGTCTTTCTTTGTGAAACATTGCTTGACCTCTGTGACCTCTACTTCCAGTCAAACAGGAAGTAGCTCCTCATTTAAAAGTGGTAAGAGCTAGGATCATGATTTTTTCACCAAAAGTGAATGTTAGGCAAGGTCTTTCATCGTGACACATTGCTTGACCTCTGTGACCTCTACTTCCGGTCAAACAGGAAGTAGCTCCTCATTTAAAAGTGGTAAGAGCTATAATCATGATTCTTTCACCAAAAGTGAATGTTAGGCAAGGTCTTTCATCGTGACACATTGCTTGCCCTCTGTGACCTCTACTTCCGGTCAAACAGGAAGTAGCTCCTCATTTAAAAGTGGTCAGAGCTATGATCATGATTCTTTCACCAATAGACAATGTTAGGCAAGGTCTTTCATTTGTGACACATTGCTTGACCTCTGTGACCTCTACTTCCGGTCAAACAGGAAGTAGCTTCTGATTTAAAAGTGGTCAGAGCTAGGATCATGATTCTTTCGTCAATAGTCAATGTTAGGCAAGGTCTTTCTTTGTGACACAAATATGACCAATTCACGTGAGTTTATGATTAAAGGTGCACACTTCAAAGGTATAAAACATAAGATCATAATCAACTGTCTTTGTGTGTATGTGGTTATGACAATTTTTTTCAATAAAAGCGGAAACGAAAAAGCCTTGTGTTCTGTTTTCAACAGACACAATCTCTAGTTTTTCCTTTTTTTTCTTCCCAAACTTGTCAGCTGGACTTCTATATGACAGTTACAAGATATTGACTTGAAACTTGGTGGGAACTTCGGTCGGGATGCCAAGTTGTGTTTAGAAGATTGACGTCATGATTACGTCATCGGGTATCAAATTACACACGTTTTTAGGAAAAACTTTGGTGCGCTATAACTTGAGAACCACATGACCTACGATTTTGATATTGACATATCATACTCACCGCGTGAATTTCAACAATTAATATATTCAGTGTCGTATATAAATGACCTTCAACCTTGTCCGTGGACAACCCAAAACATCCGTGGAAAACTGCAGCGCTCATTTTTCTCCACTCATTGTTAGGCCTAAGTTAAAGTTTGACTCAAAATAACTCAAAAAGGAAGGATTTGGGCACATAAAACCGCGAGGGTAAAAGATAGAGTAGTTCTTGGGCTTTTAGAAAACATAAACGATGACGTCATACGGGCTACATAGCGCCCTCTACGGTTGATTAAAGATATACAGTGATTACGTAATCCGAAAGTAAACAAAGGATTTCCATCAAATTTGGTACCTGTAAAGTACAGGAGCACCATGCCATGTTTGTAAACTTGTCATGTTTGTGAAGTTTGAAAGTGGTGACATTATTCAACCGGACGTTATGTGCTTTAAAAGGGAAAATAACGTCATTATTCAAATACTATTAAATCGGTAATAACATGACGTACATCAATGAAAATTGCACAATATCCACACGGTACGCATTGAATGACTTCTGTTAACTTTCAGTAGTTTGTGATGATCTTACCGGAAGTTATCGTGAAGACAATATTGCATATATTTAAACGTGACAGCATTTTGTACATTATCAGTCAGTGTACAAATATAGCAATCAGCATGATCAGTACAGTGTATTTGATCAGTCACACAAATTAGCGTTATTATATGCCATTGTATTGGGGGCGATTGATCACATGCGTTACAGTAACACTACAAAACCCCGAACACCTAGTGGTTGTTCCCACAACCACATGTCAATTTATTATTTTTTTTGGGGGGGGGGGGGTGGGGGTTTCGCGCTCACCCCTGGAAATGGTGACCCAAAAATTCAGTAATCCGAGTAATTAAAAAAAATCGGCCTAATGGTTTAAATGGTTTTTAATTGTAAAGCATTTGGACATTTTTAATGTGGAATGCTATATGAAAATTTGTTCAATTTCAAATGGGGTATTAGGGAGACACGTAAGCGTCTAAAGGTGGGCATTAGGGAGACATTGAGACTTGGGGGCCATCCATAAAGTACATACGCACGGAGTGGGGGAGGGGGGTTGTTACCGATGCGTACGCCATGCGTTCAGGGGGGAGGGGGGTTCAGGCCAATGCATACCGTACGCAAACAAAACATTTGCATAATCATTTCGCGCAAAAAGAATGAATAGTTCCAATATTAGGTGAGATACCCTTCAGAAAAAAAGCATGCACAATTTATAACACCAAGTAAAACCATGGAGGTAAAAATGGAATATAAATTCTTTCATTATGAATTCAAACAAACATTTCAGTTTAAGTACTTACATGATTTGGTAATTGTTGGTAGTTCCTCTATGATCCAAGTCATGTGATAAACAGCCAACCATAAGTGCCAAGCATTCTAGATCAGTCATTATATCTTGTAACCCTCCATTCTGTCCAAGTTAAATCACGTAAACAAAGATATTAACAATGAGTATTATAGCAAGTATTTGATCAGTGTAAAGATGACAGAAAGACACAAATGATGAATAAATCCAGAGCTTTAAAATTAGGATATTATGCTATGCATATATCTTAGACGTTTTAAACAAATCCTTTAAATATAATCATCAATAACCACAAGGGAAACTGACTGGATTCATTTAACTCATTGACAGATGAACAAAGACAAAATAACTAGAGCAGGATTCAAACCTGCGACCCCCTGGTATACCATACCAGTGCTCTACCAACCGAGTGATACAGCCTTATATGTACAGGGGTCGATTTCACGAAGCCCTACGATGGATCATAACTTGAGTTAAGAAGGATAACCCATCGTATCCTACATAGGGCTGCAATGCATCATAAGCCCTACAATAGCGCTCCGCACTAATGACGTCACAAAATCCCCGGATGTCAGACAAACATTGTCTCACACACGTAGTGCACATGCACGCGCACATGCACCCACATTTGCATGGTTGCAATGCTTCTCTGAGATCCGGTGCTATTTTTAGCGCAAGTGCGTAGCGCTATTGATAGTAACATACAATAAGGGCTACATAATTGGTAAAGTACCAGTACAGTATTCCGGCGGTTCCATGTATGAATCCTGCTCCAGCCATTTTGTCTTTGTTCATTTTTTAATGAATCCTAGTGTCATGTTTGGCACTATTCTAAGCGTCTCTTTGATGATTCCCCTGGTGCAAAAATTCTTAAACCACTGACCCCATGTTTTTATGAAAGATCTTTCACATGCCATGAATAGAACATTTTGATGTTAGTCTTTAGAAGTGCTGTATCATGCACAATGCATGCCATGTAACAAACTGTACTTCACACATGATTTTTTTTCTGAACAATGTTTACCAGTACATGTACATGAACAGTCAATTTCAGTATAGCTATGGACATCAGCATCAACACATAAACAACACAACAAATACTCCCATGTTTCTTCATAGTCAACTTATACACTGTGTTGAATATTTTTAGATAAAATCATCACAATACATCACAGCAAAGAATATTCAAATGCACAAGAAATATGTTTGCCCAGTCAATTTCACCAAATTATCATACAATGTTTTTAACTTACAGTTGATTCATTTAACAAATAAATGGTAAGCTTTATCAGATGATGATGCACACACATCATTTATATATCACCATTTATCTGTGTAAACACATTCAAAGGCGCTGGCTCCACCAATAGTTATTTATCACTAAATTGCTGGAAAAAGCCGATTGGTCCGAATCAACATTACAGCCTTCTTGTCATCAATTGCTCTGAGTATATCATCTGTTATCTTGACGAGCGCTGTTTCAACACTGTGAAACCTCTTGTATTAAAGCAGACTGCATACATTCATGAAGCCCATTCTCATCAATAAAACATTTGAGTCTGTTTGCCACTATTTTCTCAATGACTTTGGCAAGAAAAGGCAGATTGGATATTGACCTGTTTTACTCAACATATATTGGTCCAGTGATGTTTTCTTCAGTGCTGGTGTGTAATATGGGCTAGTTTCAGCTCATCTGGGACATTTCTTTCCTGAAGGGATGCATTTACAATGACTGATATGGGCGGGGCCAATATATCAGCATTCTGCTTAATAAAAGAAGTTGGAATTGAAAGTTGGTCAGAGACTTCTTGATGATGGTTTCAACTTCTACAGGACAAGTTGGAAAAAGTGAAGTCAAGCAGTCCTCATCATCCTGATCAGTTGAAGGAGATAGTCTGCTAGGCACAGCTCTAGTTCGAAGGGACTGATCTGTCTGAAGACGGGCCCTTATTTGGTCGATTTTGCCAAAGAAGAACTGTGAAAACTTTTTAGCTAGACTAGCATTACATGGATTATGTGGCAGCTTCTGCTGAGCTGGACCCTTCTGAAGAAGGAGCTTATTGATGATGACATACAGCGCCTTCTGGACTTTCTTGCACTCAACTATTAAATCATTGAGTTGACTTGTCATTCTCAAACAGCTCTTTTGTAAGATTCCTCTGATTCTTGAAAAGTTGTTTGTCTATTGAAAGCTTTGTTTTCCTCCACCTTCTCTCCAACTGCCGTCGCTTCCTTTTAGCATTTGCTATATCCTCGTTGTACCATGGTATAGCTGGCTTCTCAACAATGACACATGATTTCTCAGGGGCATGATTGTCCAATATATCACCAAGAATATTATTGTACTGGCTCACCAATCACCAAGATGTCTGTTGAGTCATTAATGTCAAGCTCAGAGAGGCAAGAATCAGTTATATCATCTATGAGCTCAACTGGGTTGATAGTCTTTAGTTTTCGGTAGATGATCCTTTTCTTTGTGTGCCTAGCCTGGACATTAGGAGGTGCAGATGGCAGTGAACAGAAGCATGGTCAGATATGTAGTCACTTGTGAAGACAGATTTAACACATGTCTCTCTGGCATGTGTGATGAGTAGGTCAAGCATATGTCCCAACTCATGGGTTGGTCCATCGACAAGTTGCTGGAGGTTGTGGTCATTGAGAAGACACAGAAGACATTTGGACTCATTGGATGCCTGATTGTCCCAATGGATTATAAAGTCTCCTAGTATAAATAGAATTCATGTGAACAAGGAGTATCTGTCAAGTAATGCTGAGAATTCTTGGATGAAATCAGTAATTGTAGCCTTGTTTTTTCATGAAGGCGGTGGCCGGTAGATTGTTACAATTTTAATAACCTCATTTGCATGAGTCTGATCCGTCTCAAGATATTCAAATGATAAAGGCTGTTTGTGATCATTGACAGCTTTCAAGCAGAGAGTAGATCTATACAGCAACTCCCCCACCTTAATGTTGCCTCCTTGGTTCATGAACAAGTCCATATTCAGCTGGTGTAATTCTTGCAGCATCTAAGCTATCATCACTATGGAACCATGTTTCAGTTAGAGTTAGGATTTTTTTTTTAGTATTTATTTCATTTCTCGGGAAGAACAAGTTACAAAGCACAAGAACAACAATTAACACTTTCAATAGAACAGGGCAAAACAAATACAATAACTACATAATAATCCAATCAGCTCCCGAAGGATTGCCCAAAAGGAAATATTCCTGTCAAGGGGCTCTCCAGACTAATTGAATTAAATAAATATAATTGAAATAAATAATCATAAATAATATAAATATAATAATATAAACAAATAATATAAATAAATAATAGAAAATACAAACAATATCCATAATTCATTATGATAAAGCAAAGGGGTTCTCCAGACAGAAATTAATTAAATAAAAATAAATATAAATATGAATTAAGGTGGCAATTGTTATGTGGATCGGTTTGCCGAAACGCCATGCAATAATCGCTGGCACATTCGCACCTCTACACCGCTCGCACCCCGCAACTAGGCCCCAATGCCTCGACCAGTCCAACCCAGTCCCCATCAGGAGATGATGAGGACCAGAGCAGACCAGTCGAAACGCCGAGACCCAACCGCGAGAAGTGCGAACGACACAGAAGCGCGAACGATAATAGAAGCTCGAACGACCACTACATGGTGCCTCCGCAAACCAATCCACAGAAATAAATAAATAACAAAAAGATTTAATTAAAATAAAATTAAATATTCAAATAAATAACATGTGAATTCATTATAAACCCCTCAAAAAAGTTCCGCAACTGAGGCCCAAGGGAAGACATCCCTCCCCCACCAATTAATGAGCAGCGAGACCGGCGCCACCGTAAAGCTCCACTACCCCCTCCACAATGACGCACCATCCGCCATGACCATGCAACCACGGAATGCACATTTATCAAGACTGCACACTCCATGATTACACCAGCACAACAAACGACACCTCACCACAAAGAGGAAACATCCACGCCCCCCAATGGTACCAGCCCCACCGCCCAGATCAGCAACAGAAGAAATATCAACCCCCAAACCCGAGCCGCAGAACCCTTTTGAGGAGTTAAGTAGAGCTAGACAAATAAGAGGAAGAAATGATTAGAAAGCTTGAGAAATGGGTTCTAGGTGTAGCAAGTAGCAGAAAAATTCATTTGGAGAGGGGAGAAGACATAGATTCTGAAGGCTAAGAGGAAGAGCGTTGAACAACCTGGGGAAAGAAACAAACAGAGAATATTTAAGACAGTTGGTCCGGCTATACTGGTGACTGAAGAGAAGGACATCCGCTGTTCTTGTATTTGGCTGGGGAAGGAGGGTGGAGCGAACATCCAAGTGCTTGTGAAGGCATTTCGCAACAAAAGTTACGCTCAAATAAATTAACCTGTTATAGATAGGTGAGAGATGAAGTTCTTGTAAGCGTTGTTCATAGGAGAGGGAGTGGGCAATATCATATGTGAAGCATGATTTTGTAAATCGGCGTTGAACTGTCTCAAGGCTTTGAATTTGGTTCTTGAGATGAGGTAGCCAAACCGGTGCTGCATATTCCAAAACAGGCCTACAGAGAGAGGAGAATAATTTGAGAAGAACATCTTTGTTACGGGATTTAACAGTGCGGCGAATGAAACCCGAAATTTTAGAGCATTTGGCTCGAACCATATCTACATGTTTGTTCCAAGTTAAGTCATCAGAAAACATAACTCCAAGGTATTTATATGATCGAGAAACTTGCAAGGGCTCATCGGAACCTGTGAGAAAGTAAGGGGTAACAGAATGATTCTTAGAGCGCGTTATATGCATTACTTTACACTTAGACAAATTAAGTTGCATGTGATTTTCCTCGCACCATTCACCAATCTTCCGTAGGTCTTCTTGCAGGATGATACTGTCATCGTTGGAGTTGATGACCCTGTAAAGAACTGTGTCATCTGCATATTGAGGTAATGCAGAATGAACTACATTTGGCAAGTCAGCTGTAAAAAGATTGAATAAAATAGGACCAAGGACTGATCCTTGGGGAACACCAGATGTTACAGGTATCCAGTCAGACTTGACTCCTGAAAAAATTACACGTTGTTGTCTGTTGGTGAGAAAGTTACTCAACCATGAAAGAAGATGACCGCAAATACCATAATGATGAAGTTTGGATAAGAGGAGAGAATGGTTACATTTGTCAAATGCCTTGGACCAATCAAGAAAGACAGCATCAATTCTTGGAGGTTTAGGCTTATCCAGTGCATGAGCCCATGTGTCAAAAAGACTTGTCAGTTGAGTGGTACACGAGCGCCGGGGTAAAAATCCATGCTGTGAGTCAGGGATAAGGCCATAAAATGAAGAATGATCAATTAAATGCTTTGCAATGAAACATTTTACCAGGAATAGATGTCAAAGAGATGGGTCTGTGGTTAGAAATAGCAGATTTGTCACCGTGCTTAGAAAGAGGAACAATATTTGCCATTTTCCAGCACTGTGGCACATCACCTTTTGAGAGACTCAAATTAAACATTCTAGTTAAAGCAGACACAATAGAAAAACCAGCAAGTTTAAGCATCTTTGGTGAAATTCCATCTGTGCCTGGAGGTTTAGAGGAGTTAAGATGATCAATTGCTTTCAGCACATCACCTTCAGTGACTTGGAGGGTATGAAGAGGATGGACTCCGAGATGGGCTTCACAGTTGTCACTGCGGGGGATCTGGAAAGTGGATTGAGTACTGGTAGACTGTGTAAAGTTACCCTGGAAGAAATGGTTAAAAGCATTAGCAATTGAACTGGGGGAAATGAATTCCTGGTCATTCAAATGAAAGGAATTCACAGGTTGGGATTTTCGTTGGGATTTTACAAATGACCAGAAACGTTTGGGATTTGACTTAGAATCTACAGCAAGGCTTTGAACATAATCATTATAAGAGATCTTAACCAACAATTTAACTTGAGATCTTAAAGTCTTGTATTTGTTCCATAAATTCACATTGTTCTTGTTCTTTATGGCTTGACGGTATGCTCTGTTCTTCTTCCTGGATGCATGGACAATCTCATGTGTTATCCAAGGGGACCTCCGTTGACCTTTAGAGATGGCGATAGGCACAACATCTTTTACTGCAGCGTGAACCAGGGATGCGAAATTGTTCCATGTTTCATGTACGTCGGACTCATCATAGAATAAGTCCCAGGGAACACACTGGAGCGTTGTTTGGAAGTCCAGTTTGTCAGCTTTGCTAAACTGGTGAAATGACCTCTGTAGACTCGGATGGCTCAAGGAAGTGGTGATGTCAAAGCAGATGGTGTCATGGTCACTGTTACCGAGACTACCTTCACTGTGGATGTTTTGTGTCCAGGTGGGATCGTTGCAGAAGATGAGATCAATCATAGAATCAGCGCCATTGGGATTCCGTCTCGTTGGAAAGAAGACCATTTGGGACATGCCCAGGGATTCCACGGTGCTCAGAACAGCTGCAGAGTGTCCAGTGAGATTGGGTGGGTTATGTTCATCAGAGGTGGCAGTACATGGTATCTTAAGGTTGAAGTCTCCCAGGAGAAAGATGGCCTTGTATTGATGGGAACAAGGGAGGATGCAGTTGATGGAATAGGAAAGTGCCTCATTGAAGCCTGTTGTTGAAGAGGGTGGACGGTAGCAAGTACCAAACAGAAGTTTGCCTTTATTCTGAGGAAGAACAACTTGAACCCAGATCAGCTCACACTGTTTGTAGTTGGCTTGGATGGTAGGAGATGGTTCAAATTCAGGTTTCCTGGATGCTTGGAGACTCAATTTGCAAGCAAATAAGACACCACCTCCATTGCGATTTCTGTCTTGCCGAAAGATTTGATATTGTGATGGGTTGACAACTTCACCGTCATGAATGTCAGGACATAACCATGTTTCAGTTATGAAGGCAAGGTCAACGTCATTAACGCTTAGCATGGTTTGAAGCTCAAGTGTTTTGTTGACGATGCTGCGGGCATTTAGAAGAACACATTTCAGATTGGATTTGTTGGTGGAAGGTTCAGTTGAAGGTCCCGGATTGAGTTCAATATCGCCGGATTGAAGTAGTTGTATTTGAAAAGTACATATGGCGTTGCTGTAGTACAGAAATCTGCACTGGGTGTACTTTGCATGTCCAGTTGATCCTTCACGGTCTTTATTAAGATGATCAATAATCAAGTCAGATTTATTACATGCAGACCTGCAATTGATTAATCCTAACTTGAACTGGCCACTGAGGTTTTTACCACCTTTCCTGCCACCTTTCTTGTCACCACGGCAACCCCTGTGTCCACCTCTTGGTTTCTTGATTCCAAGTTTATTTAGTCTCTGAAATGTAGTTGACTGAATCCTGCAATGAAGGTTACTCATTGACTTCCACATTGATTTCAGTTCACTTGCACAGTAATGAATCATGAGCAAGGTGTTCCAGTCACTGTACACTATAGAAGTAACAATCAATCACTTGCATTGTCCCATTCAATGTAGAATGGAGCGTCACAGTGAAGCTCAATTTAATTCTTTCAGGCTTGGTTGGTTTTGAATAGAGCTGAGCTTGTAGTGAAAAGAGTAAGAACACAGCTCCAAGATCCATACACATCAGGCACATATATAGTGAAGTATGTACACGCAAGAGGCTTCTTCAAAAGTTGAGAAAATTCATGCCAAAATTCCTTCAAATCAGAGGCACAGAACAATAATGATGAAAGTCCTAGTAGATCCTTGATGTAATATCAGATGATAGGTACAATACAGACACACACCGATTCAGCAAAAGTGTGAAAAAATAACAAATTGGAGGAGCCAAAATGGGTTGCCTCTTTAAGGGTGCACACACAACAATTAAGTATTCAAAAGCCAGTAGGAACAAGATGGTGAACACTGAACAGTTCAGTTACATGAATTAGACAACTTTTTGAAATGTTTGAATTCAAAACTGTTTCCATGATATCCCAGCTATCAGTGTAACATTTTAAAAGTGTTATGCTAGCTGTGATGAGCACAGGCTTATAATTGCACAAATGTTTTCAGAAGCTAGGAAGGCTGCCAGGGAAAATCTTCTCTAGTAGAAGTGAACATGAATGTTGCTTTACAAGTTTTGATAAAAACACAAACAACACACAACTTTTCTGTACAATTTGTATATCTGTTCCCCTAAAACATGTATCAATGTAGATTATGTTGTACATGTAGAAATGGAAATAAAAGCTAACATTCTAATATTACCTTTTCTGATTCAAATATTAAATCAGGCGCGGTTCTAGAGCCAAAGTTTTTGGGAGCTAGAAGAGGCATAATTTATTGGGGAGGCTAGAAGACCCAATATTTTGGGTTCTTCTAACATTCGCTTCTGCTATGTCTTAAAAAACATGCACATTTAGCCTACACAACGTGTTTTTTATGTAATTGGTGCTTAATCACTGAAAAAATCCAGTATTTAAAAAATAAAAATATTCAATTGCATTTTTTTTTGGGGGGGGGGCCTAGACAAAATGTTGGGGGGCTCAAGCCCCCCCCCCCCCCCAGAACCGCACCTGTATTAAATGTTCAGAGTAAACTCTAATGTCAGGTTATACATTTGATTATGTAAAAATAAGAATCACCAAAATTCAAAGTTTCATCTGAATGTACATGGCTGGCCAGCCATCCTTGACGGACTGACAGACTGGGAGAAATAAGGATAGAAATCGTTATTATTTCCATAAGCTCACATCTCACAACAAAGGAAATGCACCCATCTTATCTAAAATTATAATCTTATTTGAATTACTAAGCTAGTCATGATTCCAAATGGAAAATGATTGCAATATCTTACCTTTATTAATGAAAACATTGTTTGAGTTACTGTAAATGCATGACGCCAATTATGATATCTCACATTGCGGTAGTTCTTCCTGATGCTGAGAAGCCATCTACACAGGGTCTGACAACAAACAACAAAAACGTTGAATAATACAAGAATTATACCATTTGAGAAAAAGTATTTAAGCTTCTGTAACAACTCCCTTTATAAACCCATTTTACTATATTCATTTAATCCACTGGTAATACTGTATTGACTTATTCATAAGTGCAGTAGCAGGTGCTGCATGCTGTCTCACAGTGCGTCCGCACTGAGTCCATCAGTGACAGCAAGGATATGGTGTCCTTTGACGTAGAATCGTTGTTCACCGGACCGCACCACCTTGACACCTGCCCAGGTCGCTGACCTTCCGGAGTTTGTATTGAGATCCACATAATTTATGTAATACGGTTCTTTCTATGAACAAAAGGAGGGCGCCGCAATGGGCAGTCCCGTGTCAGCCATCAGCCTATACATGGTCTTCGAGGAACAAGCCCTGCAAGTTTGCCCCCCGGGCGCAATAGGGCCGTCCACGCACGAAAGGGGGGGGGGGGTTGGTACCATGCATTCAGTTGGGGAGGGGGAGAGGGGGTTTCAGGCCAATGTGTACCGTACGCAAACAACAAATGTGCATAATCATATCTAACAAAAAGAGAAGAAAAAAAAGTGAGAAAAAAACACCAGGATTGTATTGTTTGTTTTTTTCCTTTTTCAACATAATAAAAATAGTAAAATACGTCTGTAAATGTATAAAAACCTGTTACACTTCATACATTCATTTCAGAATTTGAAAGTGACGTCCCAATAACGGTACCGGCCCGGATTAATGTGACATTTTAATAATGCTAAAGCAAGGTACCATGAGAAGTGAAAAACCTAATGTGGAATGCATATACGTACAGGGGGGAGGGGGGTTTGGACCACTGCATACGCTATGCATACTGGGAGGGGGGAGGTGGGGTAAAATAAGTCGGCATTAGGTGTGTACATACTTTATGGACGGCCCCATACGTGGACGACACCTTTGTCATTACTCCTCGGGCCGAGGTCAGCCATCTCCTGCATCATCTCAACAGACAGCATCCTTCCATCCGCTTCACCATCGAGCTCGAGACAAGCAAAACCATGGCCTTCTTGGTTACTCTGGTACACCGCAGAGAGGACGGACGACTCACCACCACAGTCTACATGAAACCCACCCACACAGACCAGTACATTGCCTTCGATTCCCACCATCCCAAGGCAGTGGAGCGTAGAGTTGTCAAGTGCCTTTTTAAATTACCGTTATCATCTTTCCTTCATAAAGAGAACCACGAATATATGCCCAGTACCACCAAAGTAGCCGAGAGAGTTCAAGTCCACTGCGGTCCTCCCATTTGTAGATGGTATCTCTCAAGAACTCCGGCATTGCCTCAACCAGTATGGAGTCCGCACAGTCTTCGAGTCTGCCACAACCCTGAGGAACTACTTGGTCCATCCGAAAAACCCTGTCCCCTCAAGTAGACGTGGTGGAGTCATCTACAGGATCCCCAGCAACAACTGCAACAGCGTGTACATCAGAGAAACAGCAGACCCATCAACAAACGGATCAAGGAACACCGGAGGGATGTCAGACTTGCTCCCACCAACAGCTCAGCAGTTGCGGAACACGTCTAGGGGAAGGGAAACACCCCAAACATGTGTGTGGACAGAGACAGCCATTGGTTCACCTCACAGGTCAAGGAGGCTATTCAGATTCATCTCCACCCCAGCAATATCAACAGAGACAATGGCATCGAAATCCCTGAGGCATGGAACCGCACTGTACGTGCAGCACCCTCTCTAGCATTGGCCAATCAGCCCATAGCATGCACCGCTGCACTGCTCAATCACGGTACAATGCCACGCACCTTTGTCGAGGCGTTTGTCAGATCTACACTAGGGAAACTACTGGAGGGCCAGAAACAGCTAAAGGAGAGGTTAGCAGCTTCCATTGAGTTCAATAGTGACTACTGCCATCGCCTCGGGAAGTATTGCAGTTTGCATACAAAATGTTGCAATCTCTACCGTTTACCACATCATGTGAAAAATCATCACTGACACCACGAAGAAGTACCCAACTTACAAGAAAATGTATTTCAGCGATTCCACGGTCAGTCGTATTACACTTGTATTTGTCAATTTTATAACTTGGTGGTATAAGTTTGACAAGGATGAGTCTTACTGTCAAGTTTATACTGATTTCAACTTGACAATGTTACATGCGGTTGCTCGTCAGGCTATTATTACATTTGGTTAAAGCAAGAAAGTACGGTCTTTACCAGGCTCAGCATACTTGGCATGGAAAGGTACGCACTCGTTACCATAACATAACTACTCGTTACCATAACAACACCCAAAACTTAAGTAATCCTATTGACAAGAGTAAAATTGTTTTGTTATTATAAAATATTGTGTAAATAGGACAAAACTGATAGCAACAATGAGGGGTGACAGTTATCTTGCATCCTGTATGCATAATGATTAAGACGATTGTTTTGCCTCTTACTATTCAGACATAACTTGTCAATGAACATAAGAGAGGGGCCAGCTTTTACACAGTTAATTTGAAAATGATAGGCCTACTAAATTTGATGAGCAAAAATATATTCTATTTCAATCTCAGAGTCAATGTGAGAGAAGAGAGGCTTGAAACCATAGGCAAAAATTTTCACAACTTTTAAAAGATTTTGCAATTTAAAAATAATAGGATTCTTGATGTTAGTTTTTGCCCTTTGAATTAACCCACAAAAAGGCCATCACCTGTTAAAGGGAAAGCATTAATGCATTTATGCGCTCCTCCTGGTGTGAGAAAAGAGGAGAAACAAAACATATGCTCTCTGATTGAAGGTTGCAAGAATTGGGAACCAAGTGTACTATTCACAGTTTACAAACCATGATTCAAACAGCTAATTATGTAAAGGTTGTCTTAAGAAGGTCAAACAGCACACAAGAGTCCTCATTGCAGCTGAAAATGAGTAACCACATCAGCAGAAGGAAGGATGATAATTCAAATTGACTCCAGCTAGATTGGTGGTTTAGTGTTATTACATCTGCACTAGTAAAGCAGGTCAGGCCAGACCATGAGTTTTTCATGTGCACTCAAAAAGCACTGAGCATACAGTGCTGATATACATTGGAAATGGCAAGTGTAATTTGCACAATTCTATCTCCCAGATGGAAAAACATTAATAGCAATAAATACACCAGCATGCCAAACTGCCAGTTCTTTTGGTATGCTTGTTGCAGTGCAAGCTAAATATGGATAACTGGTGTGTTTTACATGTAAATGCATAAACATTTTGCATGTGTCCAGTCAGTCTATTCAACAATAACTATTTAACAGCTTGCTATTAAGGCTAAGCAAGTATTAAAGGTAATATCATACTTTGGTTTTTGTCAAAGAAATACACATTCATGGGCAAAAATATCAAGACAGATACAGTAACAGTCATCTGTGAACATTTAAGTTCCATACAGTGTCCACTTTTTGAGAAAATAGTGAAAAACAGCAACAGTTTTTCTTAAGTCTTTTCTCTTTTATTTTTGATCTTTTAAAAGATCAAAAAGATTTTCGGTCCTTGGATAAATATTTCTGGATAAATACACCATTTCAGGCTGAAACATTTTAATGGTATGTTTCTACCACCACCATCTTCATACCCTGTAAGTTATATATAAATCTGTGAACATTTCTGTTTTGGTTTCTTACCAAAGTATGATACTACCTTTAAGCCAAATCAAATCCACTTATGAGACTTACCTCATAACTGATGCGAAAGCGGTTAATGAGATCCAAATCAATGAACATCCTGAGTGAGGCAGTCAGAGTTGCATCTTCAGATAGGTTCATGTCACTGAAGAAGTAGTCATCAAGACCAATTTCACAAGCAGTAGGAACAGCCATTTTCTAAGAAGTATACAAGTATACAGAAGTTTGTGATGCATTACTGTTTGTATAATATAAAAGAACAGCAATCTCAACTGAGTATCCTACACATGGGAAGATTTCAGCATAAACTTCTGTGAAAGTCTGCATCAGACCTCCCAATATTTGATTTCTATAAACTTTGCGAGGGACTGAAAAGACCCCGCCCGACGGAGCATATCAATTGAGCAGATGGAGGGTGTGGGAGGGTGGTGTCCCCCTTTCATGGTAGGGAGCTTTTCCAATAACAATTAATCTAATTATGGTTTTAAAATCCTGATGAATATTTTCATTATCACATTTTTCATATTTTTTTTAATTAAAAATTGATATCAGAAAAGAGATCAGCCAAAAATGTATAAAAAAAAAACATTCCAATATTCACAGATGTAATCAAGAGTTTTGTAAAAAGCAGTATACTAATAGAAAAGTTCATTCGCAAATAATAACAAAAAATACATGTACAAAGACATAAACGAATGTCCAGTGGCAGTGAGAATTTACGGACGACATCCCTTTGGCAATCCCAGCCCCGCTGGGCCAGCAGCGCATTGTGTATGTGACACTGTGCACCCAGTCGCCATGAACACACCATGAACAAAAAATTGTAACCGCGGTAGTGACGTCCGTCGGCCGCCGTGGCCTACTGCATGCGGCTGCAGTGTCCTCTAAATCAGATATTTCATATGGCCACCACTGGCTGACAATGTTCAAGATGCCCTCAGCCGCAAATACAGAAAATTCTTACCGAGTCCGTGCGAAATATCGACAAAACATTGCATGAATAGGGCTAACCTACTTTGTGTAGTGTTTAACACATCGTTGAATTGAGAGCATGGTTCCCTGTGCTAGTGTAATTATAAACCGCAATGTGGAGTTCAGGTACGCGTCGGGAGTTGAGAAAATAACATGGTGCTGCTGCGATAGTGGTATTACATGTATAAACCCTATCTTGGAGTTAGGGTAACACGTGTAGACTAGCAAACAGTCCTTCGCGGAGTGAAATAGGGGGAGTAACAGCTGATGCATGGACTGGAAAATGGTAAACTTGCGCACCCAATTTTCATTATGCCATGTGCCTGGTAGAAATCTTATTTTTTTGGAAAATAATGGACCAAGAGCGGAAAATCTTAAACCACTAAAAAAGCGAAAATTTTCTGCCAAAAGCGGAAAGGTTGGGAGGTCTGCTGCATGGTTGGCTAGATGATGGAAAGGTCTCCCTGATTTCAAAAGTCTGGTTGAAGAATATACATGAACATTAATATTTCTGTCTGGACCAAAACGATAACCCTGGCAGTTGAATAAGCTTTGTGGATTGGGCCAGCAAGTATAGATCCACTGTATCCCCTGTGTGTCATAAAAGGCAACTTAAAGGATGGGGGATTTTGGGGCCGCTTACAGGGGGATTCATGCATTGCGTTCCTCCAAGTCTGTCTCGGGGTAAGCTTGTGTGACCAGTAGACTTGTAGAGGTCACCTGTCCCATACCTTGACCTTTACCTGACCTAGCCATCTGTTGCCTAGTAACCTACCCAACCCACCACCCTTGACTCCTTTCCATATTCATTAGCCCTTTGTCCCTGGTCTCCCCACTCCACTCCACTCTACCTATTATCCCCTTCATACATATTCATCCCCTCCTTTAACTATGACCTGCAATTGTCCTGCTCTGCTTGGCCCCTTCTATTGCCACCTCCTTGGAATTCCTGCCAGCCACCGCCCCAAATATCACCAGATAAAAATGCTTTATAGCCCATGCAGTCTCATCCCAACTTTTGAGCTTACATGGAGAGCATCCTAGTGATCTAACCTCATCACTGTCTCAATTAAATATCAGTGTACAGTACATCAGGAGTTGACAACTGGTACAAGGCGCAGGAAAGCTGCATAGTGAAAACCAACATAGCGCTTTTCCATATTTGGCTTTTCCGTGTTTAACAGAAAAGCTATTGGATAGTTCTGGTTTTTTTTGTGCTTTTCCGTGAGCAACGGAAAAGCTATTTTATTTTAAAAGCCTTTATTTTTGTTCTTTTTGCTTTTTTTTTTTTTTGGGGGGGGGGGCTTTTTCGCATATAAGCAAAAAGCTATTGTTTTTGGTCTGTTATTGTTTTTTTTCTTCCACGTCATACAGGAAATGTCTTATAATTTGAAATTGGAAAAAGATATTCATTTGGTTTCAACGATGTCAGTATCTGGGAATGATGAGGTGTTTAATAATTTGACTGATGACGTCATTAAACATTCGAGTGCCCTCTAGCGGCAAGTTGAAAAATATCAAAAATACATTTTTAGCTGATGTCTGTGGCAAAGTTTATGATGACCTTTAACCAAACAACAATGTTGCCAAGATTTAGATTGATGACGTCATCGGACCGAAAGTTACAATTTGTACGCGTTTTTTTTCCCTAAACAACTTTAATGATTTTCAAGTTTGGATCATTATCACTTATACCATTGAAAAACCCTTGTGCATGGACTGTCCAAGAACATAATGGTGTCAACACGTAATGTTTTTTAACAAGATTTTGAGTATTCAATCTAGTGCCCTTGCCTTAGACTGTTTTTGAAAATGTGTAAAGCAACCTTAAGATATTTTTCTCGTTTGCATGAAAACAGTGAGATCGTGGTGTCAAATAATTTAAAATTGGAGCAAGATACGAACTTGGTGTCTACCTTCATGGTTTCAACGATGTCAGTTTCTGGCAGTAATGTGGTGTTTAAAAAATTGACCGATGACATCATCAAACTTTTTATTGATATCAGTGGGGAAGTTTTAGATAATTGCTTCACAATAAACCATTAAGCGGGCAAAACATGGTGCAATGAAATAAAAAATTATGCTGTCAGCTCGGAAATCACAATGGAAATTTAACAAGCTGTTTTCAGGTTTTATTCTTACTCGAATGCGTGTTCTTGAGAAAAGGCGAAAAAGTCATTTGCTCTGTCAGTTGACAAGCAAACCTCTAGTTGGCTTTTTCGCGGAAGCGAAAAGCCTTTGTTTTTGTTCTGTTTTTTTTTCTTCTTCGGCCAAAATTCCCATAGACTTTACACAGGGGTTTTCTGGACCCCACTTTGCTCACATTGAAACAGCCGATTTTAACCAAATTTGGTCTGAAGGAAGTATAACGTCATAAAAAAATGTAATTTTTATAATACATAGAAGGAATGGCCGATCGCCTTGAAATTTGGTAGGTTGGTGAAAAAACTATACAGAGTCATAGATCATATAACAGATTATTGCCATGGAGGGTGACGTGATCATGGCGTCATCAGGTGTCATTTTACAAGCAATCAAATTTTGATAGCTTTAAATATTCAAAAATCGATATCAATTCAAACATATTTTCATTTGCCTTACTGTATTTGAAAATGTGTCAGGCAACCCGCATGAAGTCATGTGACCCTTATTAAATTATGAAAAGAAATTGTATGTTTTCAGCTATTTGATTTTTATTCTATTGCATTCACTATCTCACTGGGTAAATTCTGACTGAATTTCAAACAATTCATTCATGCATCACCGAGTAAGTACTGATTGTCTGAAAAAGGGGCAAACTTCACATATTAATTATAACCAAATACTGCAATGATCCATGCACTTTTTTCTTTGCCTTTTTGTAAGTGGCAATTTCATCAGTTTTACACATGAAGACTTTAAATGTCACATACTTTCCCTTAGACTGTGTACAGTTTTAGACATACATGTAAACATAGTACATGGAAGCAATTTCATATGGAAATCATGGAAATTATTTCATGCCCTCCAGATCTTTTCGGGCCCTCAAAGTAATTTCTTTGTCATTGACTTCTTGTCATTTCTTGTCCAATAATTTTGTGTTCTCAAAAATGTTTGGTATTCTCAAATGATTTTGTAATTGCAAAATGATTTTCGTGTTCTTGAAATAATTTTGTCCTCGTTATTATTTAGTATACACAAAATGATTCCGGGATCTCAAAATAATTTCGCATTTGCAAAATGATTCTGTGATCCCAAAATAATGTTGCATACACAAAATGATTTTGTGATCTCAAAAGAATTTTGTATTTGCAAAATGATTTTGTGATCTAAAAATAATTTGTATTTGCAAATTGATTTCGAGTTCTCGAAATAATTTCGTATTTGACAAATAATTTCATGTACACAAAATTATGTTCTATCCTCAAAAGCATTCCGTGTCCTCCAACATCATCATGACATTATTGTATGTCAAATGACAATGTTTTCAATCAGGGGCTCCATAAACCCTGCAACTAAATGGGTTAAACTTAAGCTATCTACATCAAGATATCTTAATCAAACTAAAGTGATGTGTATTAATTTGAGAAATATTTTGTATCATATGTGGAAAAGCCTTATGTGCTGTTTCCAACAGTCATAAATGGGAGATCGCCAGGTTTGCAATGCCTATTGAGGAGTGACATTGCTCTCTTAGCCCAGCAAGGTTCTTGCGATTAGATTCTTCTGGCCAGGATTTGACCTCACTTGCTTAAGGATCAGCGACCTGAGCAGTCTGGGTTCACTCCAAGGAGATCAATGACCGTATTTTTGGCCCCGCGGGTCCTCTCAAAACTCATGCACGAGTATCATAGTAGGTTCTTTGCAGCCTACATGTATATCGATCTCTGCAAGGTGTTTGACTCGGTGGATTGAGATGCCCTCTGGCAGCTTCTGTGTTTTCATGGGGTACCACAGACTCTGACTACTCTACTGTTCAAACTATACTCAGGTACTGAGAGTGCTGTGAGGTGTGGGCCGGGGTTCGATATCCGAGCTCTTCCTTGTTCCGACTGTTATAAACCAATGCGTTGAATCTCACTATGCAGTCTCGGGCGGTACAGTGAGTACCAGGCCTGGCATGCCTGGTGGTTTCAGGCAGTACAGTGACTTAAGGGTTAAAGATAAGATGTAACTGGAAAGGTCAGTAGTTTTGCCATTACTAAAAATACAAAAATCTATTTATAAACGTGACAATTTTAAAATATGATTCTAAAAGTTTAAGACAGTTTCATTGCAATGCTTAAATTTTGTATGTTTATGAAGTACATACATATTTAAGCAAGTTAAATTTACCTTTAATTGTATGGCCTCCTCACGTGGTGCTGTAGCATGGTATGACAACGTCTGCAATGAATATAAAGACTTTTTATTTAGAATAGTTTATTTTTTTATTGTTCTCCTCACCACCAAAGGCAGAATTACAAATATAATTTACATTAAAAAATGCATTTAAATGAAAAATACTATATGTACATTTAAAAGAGAAAGATAATATAAAGGCTTAAGGTCTTGAATAGAGGTTATTCACCGACGTCATAAAATCACGTGATTGGTCGTCAAGCTTTTCTATGTTGTCCATGGTTACTCATACGACACTGAAGCATATTGTTTCGTGTAAGCAATCATTGAGCTTGACGGCTAATGACGTAATGTGAATAACCTCTATACCTAGATATCCTACAAAAATGTCAATTGATTCATACAAAGAGAAGTAAAAAAAATGTGTGACAAAAAAAAAGAAGACATAGAAAACAAAACCTAACAAGTTGTAGTACATGTAATAGTGGATAAGGAAAAGGAGAGGGGGAAAATAAGGACTTAAGGCAGCCGCACACGAGAGATATCTGCTGAACAAAAAATCTCTCGAGGCCGTTAGCTCAGCACTTACCTCACGTGTGCGGTCGATTTTTGGTGAGATTTCTGCCTCTCGAGGCCGTGAGACCAAAATCTAACATGTTTTATTTTTTTTGCCTCGCGTGGATAAAAACTCACCGTGTGCGGTGACTTGAGCTACGTGCTGAGCAAAAAAAGGGCAACTTTTTGCTCAGCACGTAGCTCAAGTCACCGCACACGGTGAGTTTTTATCCACGCGAGGCAAAAAAAATCAAACCAAACATGTTAGATTTTGGTCTCACTGCCTCAAGAGGCAGAAATCTCACCAAAAATCGACCGCACACGTGAGGTAAGTGCTGAGCTAACGGCCTCGAGAGATTTTTTGCTCAGCAGATAGCTCTCGTGTGTGGCGGCCTTGAAGTATTGAAAAAAAAGAAGACATAGAAAACAAAACCTAACAAGTTGTAATACATGTAATAGAGGATAAGGAAAGGGGGAGGGGGAAAATAAGGACTTAAGTATTGAAAAGGGTCAGGACTTATAAAGGGTCAGGAGAAGATACCTCTTAGTGTGACAGAAAGGCACTGTTTTAGTTGAGGAATTTTTTAACTGACGTCCATGTGACTGGTGATGAGTCTGGGAAATCCAAATACTAAAATATTTTCAGGCGAGTAGATGTGGATAACTTAATTTTACAAACCCTCTTCAAGAAATTCTCTAGAGCTTTAACATCAGCTTTATCATTTGACAATTTTCAACAATTAGATCACAAAAACACATAATGGTCGTGCTAATATAGAATGGCAATAAGAAAGCCTGAAGAGGGAACAGAGTGAAGCAAACAAAGAAAATGGATACAACAAGCTGGATATGTGACAGAAAGATATCAAATAGGGAAGGTTCCGTACAAGTTGTAAGATGCCAAGTTACAGTATCTTACCTCCAATGCAACCCGCTGCTTGGCCACTGCTCGGCACACATTCTCATACATGTGTGTGTTGTTAATACCCATACCACAGAAGATGGAAAAAGCCTTTCAAACAAAACAATAAAAAATAAGAATGTGGAAAACACAAATGTCAAGAATTTTTTAATAAGTAATAAACTTCTGCAAACTGCTCATATGCCAAAAACATTACCTTAAATTTATCAAATCATCGGATTTAGGTAGGCCTGACGCATTCCGATCCTAGAAACGCGATCCGCAAGGAAGACAACACACTAATCATTGACCTGTATTCCAAGCACAAAGATACCCACCAGTACCTCCATGCCACCAGCTGCCATCACAAGCACTGAAAGACTGGTACAACATATATAGTCATGCCCTCAGACTGAGGTCTATGAATCTGTTCTAATGATTTAGATTTCTCCAAGCATACCCAGGAACTCAAGAAACACTTGGTTGCTAGAGTCCACAGCTCTCGCAGGGTGCGGAGTACCATTGAGAGAACTCGTGCTCTTTCCAGATCGGCAGTTCTCAGGGAGAAAGCCCTCAGTGATACTTAATAACAAAGTTGCACTATAGCGAATACTTTCCATCCCTCTCTCCCCCTATTTTACAGAATCACTAATGATAGCCATTATATTCTTCACACCTCAGACCATCTCCTCAGGGCCCTCCCAGAAAACCTGATCTTGGTCTACATATGTCCCTGCAACCTCTGTGACTTGATTGTCAGGGCTGAGGTCCCACCCACTAACAATGTTTCTTCCCCTATCCAGCATGTTACTTTTAAATGCAATTTGAGATGTGTGGTCTGCCAGGTCCACATCCATGAGTCTGATTCTTTCACAGGCAATGGCACCACCCATAAGAAATTTGATCGAAGGCTAAATGACAACAGGACAAGAACATGCTAAGTAAAGATACACATAAATGGATGAGAGGATCAGGACAAAAGGGAAGGGAAGGGAAGGGGGGGGGGTAAGATTGGGGGCCAACTTGTCATTTAGCCTTTAACAGTAGTATCATACTTTGGTAAGAAGCCAAAACAGAAATGTTCACAGATTTACGTATAACTTACAGGGTATGAAGATGGTGGTGGTAGAAACATACCGTTAAAATGTTTCCGCCTGAAATGGTGTATTTATCCAGTAATTAGTAAAACAATGACCAAAAATCTTTTTGATCTTTTAAAAGATCAAAAACAAGAGAAAAGACTTAAGAAATACTGTGGCCGTTTTTCACTGTTTTCTCAAAAAGTGGGCACCGTATAGGACTGAAATTTTCACAGATGACTGTTAATGTAACTGTCTTGATATTTTTGCCCATGAATCTGTACTTCTTTGACAAAACCAAAGTATGCTACTACCTTTAAGAAAGATCCTGCTAGGATTCTGAAGGTTTTAATGGAATTATCCTCATGGTACAAGGTTCTGTGCTATCCAAGCAGAAGCGGCACCATGAATAACAAACGTTTTCTTATTTCCAAAAAATTATTTTTATGCCATTTCAGGTATGCCAGAAATTTTCGGAACTCTTACATCCCTGAAGAGATACACCTGCCTGAGGCAGATGTATCACCACTGAACCTGGATTTGTAATGCTTTTAATAATAATAATAATAATAATAATAACGGGTATTTATAAAGCGCCTTTCCAAGAAGATCAAAGCGCTGTACATTATTATTATTCCTGGTCATCAGGCCATAATTTACATTCCTGAAACCATCCCAACTCCCTGGGGAGCATACAGCCCCATACTGGCAACACAGAGGCTAATCAAACCACAAAGCCATCTGTACCCTCACAGGTACCCATTTACACCTGGGTGAAGAGGAGCAATATGTGACAAAGCGCCTTGCCCAAGGACGCAAGCACCATTAACCCATGGCTGGATTCGAACCCACAATCCGTAGATTGACCACAAGACTTTGGGTTCGACACGCCAGACCACTAGGCCACAGCACCCCTTTCGGGCTTAGAAAAGACAAAATTGTCGATTTGGGACTTAACTATACCCAACTCATGGGTCAGGAAGGCAGCAGAGCAACTACATTGCAGCATTTTTTATGATAGACAAAGTATCATTCCAATTTCCTGCAGCCATGTACAATGACTTAAACATTGAATTCCAAATGATATTCATTACTTTTTATCTTCTCAGCCTTTTAAAGGCTTTATTGTAATATAATAAAGAAAATGCATCATACACTTCTTAAATCAAACAAAAGACCATCTACACTTAGTTGCCTGCTGCCCAAAAGCTAAATGCAGAATTTTGCCAGGTAATTTTGATACTTTCCTTCTTTCTTTATAATTATAATTGCTGATAAAATCATAAAACAAAAAAAGCAAAATAAATCAAATAATACAATACCTCAAACATGTCCTCATCATTCCTGTTAAATGGTGCACCATCTTGTTTGTTGACCAGAAGGATGACACCCAGTATGGAACCAAAGGCATTCTTAATTGGCATACTAAGTATCTGTCGCGTCTTATACCCTGTTTGTTCATCAATCTGATATAAACAATTGACATTTTGAATCATATAATTCCAAGCAATACAAAATAAGAACATACTTATACACGATATACAAATATATGATGCACAAAACTACCACATTCGTGAGAAATTCTGTACCAAACCATTCTTAATTCTTAATAAGAAAATTATAAAATCACATCACTTATCAATTCTTCTCATTGAGAAATTTTCAAATTGGCAGTATGCACACTTCTGAAATGAAAGTGAAGCTCTCAGTGCTACACATCAAACTACTTTTTAAAGTTAATATGTTACATATTGTTTATAAGAATACACATTCCTATAACAGTCTGATGTACAGAACCTAAACGTAAAAATAACGTCTGAAAATCAGTGAAAATATCTCTCCAGAAGATTCCAGAAGACAAAAATAAACGAAACTCTCAAAATTCTACGTCTTTATTATACAAAGTTCATTGATATCACACCGCCATGGTGTCAGAAAACTCGAAATTCAAGATCAAGATGTTTGATCACTCTAACACTAAGAAAAAGGAGAAATATTACAGACGTGGAACCGCTAGGAATAGTGGGAATAAAGGGCGCACTCCAATTGATCAATACGCTAAGTATTGTCTAACGACACTAGGGAAATATGCATATACATGTATGTAGATGTTATTTGGGTAAGTATTCACTAGTAGACTCATGATTCATTTGTCAATTGTGCTCATTAAGAATAGTCACTTTCCTTGAAACACACTACTTGACCTCTGTGACCTCTACTTCTGATAAAACAGGAGCTAGGATCTTATTTGTTTCAAGTTGTGAAGTATTCTATATCATATCAATCGGCCTTGAGATAATTCTCCAGGTTTAATATCGTTTTGAACGCTCACCCAGTTTTCCAACCCAGGTACGTTTGTTGAGCAGTCAGCGCGTGCTGGGCGCAAACCCCGGAAGTAAACTGTCATGGCATGATGCCATTTCTCAGCGCAATGATTGGACAGCAATAACATATTGCGTTCCGTAGCTGGTACCTTGTAGCAAGCTTCTGTCCACTTACTATTATTTTGACTAATTACAGGGCACCAATCAACAATAGTGTGTGCACTAATATGCAGAACTTCCAAGTGTGCGCACAAAATTACATTCTGGTGTCACAAGCTCAACTGTCTCGCATGCCTAGCTATCTGGATGACGAAACTGGCCAGCTAGGCATGCATTAACATGAGCTCAACTTTCGGGTGTGACGAAAACACACGTACGTACATGTATAGCCTACTCGATATTGCGTGCGGTATGGATAGCAAGTTAGGACTTAAACAACTCAGCACACATTTCCGTCATGATGTGCGCATGAATGGTGTGACGTATCATGACCTTATTGGTCCAACACACGCAGTGAGACTGCTCAGCACGCGGACAGTCTATTCACACTTCAAGTAGGAAAATGTCGCAAGAGACCAGTAAAACAGATACAATTTTGTCCAAAAGAACAAAAAACTTAAAATGTCAAAATTGGGCGGGCATCTGGTGCACGTTTCAGGCAGGCAGGCTACAGGATAGGATGGTAGGACCTCTGCTAGACTTGAAATCAAATCGGTAATTTTATTTGCGCCCTTCCACTCCCTACACCAGGGGTACGGTGTGTGCACATAATATAATAGACAAGGAGCATGGACCATGATATAATTCGAGTTCTCAACTCCGACCACATCTAAGGTCCGACTTAAGAAATTGATGGAGCAGACCTTACAGAACATTTCTAGGTACTATGTGGCCTCAAATTGTGGTAGCACTTTTGTGTAATATCAAAAATCCCCCCCCCCCACAGAAGTGTGGGAGGGTCTACTAACGAATACTTACCAGTAGAGCCACTACTATTGCATGTTTCCTTAGGTGGCACTCTTTATAAGAGTTTACACAATAGCCTACCCACAGTGCCCTGCGGTCTACTTGCCTTGTTAGCTTCCTCTTTTCTCAAGCGCTAACGCAAGTAGACAACTGTGCCTGCAACGAGTCCCCCAAGTGGGGAGGAGGGAGGGATGCTCTACAGGTAAGTATTCGTTAGAAGATCCTCCCACACTTCTGTGGGGAGGAGTCTACTGCACTCATCTTACCCGTAGAGCAACTACTATTGCAAATGTAGCACTGACAGCAGGGGGTGGGTGCAAGGTTGCTTTTATGTGTATCATGCACAAGGTACAACCAAACATTCACTAGTACATAAACATAAACCCGCTTGTACAACCAATCCCGACTAACGGGGATGCTGGGAGGTAGCCTGCGCAGCTTGTGGCCTGCAGTCCTTTGCTGCCATCAGCGATGTCCTCCCGACTTGATCCCTCAGACATGAGGACGTCCCGTAGATAGCAGGAAGTGAAAGTGTTGGGAGTCTTCCAACATGCTGCTTGGGTGATGTCACTTAGTGGAACACCCTTAAAATAAGCCCATGATGTCGCAAGTGCCCTGACATCATGCGCATGTGCATCTGAGCAAGTATCTGGCCAGTCCTGCACTGCTGATCGGATAGCTGTGACAATCCAACGAGTCATCGTATCCCGCGAGGCCTGACGGTGCGGCGGGATGGATGTGATGAACAGGCTCATCTCTTTCGGACCAGTTCAGTTCTGTTGAGGTACCACTTCAGTGCTCGAATTGGGCACCATCTTCCAGGACGGTCGACAGCGACTGAATGCTCGGAACAAAGATGTCTGGTGTGGCAAAGGATTCCTCCTGGTTCTTCGTGAGGAATGATGCATGCAGAATCAGCCAAACCCCGTTCGGTTCCCATCGAATGTGGCCCGGTTTAATCGAGAGAGCATGGAGTTCGCTTCGGCGACGCGACGTGGCCACTGCCAGGAGAAAGGCTAGCTTCACCGATACGTTAAGCAGCGATGCCTGACCCATTGGTTCATACCTTGAGTGACACAAGAACTTCAGGAAGGTCCCAAGGCGGAAGAAGTTTACAAGATGGAGGTCTCTGAGCAAACATTCCGCAGAGGATGTGTTTCACTGTATCATTGTCGGAGATTAACGAACAGAATGGGTATATACAGGTTAGCGTCCTTTAGGTTGAGCGACGCTGCCCAGGACGGCGTTGGAATTGAGTTAAGGATAACTCGGAGTGTGTCCATTCTGAATCTTCTCGGACGCACGAACCTGTTGAGAGGTTTGAGGTTCAGTATTGGCCGCCAAAGCCCTGTTCTTTTCTTCGGCATGAGGAAGAATAATAATAATAATAATAATAATAATTTGGGAGGCTAATCATCCTTACTCGCAGCTGGGGTGCTGAATTGCGAAGGATGCGACTTCAACGTAATCGAGTAGCAGGCTTTCATGGGCGCCTTTGGCTGCCAGCCACATCAACCCATATATGATCACGGAGTACAGCCTGAGATCGAAAGTGTTTGATGACAGGTAGCCAGGATTCATTCCTATCGGGGCCTTGCACATCGCACGTTTGGATAGGAGGGATTCGATCTCCGTTTCCAGTGCCATGCGCTTGGCTGGGTTGGAAGGAACCTGTGTTTGACGGACAACCGTGTCCGATGGGGGGGTGCTTGTGAACTCTATCTTGTACCCTTGACCGATCGTTTCGAGCACCCACCGGTCGGAGACAGTCTGCGTCCAGGACCCTATGAAGATTTGCAGGCGGCCCCCCCACGGGTCCGTCTATGGGGGGACACTGAAGGGCGATGGGGTCATTTCCTCCAGCCCCCAGGAGCCCGGCTGGAAGATGGTTTAAACGGCTGGCTGCTCTGCTGCTGGTATTGGCCTTGGCGCTGGTCGGTGGCAGAACCTGAGGAAGTATTTCCTCCCTTTGAGGAGGCGGAGCATCCACGGGGTTTACCACGAAATGGCCTTCAGGAGCGTTCGGGCTTTAGCTGGACCCAAACTTGACCGCACCGGCTGCCTACGCAGATTGATCTTGTCGGTTGCATCAATGCGCTTCGCTTAAGCCTCCATGGATTCTTGGAACAAAGTCAGCAAACAAGTCAGCTCCAAAGATGGGAAGGGCCTCCATTCGTTTCCTTGCTCCTTCGGAGGGGAGGAAAAGGGCATCCAGAACATATCCCCGGCGAGCTGATGTTGCTAGGGCGGAAATGCGAGCAAACTGCTGCAGGGACATGCGGAGGGTCTCATCCAAACAGTGGAAAGCAGCCGCCAGCATGTCTGCTGGTATGGCAGTATCTTCTTCACAGCCTCTGGTTAGGTGCTCTGATAATAGGAGGAGGAAGGAAGAGGAGTGTAGCCCAAATCTTGAGGCTTTGTCCACCTTGAGCAACGTGTCCACCAGCTTATTCCTGTTCTTATCCGTAGCCCCTGTACCATCGGCTGCCAGTTTATCTTTAGCCGATTCAGGGACAGTTTGCACCGTAAGGAATTTTTTATATTCCTTGGCGGGAAAACGAAAATAATCCATTCCCCATTTTCCGTAGGGACGCCACTTCTTTCCCCCTGATGCCACGACCTCGATATACTTCACGCAAAACTGGTCCAGTGGCATGGGCGGGAAGGGCGCCGAGCGTACGTCGGGTATGTCTGACATAGCCCGACACTTGAAGGACTGTTGAGTCGGGGTCTCGGGTTCCTCATGATCCATTTTTTCAGTTGCATTGTGGGAAAGTGAATCTATTTTTTTTTTGTTCCTCGAATGATACCACATTTTCTCAAACGTGATACCACAATTTGAAGCCACATACTACCTAGCAAAGCTTTTAATGGTATAAACTTTCATTTTATGAAGTCAAACCATAGATGTAGTGGGTGTTAATTGAGCTATTACTCCTTAATAAGAGGGTTTTCAGAACTTTGCTCCTTTGACTATTACACTGTGTAAGTTCTGCATTATGTCCAAGATACGGGGCCGGGGACGCGACCGCGGTACGTATACACCCAGACCCCTATTAAAACAAAATTGCGTCGTCGCACTATACAAACGATGCATGAAACAGCATGATGCACAGTGATTTTTGTGGCGTTGACGGACAAAACACAAATGTCTAACGACTTGTCATCAAGTCTAGGCAGCTGCTACACAGTCCTGCTCCTTACAATGCACACACCCACACAGGGTAAGCGTACGATGGTTTGTGACTGAGAATAGTAATAACTCATGCCACTCACAGCCACTAATCGCGCTGGCGCAATTAATCGAGTAGTTGAGATTGAACTAATCGAGTAATCGACACAAAAATGTAATCGTGATTAATCAATTATATAGAACTTGTATGTACTACCATTTGTACTCACATGTCTGCCTTGTGGATCTGTCCGCAACTCACCCAATATCACCTATGACACTGAAAGCCTCAATTTCAAACCAGGAAGTGTGCATATTGTTCCTAAACTCATTGTATTGGGATTCCTCTATGGCACATTTCATTCAAGCTTAACAATCAGAAACATGATGTTAGTGCAATTGGAAAATAACTAATGGCCAACTGTGCTTGAAAGTGTGGCATGTGTTTGGTAAATGCCTATGTGATAGCCTCCTACCATAGTGACCTGATAGTGGTCAGTTTCTTCCACGTATTCATAAAAAGCAGCACTCACAACTGCCACTTACACCTACAAACCAAACACCCTTTCAATTAATAAATTAAATTAATTTAAATAATACTTACTTTGGGGTCAAACTTAGAATCCTTGTATACATCTGCAATATTCAAAGTCTACAGTTGATAAAGAAAAACAATGGGGAAAAATCAAAATATATCAAACAAAAAACTTTTCACACGATTACAGTCCAAAATAACAAAATTTCTTGAAGAGGAAGAAAGCGTGCATAAAATGTGGATGGGCACACAGTAAAACAGGTAATATTTATGCAAATAAGTGAAGCTTTTAAAACATGTGCAATATACACTGAAAAAATGGCACAACATATTCAAAATAAGCTTTTGTTTAGTCTTTGAAAAAACTAAAACAAAAACACACACTAACCAAATTTCATGTAGTTTGTGCAGAATCTCTTTAAGTCTTCAAAGTTTATGCTACATAATGTGTCGATAGGTCCCCTATCCTTTGGGAGCCTGTCTCTTTGATCTACTGTTCAGCTTCATTTAATTCTGCACTTCTAAGTTCTTTTCACACTATCTCCTTTTTCGATCTATGTTGAAACCAACCCGGATCCACCCAGGTTCAGCCCGGCAAGTTTTTGAACCAGGTCAAGGAGACGCAATGTTCACCCTACATTTTGGGTGAACCGACTCATACGACACAGATCACTGTGAAAAATGCAGTTTGGAACTGGGTTGATATTTTCAAACCTGGTCCCTACCAGGGTTGATTTTGATCCTGTCCCGTCCCTACCCAGGTTGGCTTGTGCTAGAAAATGTTCAAGTGTGAAAAGGGTTGAAAAAAAATTGGGGGTTTGATCCGGTTCCAACCCTGAGATTTTGGATAGTGTGAGAAGCCCTATAAAGTGGGTCTTGAGCGGAATCCTAAGTGCATCCTCTTCTTATCTCACTGCATCTAGACTGCACATAATTGAAACCCACATAACTGTTGCAATCACTTCAGTCTCCTAATGACAAAGAGAACATACTGTACGGGAATATTGAGACCCTACAGTTTCTTTCAGGACAAGAAAGATAAATTGGTGATACAATAAACCCACTAACCCACAAATAACCTTTAACAAACTATATGCTGAAAGTATGTCCACTAATTACAATTCCATTTCGTGGATAGTGTGAGTACCACCAGTCTTCACTAAGGACAGGATCTCATTGCAATAGGTTTCTTCAACTTTTATTGCTAGCTGCTGTTACACTTCCATGTCGGTAGACATTTTATTTCTGTACAGATTTCTTTATTAACATTTTTTTACCACACAACCTCAATTGCTTGCACATTGTTATTTTTGTTAGTTTTTCCATATTCTTGATTTCATCTTAAAGGTAGTATCATACTTTGGTTTTTATCAAAGAAATACAGATTAATGGGCAAAAATATCAAGACAGATGCAGTAACAGTCATCTGTGAGAATTTCAGTCCCATACGGTGCCCACTTTTTGAGAAAACAGTGAAAAACGGCCACGATATTTCTTAAATCTTTTCTCTTTTATTTTTGATCTTTTAAAAGATCAAAAAGATTTTCGGTCGTTGTTTTACTAATTTCTGGATAAATACACCATTTCAGGCAGAACAGTTTTAGTGGTAGGTTTCTACCAGCATCATCTTCATACCCTGAAAGTTATACGTAAATCTGTGAACATTTCTGTCTTGGTCTCTTACCAAAGTATGATACTACCTTTAAAAGCTTAAAAGATATAAGATATGAAAGTTACGAAACTGAAATCAATTCTAATTATTAATTGAAAATCATTAATTAGTTAGGCATGTGATAATCATTTAAGATTCTATTTAATTTAGCTTATTAGCAGCATATCCTAAGAAGGGCAAATGCTCCAAACATAATTTTAGAGCATTTGCACGATTGTTACATCATGTATGTCATCAGGCATTAATCTATTAACAATTTTGAATGTCTTCCCTTTTCCTTCATAATTAAACCTTTTTATGTTAAAAGTGTTGGTTATTTCCAAGCATGAAATTTGATGCGCGCAATGCCCAACCCCATAAACAAAAAAAATATAAAAAAATTAAAAAGTTAAATGTTACAAAGAAAACCCGCAATTTTTAGGCCTAACACCCTAAAGGTGATAAAACCCTCCAGTTTTCATATACATGTAGTGGGTCATGTTTTATAGGCAATTAATTCTAGGTAATCTCCAAGAAAAAATAACATTCATCTTGAAAGGCAGCGTACAGAATTTGCAAGGCCTCCAAAAAAAGTATTGAGTTTGAGACAGAAAATGGACTCAACAGTTTGTTAACAGTGCAAACAGTCAGCATGGGAAATTTTGGTTCATCAGATGCTGGGTTTTTCAAGGAAATCAAGATTTAGTGTCTTTTAAAAAGATCGTTCGTCCGAACAATTTTTTTAGCATTTCAAAAGCGTGGTGTAACCGTGAAGGAATCAGAGGGGACAAGATTATTTCGGCCGTATTTCTGCTATCCAGATGAACAAACCTTAAAAAGGTACATGAAACAACATCTGTAAGGAAGTTTAAGACCTTCACTTCTGTTTAAGTACCAAATTCAGCCAAAAGGCACATCTTTACAAATCCTATATGCTCCCTTTAGATGTTCATATGATTTTCTTAGGGATGTTGAGAAGCTACCAGAAAAATAACCTGTGTACTGCAGAGATTTTCCTCTTGGTTGCCTGTAAAAGTTGTCTTGTGTGACATGTCCCTATGATGTGAATATGTAGCTTGAAATATGAAGTATTTGATGATGATGATGAATGATGGTAAGAAACCAAAACAGAAATGTTCACAGGTTTACGTATAATTTACAGGGTATAAAGATGGTGCTGGTAGAAACATACCGTTAAAATCTTTCTGTCTTAAATGGTGTATTTATCCAGAAATTTGTAAAACAACGACCGAAAATCAAAAATAAAAGAAAAAAGACTTAAGAAATACTGTGGCCGTTTTTCACTGTTTCCTCAAAAAGTGGGCACCATATGGGACTGAAATGTTCACAGATGACTGTTATGACTGTATCTTCCTTGATATTTCTGCCCATGAATCTGCATTGATCTCCTTGTCCAGGCTTCCGTCGCTGCTGAGGACACTACCTAGGTATTTGAAGTCGTCCACTGTCCTCAGGTGGGTGCCCTCGATGGAGATGGAGGGAGGATTGGCAGCGGAGGCTGATGGTGAGACCGAAAAGGCGGGAGGCTTCTGCGAATTTGTCAGTGACGACTTGGAGGTCGAGCTCCTTGTGGGTCATGAGCGCACATTCATCAGCGAACAGTGCCTCCAGGATGATCCTTCTTACGGTCTTCGTTTTCACTGTCAGTTGCTGCAGGTCGAACACAGAACTGTCCAGTCTATAACGCAGGTATACCCCGTGCTCAAGGTCTCTGACAGCATAGTTGAGAACGCAGGTGAAGAATAGGTTGGAGAGGATGGGAGCTAACACACAACCTTGCTTGACACCGTTGGTGATGTTGAATGGCTCCGATGCCTCTCCGCCTGAATGCACTTGCCTGGTCATGTCGTTGTGGAATTGGAGTATCAGGTTCACAAACTTGGTGGGGCAACCAAACTTCAACAGGATTGACCAGAGGGCTTCCCGGTTGACTGTGTCGAAAGCCTTCGTCAAGTCGCTGAAGACGGCAAAGAGGTCCATGTTTTGTTCGACACATTTCTCCTGGACCTGGCGGAAGGAGAAGATCATGTGGATCGTGCTGCGGTTTGGACAGAACCCACACTGGGCCTCAGGTAGGTTGTCTTCAGCAATGTTGGTGATGAGGCGGTTGAGCAAAACCAGAGCGAGGACCTTCCCTGCGATGGATAAGAGGGAGATACGGTAGTTGCCGCAATCAGTCTTGCTTCCTTTGTTCTTGACGAGGGAGATGACTGTGGCATCACTGAAGTCTTTGGGCACTTCTTCCTCTTCCCAGATGCTTATGAGGAGGGTGTGAAAAGCTTCAAGGGCCGGCTGACTCGACAGGAATCTCGACAGGAATCCCGTCCATCCCAGGGGCCTTTCCTGAGCTGGTCTGGTTGATTGCCTTCAAAACTTCATCCTCCGAGGGAGGGAGGCCGAGGCTGCTGACCAGGGGTTTCTGCGGGATCTGCTTAAGTGCAGCTAGGTCAACAGTGGAGGGCCTGTTTAGCAGGTTGCTGAAATGATCTCTCCACCTTGAGTTGATGTTGCTCTTCTCCTTCAGCAGGGTCGAGCCGTCGGTTGACAGGAGCGAAATGATGATAGGCTTGTTGGGTCCATAGACTTGCTTGTTCCCTTTTTGTATGGTACCCATAACAGCGCATTTGCAGACATATTTCAGAATGAGTTTTGTAGTAACAGAGGCAGTGAGTTTTAACTAATTTTCTTCATGATTAGAGGCCCTCTTTAATAAATCCGGGTTTCTAACCCTACTCAGTACTCATGAGGTGGATTAACCCACCAATATCTGAGTTAAAGGTAATATCATACTTCGGTTTTTGTCAAAGAAATGCAGATTCATGGGCACAAATATCAAGGAAGATACAGTAACAGTCAATTGTGAAATGTTCAGTCCCATACGGTGCCCACATTTTGGGAAAACGGTGAAAAACAGCTACAGTACTTTACACATTGTAAAATCTTTACACAGTTATTTTTTATCTTTAAAGAGGATGTTCAACACTCAACAAACCTCGCTTTATTTGTTAGAACTATAATCATTAAATTACTTGACATGAGAATTTTTTTTTTTTATTTCATACTGAACACAGAAAGAGAGTCTTTTTGATGATTTTTCTCTCCACATGCTCAACCCGCAAGCTGAATTTCGTCAATGGGGGCAGCAGACAAATCTGTGTGATTTTGTGACGTAACATTACGGAGCCTTTTCATTACCCCAGTTCCCATGAGAGCAGTACGCTAAATACCCGGGCGAAGTTTGGTAGTGTGAAACCAATTCTCCAGTGCTTAATTCTTAACTGTAAATTTGTAAGATCATTAAAGTAAACCTAAATTCACTATTTCATGACTACATGTATATCATCTTAACAGTGCATAATATCTATTTTAATAATATGGAAAGGAGACACCATGTTTAAACTCTTTAATATAGAAGTGTGGTTCTGAAAAGAACCGATGAGAAGTTGAATCACGACGTTCCAGCCAGTGTACTCTGGCCGTCCTCAGGAGAGTGTGTGCCATGAAGCGAGAAGTGCGTGGGTTATAAAGGAATCTATCTGCCATCCCAGCAGCATTGTACCGTCGCCTCTGCCCATCATCCTCATCCTGCCCAAGATTCTTCGGACAGCCCAAGATACACAAGCCAGACGTCCCACTCTGCCCCATTGTGTCATCCAGAGGCTCACCTACTTAATATGAGACCGCCTGGTTACTTACCAGCATCCTCCAACTCTTAGTGGGCAACAAACCACACCACATCTCCAACTCCAACCAGTTCATCGACCTCACCAAGAACCTAGTGCTTTGATGTGGTCTCCCTGTTCACCAATGTCCCCACAGAGGAGACGTGCTTCATCACCAAGGAAAGTCTTGATGCAGACCCCTCTCTTGCTGACCGTACCAGCCTCTCACCCGACCAGATTGCCGACCTCATCCGCCTCTGCGTGTCATCCAGTTACTTCCAGTTCCAGGACAAGTTCTTCGAGCAGACAGCAGGGACGGCCATGGGATCCCCTATATCCCAGCCCTCGTCAACATCTTCAACATCCTCACAGCTGACTTCAAACCCTCTCTGTGACTTCGCTACGTTGATGACACTTTCGTTATATGGCCTCATGGTCAAGATCGGCTGCAAGAATTCCTGGTCTACTTGAATCAACAGCATCCCACCATCAAGTTCACCATGGAGCAGGAACGGGGAGGTCAACACTCCTTCCTTAATGTCCAGATGGCACCCTCAAGCACAGCGTCCACCGGAAACCCACCCACACAAACTGATACCTCAACCAATGATCATTTCATCACCCAGCCATCAAGTCATCCATCAACCACACCCTCGTCCGATGTGCATACCAGACTTGCCACAAGGATCATCTACCGTAGGAACTCCTTCACATCCAGACCGCCCTCACCCTCAACGGCTACAACCGCAGCAAGATCAACCTCCATCCCCACCCTTTGGGTTTTCTATACCCAAAGCCAATCCACCCATCGCCACTGTATGCCTTCCCTACCTAGGTCCCACCTCTCATCAGCTTCGCAAGATCCTCCATCTACAGTTGAGTGCACATACATCCAGAATCCCAACTTCACGCATCCGCATCCGGATTCCTTTATAACCAACAGACTTCTCGCTTCACAGCTCACACTCTCCTGAGGACGGCCAGAGTACACCGGCCGGAACGTCGAGATTCAACTTCTCATCGGTTCTTTTCAGAACCACACTTCTATTAAAGAGTTTACACATGGTGTCTCCGCAAACCATTCTTTATCACGTGACTTCCACCATGCAAAGCTTCAAATCCTACTTATCTATTTTAATACTTAATCAGATGTTGAGTTATTTCAATTTTCTAATCTTTTTACCTTCGGAATTAAACTTTTATTCAATTAATATGTCAAAAACTTGATGATTATTTAACATGAAATCTGTTAAATTAAATTTTTGTTTACTATTGTTCTCATGTGCAATTCAGTTGTTAACTGCCGTATATGTTTTAATAAACCATTAATACCCCCAGTAAAAATAATAATAAAGCGTAGTACAAATTTTTTTTTTTTTAAATCAGAAAGGTTTTGTGTTCATTATCAGGATAAATAAACCTCCACTACTAAAAAAACCAACCCTTCCTTGCAAAACCCACCTGTAATAGAAAAATCTTTGTTTTATTAAAGATTTTTCAGTCTTCCCCCCTCCCTCTATAAAAAATGGCTGAAGTCAAAAGCCAATAGCTGAAATGATTTCTGCAAGACCAATAAATGGAGGTTGAATCTTTCAAAACAGTCATTTAATGTACAGTTTAACTTTGCACATGTACATATCAGACTAAGCAGCTTCACCTTTACGCTAGAGTATGTCTACTCTACTTGATCACAATGTTTGAAATCTTCCCCACTTTATGTGGGTTGGGTCTACTAGTTCAGGTTATGCAAATTTCCCTGCTATTTGCTATTTTCTATAAAAGATTCGAACATCCATGGTGTACCCTGACCTCCCACTATACTATGACTACTTCTGGATGATGAATGCTGTGTCCTACTAATGTCAACCTTCTGGTTCATAGTTTATCTGACAGTTGGGCAATCCTGCATATGATCAATGTTTCTGACATGATCTTTCCATGAAACATCTAAGGCATGTCTGAGAATGCTAGTGTGTACATTATGTACAATCCATCCAAGGCCTTTTCTTGTTGTACTGTCAGTGTCCATGCCTCAGCACCATACAAGAGCACTGACTCAACTGACAATTTACTAAAATTCAAGAATGCTTAGATAAAGACTACTCATTGAGACCTTGCATGTTTAAAAAAAAAATAAAAACGTAAGGCCCCCCAAAAAGTCTCTGGTTTCTGGTCATAGGCTTTTTGTTTTACCCTTCTTTTTTTCCTAATTGAAAGTGATGTACATGCACTATATACTTAAAGCTGGGCTCCAACGATTTAAAAAAAATAAGATGTTTACCTAAAATTGTGTTCACCTTGCTCCAATGAAGGTAAACATAATTAAAACATTAATCCTCACTATTTGAAGTTTCTTGATGTGAATTTTAAGCCACTTTTACCGTTCCGCGTTTGCTGAGAATAAGCGAATTTTCTTTCGAATTTGCCAGTTTTCTGGTTCATTAACACATCATGAATATTCATGTTTTCCTCAAGTTGATGACGTTGCAAAGGGGATTCACTTTTCTCATGAATATTTATACACAGTCTGACAGTGTGTTGTACATAACATACCCACACGCAATACATGTACTCCCATCATTTCAAAAGTAAAATGGCTAATAATGATACAGATAGCGACTGTTCTTGGGAGGAATACAGCATCGATGAAGAATTAATGTACCCATCGGACTGTAATGATCATCATTGTAATGATCAGTGATTCAGACATTTTTAGCACACAGAAACCACATGTACATGAAAGACATTTTTAGCATACAGAAACCGCATGTACATGAAACCCATTTACACGAAACCCATTGGAAATCCCATACAACTCCCACGCACCGTGGGGGTTTGTTCGTGGATCGTATTCCCTCGACTACGTCACACATTGACATAAATTTAAATAGCGCCAACAATGGCCAGTTTGGGTAAATAGTCCCAAGAAGTTACAATTATTATCAAATTTTATTTCCAATATTACTAAATAAAAAAAAACACATCCCTATTGTACTATATATTATGAGAAAGTTCTTATGTGTCTTATAAAGAAGGATTTGTATTTGTTTAATATTTTTACCAATCGTTATTCTCCAACTTTAAAGCGCATTGCCCTGTGAATTAACAACTTTGAAATAAAGGTCATAAAATATGACAATAATATTGCAACTATTTCAGTCATTTTACTCAAACATTGAGATTGTTAAAAAATAGGCAGTGTATATTTTGCCGGCACCGGCAATCTTCCTACAAATGCTATTTTGCCGTTTCCATTGGCTAACTTGCAGTAAAAGAACGTACCTTTGGCAAAATAACCTTTAGAGAAAAAAGGCCAGCATGGCCAACAAGAAGAATGCATGACAGTGCCGGGAAAATATACACTTTCTTACAAATACTGTAGCACAACCATAATGAAAAAATTAAATGTGAAAAAATATATGTTCAGCTCTAGTTAAACCGACGACATCCGAAATCGATGCTCATAGGTGCACAGACTGATTTGTTTTCAGTACAGTCGCCTCAAAAAGTTTGCGGTTGAGCATGGAGGAAGAAAATAGCGAGGTGCCCCTTGTCCAGCATAAAGCTGGGCCCAATTTCATGGAATCCGTTACTGTTAGCAAAAATTCTTCGCTTACGGTAGCAGAATTTTTTTGTTACGGTTAGCGTATTTCACGGAAGAGTTTCCTTTTTTGTAACGATAAGCAAGGAATTTGTGCAGAATGCATCCGACAGCATGTTAGCAGAAAATGATCACGGTTACCCTAGAAATTCTTCGCTAACCGAGAGTCTTGCTTATGGATTCCATAAAATAGATTTCATGCGTAGCAGTGCCCGTAAGCAAAAATAGGCTGTAACGGATTCCATGAAATTGGGCCCTGTCGGCTGACATGGCCGAAGAAGTTTCCAGCTTTTGGAAGCAATGAAACACATCATGCAAAGTAGATGCTACAAAAACCTCTATCAAACCACATGCGTGGCTCTAAAACTCTGCCACCACTATGAATTTCTATGGATATGAACGTGAAATTTAACGTAACTATGATGCAAGATGTACAGTAGGCACACTGTGCACACTGCATAATGTATGTATACTGTCACTGCCTCATCGACAGCGAAATAGACAGCTTACAAGCATTTTCAATTTGTATACATGAGCAGGCCGTAAGACCACTTTGTTTTGTCCGGTTCACAGACGGTGGCCAGGGTTGGAATTAATTGGATACGGCCTGAAATTACTCAGAGAGTTCGGAAGGATCTACAGCCATGTTCACATAGAATCATGCGTAATATCAAGCTGGCCTTCTTTTAAAGATACACGAATGAAAATGCGCTTATGAAGTGTATAGCGATTCCGAATCACCATACTGGTTCATGATATAATCAACCCCTACCCTTTAAAACACGTTAAAATTATGCGGTAGCAGATTTCCTGCTGATCGAGTAAGTTTGGCGGCTTTTGGAAATCGTTTTTGTCTAAAATAAAAAACTTTTTATTTTACCGACGTGCAGGTACTAAAGTGACGCGCGCAGTGACCAGAAAACGGAGACTTTTTTTAATTGCCCTAATAAGCCATTTGCGAGATAAATCTGAATAGTATCTGGTACATAGGCTTCTTTCATTGCATATAAACACCCCAGTTTGAATCTCCCAGACTACAGACTCTGTTGCTATGTCACATGATTCGGGGCAAGCTTTTGCTTAGTTACATAACAGATGTCTTGCACCAATGCACTGTTCATAATGGATAAGAATGGCACAAAGGATCCAGTCCACTCCAGAGATGGGTATTGCTATGAAAAAGCTTGCCCCGAATCATGTGATATAGCAACAGGGTCTTTAGTCTGGGAAATTCAAATTGGGGTGTTTATGTGCAATGAGAGAAGTCTGTGTACCAGATACTATTCAGATTTAACTCGCAAATGGCTTATTGACAGGAGTTAATTGCACCATTAAAAAAAAATAATATCAATGGGCATTTTGTGCATTACATTTTTTAGTTAAGTGGAATGGAACTGTTCTTCTAATTTTGAAATTGGAGTGAGCAATGATACTGCTGGAAACACCCATGCTTGAGTACATGTACATATAATTCATGTATTTAAAGGTACAATACATGATTGTTTAAGGTCACAGGACAGCACTCATACTTTGCCTGATCAAACATGTACATGAAATAATAAACCTGTGAAAACTTGAGCTCAATCGGACATCTAAGTCACGAGAAAATAGCGAAAACCCGACTCGATTTTTCTTATAAAACATGAAGAATGGTTTACTTTATGTTTGTTCCAAAAATCGTTCGGACGAACGATCTTTGGAAAAGACACTAAATGTTGATTTCCTTGAAAAACCCAGCATCTGATGAACCAAGATTTCCCATGGTGACTATTTGTACTTTTTAAGAACTGTTGAGTCCATTTTCTGTCTCAAACTCAATAATTTTTTTTGGAGGCCTTGCAAATCCTTTATGCTCCCTTTAAAGACATTGTTTATTAATCAATACAATATAGAGAGACATGTTATTATGTATTAATTCTTACCTCACCAGTAGTTGCAGTATACCCTGTTATTCCAAGGTGGATTGGAAAACGACACTGGGAACTGTCCATAGAGAAAAGTTATTATCATTTTTGATGTCACAATGAAGAGAATATCACATTTAAACATAAACTTAGAATGAACTTTGTTACATTCAAAATAACTTGATATAACTGTAAACATGGTAAATGTAGGTCACAATAAGGATTCAGTTTACAAAAGCATCTGCAAGAGAGTACCAAAAAAGTACCTCACTTTTGGTTCACTTTGTATTACAAGCACTGATTGAAAAGAAACTAGAACACTGTACAGTGAATGTGTACAGTTGCCAATCTTTCACAAACAAATATACATTATGTGGATCAGTTTGCGGAAACACCATGTAATGATCGTTCGTACTTTCGCACTTCTATATCGTTCGCACTTCTATATCCTTTGCACTTCTATATCGTTCGCACTTCTCATCATCTCCTGATGAGGACTAGAGCAGGCTAGTCGAAACGTTGAGACCTAATTGCGAGAAGTGCGAACGATATAGAAGTGCGAACGATATAGAAGTGCGAACAATATAGAAGTGCGAAAGTACGAACGATTATTACATGGTGTTTCCGCAAACCGATCCACATACCTATTATCACCATGCAAAGCCTTAAATCTTTCTTGAAATACCGGTATACATACATTAATTGAGTTAGCATTTGGAGGCATAGCAAGGTAAATTTTTAGCGTCTGAACAGAGGTAGTGGACAATTTGGGACACAACAACAAATGGCTGGAGAGCATGTAGACGGTACAATATTCTGAAGGTCGCAGGTTCGAATCCTGCCTCAGTTAATTTTAGTAAATTTGCAAGTGTTATGTCGGTGTTACATAGTACATTGACCAATCAGCAGAAGCATTGTATGAACTTCATATCCCTGTATCCGCATAGCCACTTCCCCGGACCCATACTGAGCTTAGAAAATGTTGCCACTATGCCCATTCACTTTGAGTTGTGTCAAACAACAATGTTCCTATACAGCTTCATGTCATATCCCTGTAGCCACTTCCTGGATCCACATTGAACTGTTCTAACTTCCTCTATTCACTTTGCGTTGTACAAATGAATGGTGAATAGCGTACCGGCACTCTACCAAATATCCAGCCCTATGTTGATGGTGACCCTAATAGTCAATTATCTTTGTTCTTTGCACACATCGCCTATATCCCAAGGATCATTTTATCGATACAGGCAACAATGCTGCAAACTGAGAAACAGTACATGGGGGATCACTTAAAGAGGATACAGCTTCAGATAATTCAGTCAGTTTCCCTTGTGGTTATTTGATGATTACATTGATTAAAAAGATCCCCGTTCCCCGTTTACTGTTCTCAGGTTGCAGCATTGCTGCGTGTATCAATAAAATAATCCTTGATATATAGCAGTATGCACGTGGTTTCATTTCTTCTGATTGCCAAATTAACAAAGATAACTACCTATTAGGGACACCACCAACACAGAGATGGATAGCTCAGTTGGTAGAGCATCTGTACGGTATTCTGGCGATCGCTACATTTGTCATGTTTGTAATTCAAATCCCGCTCCAGTAAATTTTTCTTTGTTCTCTTTTCAATGATTTCTGTATCATTTTACATTCTAAATCAGTGAACCTTTACAAATAGAAAAGAAGCCACATGGACTATCTTACCTGTTTACATTTGTAGAACCTTTGTTCTCTAGATCATCAACTTCCAACTCAAATACTTGAGAAAAGATGTTCTGTGTGATGAAGAAATGGTTAGATTAATTGTTTTGTTGGTTCTGTTTTCATCTAATCTAAAAACAATTCCAAAGCTATAGTGATAAACAGTTATTGTTGAACTCATAATAAATCAGAAATGGAATTAACGTCTAATGTATCTAGCAGTGTTGTAGTACTCGTACGAGTACTCCAGTACAACTCAAGTCCACCAAAGTACTTGGCCCGTACTCGATTAAAAGTACTCGAAAACAAAATGTACTTGGCCCGTACTCGATCTGATGTACTTGAATTTTAAACGTACTCGACGTTAAGTACTCGGTACTCGATCCCAGTACTCGACAATTTCCGATAAAAAAAATTGAATAAATTCACCTTTTCGTTGATGACATTGCTCAACCTAGAACATATCGTAAGCGCGGTAGCATGATATCCATAATTATAAACGTGTAGAAGGCTTTCCTTGCCCTGGGTACGGTGTGGGTGCGTGCACATGCAAGGAGCGCGGAGATACATGTAGTGGAGTTAGTGGTTAGCGCGGCCCGCATTAGGATGTCGGGCCCAATGCCCAAGGCCCAATGCCCAATTATCTAATTCAAGTCTACAAGATCTTCAATAACATGGACAAAATTAACCCAACAGAAATCTTCCAACTTGCTACACATCAGAGTACAAAAGGACACTCGCTAAAAATCCAAAAACAACACATGAGAGTTGATGTCAGGAAGTTTTCGTTTAGCCAAAGAGTCATCCAAGACTGGAACAATCTCCCTCCCTCAGCAGTACATGCATCATCACTCAACAGCTTCAAAACAGATTTACAGTCATTTCTGGGTTACTAAGGGCGAATAGCCCCCCTCACCCTTGCCGCACTACAATCCACTTTGGTACACAACCAAGATGGAATGTGCGGCCCTTCAGTAAGTTCAGTAAGTATGGTTGGGTCAAAATGATGCGCTATGTCATGTACAGTCCATGGTACATTCTCAATCGGTACATAATTGTGTTTACTCCATACACTTTGTTTTTGTCAAAGAAGTACAGTTTTATGGGCAAAAATATCAAGGAAGATACAGCAAATATCCAGTCCCTTACAGTGCCCACTTTTGTTTTTAGAAAACATAGGAGTTTTGATCTCACCCTGAGATCCAAAGTGTTTTTGGCTTGTGATATATTATTTTTTTCTTTCCTTTTTAAAAACAACATTTTAGGCAGAAAAGGTTTTACCATTATATTTGTACCATCACCATCTTTATACCCTGTAACTTAAAAAGCACAATACAATGCATTTTGACTATTTTGTTAAGTCCAGAGAGTAACATTCAGGCTTGTTGTATCAGTGTGTTCCGTATGAAATATTTATTATATGCTTTAGAATAAAGGGCAGTTGTTTTTGTTTCCTTTACCTGCTGACTTTGTTGTGTAATGAATTGTACACGACTGCCATGAGCAGCATGTGTTGGTACTGTGCATTGGTTCTGTGCATGTACTCGGCCTGGGACTCAAACTTTGGTACTCGGACTCGACAGCAATGTACTCGGACTCGGCCCAGTACTCGGACCCTGAAGTACTCGGAGTACTCTGTACTCGGATTTGAGGACTTGACTACAACACTGGTATCTAGCATCTAGATGTATGTTGTAAGTGTATGATGTATCTCATTTTAAGTTTATTAGTTTAATCGTTGAGAAATTTGAAAGGAGCATTTACAATGCATTGTTCATGCTTTAAGTTCAGCCAGTGCCCTCTATTTTGTTGTAAAGTTACTAATCCAATATTTATCCTCCCTACATTTATGACTTTGCAATTTATTGCACTACTTTTCTAGGCAAAAAAATCACTTTGTGAGTTATTCCACCATGTTGGGGCATGATTTGTGATGCAAATGTTACACACCCATTATCCTTTCCTTTAACTCAATAAATTGATGTGTTCTTCAATTTAATTGCCCAACATCATTCTAATTTGAAGATTGCAGCTGCAAATATCTATTCATTTATCAAATATATTGCCCATTAATGGATGTACAAATGTGCATACATAGCACTTGTTACCATCAGAAATCATGCCCCGGCCCACTGGAATGACCCAAGTTCAATGATACAAGTTATGGTTGGATAAATGTTGATGCTGTTGTTAGCACTAATCTTAGACATTTCAGACACAAGATATATAAAGTAGAGAGGGAATGGAGAACAAAACTGTGAAAATCAACCAGATTTTGTACAAATCAAACAATGGTAAAACAAATCAAAACATAAATTTACATTCAACATTCCTGAAATCCTAAAAAGACAAATATGATACGACCTACATGAACTTGGGTTACCCTTCACACAATAATATGCATAAATATTATGCATAATGTTATTTGGTGAAAAAACAAAAAATCTTCTCTTTTCAGTGTCTATGAAAAAAGACTCTGATGCAAATATTGTTATTGTCTAAAGACCTTAATCTTGAGGGTAAAACCTAAAATCCATATATATGGATGCATCATAAGAACAATTAACACAAAACACCTTTACACCAAACATCAACATAAATGAATTTTGGACATATTCTAACCATGGAGCTATACAAAAGGAGTTTGAACTAAGTCCCACCACAAACTTATAATAATCCACTTAAATTCTCCAGACAGGCAAAGAGCAGTGGCTGCCTCCAATGTTTACGACAATGGACCTTCTTAGTACCATGGCACAATAGCTCTTTGATTGTACCCAATGATTGCCACTGCTGTGTCCCCGATAACCCACAGCCTTGTTGTGTTTCGCTGCTATGTACTGGAGTAAATAAATGGTTCACACTGTCAAGACAACCACAACAATCTACCACAAAATATGAGCCGTACATTTGTCATCACAATTCCATAATCCTAGTGGTCTCTATGGTTACAAAAAAGCTGAAATAAACCGCAAGGATGTAGTTGTAATGGTGTAGAAGTCTCATGCCGTGCCAAGTGGATCCAAAGATGGAAAATATGGCAAATGTTATACTGCTTTTCAGTTGCAGAGCGGGCATTTTGACACGTTTGAACGGACACGCATGCGCAGTACCCACAACTTGAAGCCTGTGAGCGGCACATAATTTGATTTGTACTCAATAGAAAGGAAAGGGTTTTCCTTATCTTGATTTGTACTATTTTTTAGTTAATTGTTTCTGCGGTCATGAAAGTACTTGTGGTGGCAATCTATACCCCTTTTTATGTCAGTGTGTTCTTACTCCTTCTGTTTAATAGCTCCTACTGATTAAGGGTACTTGGATAATTCATGCAGAATACTGGTCAAGTTTTTGAACAGCACACCATAGCTGGAGACAAAAAAGGCCAAACAATGAAGCCAAGGCTGATGAGTCGTCCGATCTCAGTGAAGAATGGCGCAATTTTCTATTGGCCTTCTTTTTCTTCTTGCCCTTCTTTTTCGACAGACAGCCCCGCATGGTGTCTGAAGATGAGTCCAGGGCGGCCTGGACAATGGTGCCCCTGAGCAACAGATAAAATCTGAAGATAGGCGCAGCTCCTTTGAGCCAGATATGAGCAAGGCTGATGGCCCAGGGTAGGCCCATGCTGGGACTCCCGCACCGCCCACAGCCTGCCTGGCCATTGACGCCCCAAGCCCCATGGGCTGAGCACGTGTTGCGTGCTAGGGGAGTTTAGACAAAACCTGTCCCGGCCATGTGTGGCATCCGCGCCATGGGGGCTGAATTGGACCATGCCCACAGAACCCTGACGGCCAGTCGGTTGAGACTGCCCCAGGTCCGGAGATAGGGTGGAAGGCGTATTAGGGCTCATGCCGTGCTTTTTTTAGCGGCCACCCTTTTGGGGTTTCACTCTGGCACGGTGAGTTGGTTTTATTAGAACCTTGCCATTCCGTCCAAGCTGGCCGTGGACGGGGACCGGTTGTGGGCCCCAACCCGGCCAAAGAAACTGCCAGCGTCCCTAGCCAGTTGTGGCTGCCATCCGGGTAACTCAGTACATGAGAGCGCGGTACGCTCTGGGGAATGGTTATTTCCCCCAGAATTTGTGGGACCAGGGGCCGATTTCATAAAACTTACGACGCGTCGCAGAGTTAAGACGCATCGCATCTCTGCGGTGCGTCGCAGCTACGACACGTCGTGAGATCCATTTCACCAAACACGTCGCAGGGGCGATGCGTTCAATATCCACTTTGGCTCATTTGATGTTCTTGAACGAGGCTAGCTTTTGTATTTCTACGACTGTTCGCTGTATTTCACTCTTGATTCCAGATAACAGACGTATAAGCGCGTCAGTAATAGTTGCCTGCGCACGCGCCCACATCGTCCAAAATACGCGCAAAGGTGAATACGTAAATTAAATAACTAAAACACGTAATATAGGGCCTACCCATTAGTAATTAGGCCTACGGCATAATTTTTTCGCAGCTGAAATTCAAGTAGGTCTAAGTCAGGGTTGTTCCTCACTAATACAAATCTCTCACTAATATTATTTCTAAATACCAATGACGCGCTTCCCATGCCAATTTTCTTGTGTTTTTGTGTTGTTTGCAAGTAGGGCCTATAGTTAAGACGACCCAGAGACACGTCTTAACTTTGCCAATAGACTAGCAGGCTAGTCGTTGTAAGTCGCGTTGATCGTCTCTTCTTTCACGCAACTCTCGCGAAACCGCGCGAGACTCATGGCTACGGCGAGAGTTCGGCTCTCGGCGCGGGACCACTCGAATACAACGACTAGACAAACACGATTTCAGTTTGTACACGGCCTATGGGCTCTTTAGCCGAAATCGTACGGACGCGTCTGATTGGCCAATTTCTATTAAACAATGAATATTCAATAGGCCTATGTAGGCCAACGCTACATCGTGCAGCGCAGCTAGCTGCACATGATTGTATTGATTCACGTTGAATAGACAACCACAGGCATCGCACGTCTAGCTAGCCATAATAGTATGACCTTGACAGTGATACTTTTAACTCTAGTGCGTCGTGAATTTACATGTGCATATTTTGTTTTTTATCTTCTTGGTGCATAAATAAAGAAATAAGTTATAAGTCCGACTTACTAACTGTAGTTATAGTGTAGACCACTTGCTATAGAGAAATCATTTACATGCATTTGCCATGGGCATTATTGATTTTTATGAAGTAATGCACACATTTTAAACTGATACTGATAGATATTACTTTTGTTCCAGTTTACTACAAACAATTATTTATTAAATCATTCAACTTAAAAAGGAATCGAACAAAAACCATAGTTTGAAAATGCAGTCATATGTAACTAACTACAGTATATAGTACTGTTGCCTTATTTGAAATTGTATACCACCCTCAAATAAAATGGACTCGTCTTAACGGCTGTCTCTATGGCAACCACGATGCAAAGCACGCCCGTATGTGAATAAATGAATAATGTCTAAATCGTGTTTGGCTAGTCGTTATTTTCGAGTGGTCCCGCGCCGAGAGCCGAACTCTCGCCGTAGCCATGAGTCTCGCGAGAAAGTAGAGCGGTTTCACGAGAGTAGCATGAAAGAAGAGACGATCAACGCAACTTACAACGACTAGCCTGCTAGTCTACGTTGCCAAGGAAGTTGCGACGTGTTCAACGCGTCGCAAGTTTTGTGAAATGAATTGGCGACGCATCGTAAAATTGCGACGTGTTACGCCTCGCAAATCGAGTTGCGACGCGTCGCGGAGCTTTATAAAATCGGCCCAAGCTCTATCCAAATGCTTCATACCTCAAAAACTACACACGAAGACATGCATACTAATCATTGTTTACAGAATACCTATTACAGTAGAACCCATTAATTCGAGCTCTTTTAAGACGAGATCCTAGTTAAGATGAGCATATTATGCCAGTCCTGACCGAGTTGTGCACTTTTCTATGGAGAAATATTTGCTTAATACGAGTACTGATAATATTAAAACCTTTTAATACGAGCTTTTTTGGTTGTCCCATTGGGTGAAAGTCATTGTAAACAACCCATTCACAATAAGTTTTTTTTTAAATCTTGCTTCTTTTTTAATCAATTGGCAGATTTCTTTGTACAGATTAAGAAAAATCCCACCACCCTAGAGTCGGGTAGACCATTGTTTCATGTTACCGAAAGGTAATTTCACCGCAGCATTAATGCCCACTTATCCCCTTCTGCGGTTTTACCAGAGGCCTACCACCGGCAAGTGTAAACAAAAAACAGACAATGTACGGCGCATCGTAGTTTTTTTATTGTGCGTGATTCACGTGTGTTTTACGTGTGTTAAGTAGGTCGAAACCCGACCAAGGAAAACGACTAGGCCTTCCATTTTGTCAATTCGATTCGAAAAACTTTTTTTTTTTTGAAGAAAAAAAAAAGTTCATGATAATTTTCAGACAATTTTACCTTGCTGATGACATGAAAAAGGATTTTGGTCACACCAAATTGTACAAAGTGTAGCCTACATCTATCCAAACAAATATTCCATGAACAGACCAATATGTGGAGTGCTGTGGCCTAGTGGTCTGGTGTGTTGAACTCAAAAGTCTTGAGGTCAATCTACGGATTGTGGGTTCGAATCCAGCCATGGGTTAATGGTGCTTGCGTCCTTGGGCAAGACGCTCTGTCACATATTGCTCCTCTTCACCCAGGTGTAAATGGGTACCTGCGAGGGTAGTGATGGCTTTGTGGTTTGATTAGCCTCTGTGCACTGAATATGGTAGCCGGGGCTGTATACTCCCCAGGGAGTTGAGATGGTTTCAGGAATTTTAATTATGGCCCGATGACCAGGGATAATAATAAAGTTGTAATGCGCAGTAGAGTATATTCATATAGTAGCTGCGCAATATAAATGTCCCATATTATTATTATTATTATCCGACGGCTCGACCGACCGGTGTATATTCATGTAATGTTACAGCTACACGTGGTTACCATACATGCGATAGGGTAAGTGGCTAAACTGCAGCATGGGTTTCGTTCATGCAACGCTTCCGTTGATTGGTCACCGTTATAAAGTGCTGACATAGCGCAAATTTTGATTGGCTGCATGGAGTAAGGGAGGGAAAAAGGGCAGATGTTGGGCGGCAAAAAATAGCCAACATCATAAATACCAAATAAAAAATTAATTCGTGAGCAAAAAAAAAAAAAGGACTACGTTTACGCACGCACATACATGTGTAATGATTATTTTATGTTTAAAAAGGTGCCCTCTTGTGTCCATCAAAATATTGCTGGTTCCCTGCGGTGCACATTACTTCATACCAGTGTTGGAGTCGAGTCCTCAAATCTGAGTACAGAGTACTTCGAGTACTTCAGGGTCCAAGTACTGGGCCAAGTCCGAGTACATTACTGGGGAGTCCGAGTCCAAGGTATCGGTTACGAGTATTTTTTAGGTCGCGTACAGGGCCGAGTCCGAGTACCAAAGTCTGAGTCCACATCTGAGTACATGCACCAACCCACAGTGCCAAAATGCACTTAGTTTCACAAAGATGTTTAAAGTTGGACGTTGAGCCGCTCTTCTCAGAAATTCTTGAAAAAAAAACCTTGCAAATGACACTGTAATGCTTACTCTTTGATACTAAGTCCTGATGATCTTCATATTCCCATTATATAATTTATCGAAAATCACCAACATAATCAACCTTGAAATTGTAACAAAAAATGAAATTTGCACTGAATGGTCGAGTACTCCCAAAATTTGAGTACATGGAATCGAGTACGGGCCAAGTACATTTATTTTTGAGTACTTTTAGTCAAGGAAAGGGCCGAGTAATTACATGTACTCAAGTTGTACTCAACTACTCGAGTACAAGTGAAGTACGAGTACCTGTACGAGTACTCCAACACTGCTTCATACTGCACATGATTTAGCAACCAACTTGTCTGAACATGCGGTACTTCCAACATTCGTTGGTGTCATCCAATCACAATTTTTATCTTTGTGCCGTCATGAATTCATTATTTACATTACAAAATACCAACGTGTCACATTCTCTAATGGGCGCATGGCACAATGTTCTAGTTTCAAAATTGTACTCGACTACAACACTGCTTCAACACTAGATTGATACATGCGTGCTCATATAGTTTACAGTTTGTGACTCAAGCTACAGTGTTCTGTAATTTCTGTGCTACCTGAGATTGAAGCGATTGATAAGGCAAAGTGTTTAAAAAAACTAAACGGGTTGAAATAAGAGCATAGACAATTTTTTCTGTTGCAGGACAAGTCAAAAACGTACACGCAACAATGTATGGCGGTGGTGTGCATGGTTTCATGGCTTCTGACTGCCAAACGAACAAAGATAATTGACTATTGGGGTCACCACCAATGGGCTGGATGGCTCAGTTGGTAGAGCGCCTGTACGGTATTCCGGAGGTCGCCGGTTCGAATCCCGCTCCAGTCAGTTTTTCTTTGTTCACTTTTCAATGACTTTAAAATTCAGTTAGTTTCCCTTGTGGTTATTTGAGGATTATATATACATGTATAACCATACATAACAACAGAAGTAAGTTATGAGCAATCTTAAGTCAATTAGCTGTTTCGCATACAGCGGAACAGCTCTTCCTTTTCTTATTGGCTTTTCCGCATCAGCGAAAAGCATTTATTTATTATGTTATATTTTGGGGCTTTTCCATGCGCAATGGAAAAGGTACTGTTTTTGTACTGATTTTGGGGGTTTTCTGAGTACAACGGAAAAGGTAGTGTTTTTGTTTGGATTTGTTTTCTTCTTCTTCCTCTTCTTCTTCAAACTCCCATAGACTTTGCACAGGAGCAGTCTCTGCCTCACTTTTGCCATTTTTAAACAGTCAATCATAACCAAACTTGGTCCAGACAAAGTCCCTATAGCCATGGAGTAATAGATGTGTCTCAAACATCATCATGACGTCATCACGTGTCAAATTACTTGCAATTTTAAATTGATAATCAAAATCTTTAAAAATCAACAAAAAATAAACCGTTTGAGATATCGAGTTGATTCTTTTGACAAAAGTCATGGTTAGGGACTGTTTTTTCTTTATGACACATTTCTTGAACTTTGCAAACCTCTACTTCCGGTCAAACAGGAAGTAGCTCATCATTCAAAAGTGGTAAGAGCTAGGATTATGATTCTTCCACCAAATATCAATGTTAGGGAATGTCTTTCTTTCTTTATGACACATTGCTTGACCTCTGTGACCTCTACTTACAGACAAACAGGAAGTAGCTTCTCATTCAAAGTGGAAGAGTTTATAGGTCCATGATTCTTTTGCCAAAAATGTACATGTTATCTGGTTATTTATGTTTACATGTACATGTAAGTATGCAAAAGCCATGTAGTATGCATTCCTCAATAGCACTCCGCACTAATGACGTCACACAAGTGATTTGGCCAGCGCGCGCATGTACTAAATCCCCGGATGTCAGACAAACTTCATGCATGCACATGCATGCACATGCATGCGATATGCACACAAGCACACCCACACGCACACCCACACACGTTTGCATTGTTGAGATCCAGTGTGCTATTTTTAGCACAAGTACGGAGCGCTATTAAAAAGTGCTCAAGTCTTGTGAACTTTTTTTCTTACTGCATTTGGCAAGGAATTAAGGCCGTGTCCCAATTTTCTGGCTGTGGCTGCAAATTACGCATGTGCCTATTGGCAGCCATTAGCCAGTGACTGCAGCCATTTCCATAGACTTGTGTGTTAGATATATAAGATTATACATGTAATATAAGATTGAGACACTATTTTCTATATGTAGGGGACAATTTCGGGATGATTTACGAACCACTACTCCAACAATCACAACAATGAATTTCTAAAAAGTGATGAAGACATGCAGTTAGTATTACCGGTAGGTAAATTATTAATGCACCCAAATGTACAATATATATGAATGGATATGTTACGAGTCAAAAGTGACATGGCCATTAACATGCACTATGTGAGGATACAATATTAACTTTGGATCACAAAGACAGACAAGATGGTACACATGCATGTAAAACACTAAATAATGGATGTACATGTAAGTATATATACCGTGTCTTTGCTTGGCTGACGCTTATTTTTCCGACGCTGTGAACATGAGCAAACAAATCTTGGTGTTAGTGCAAAAGGCAAATATTGAAAAAAGAAGTCAGTTTCATTTGAATCAAACACTGATACAATTCATTCAATACACAAGCACCCACAGGCTTAGTTATAAAAGCATACAGTACAGACGTAATTTACTTTGTTTAGCCTCACAATGGCATAATGTGCTATTCCATGGACTACAATTATACAATTTTGCTTAAAGGTAGTATCATACTTTGGTTTTTGTCAAAGAAGTACAAATTCATGGGCAAAAATAACAAGGAAGATACAGTAACAGTCATCTGTGAAAATTTCAGTTCCATACGGTGGCCACTTTTTGAGAAAATCGTGAAAAATGGCAACAGTATTTCTTAAGTCTTTTCTCTTTTATTTTTGATCTTTTAAAACAGTGGTGGGCAACCTTTATGAATCAATGGGCCAGAAAGGAGGAATGGAAAATTTGGGGGGCCGCACTATGGTCAACAATGCACTTTCAATTTCAAACATTCAGTAACGAGGATTTTCTTAGAGGGCAACCCCACTAAGGAACACAACCTGACAACTGAGATTTGTTTGTGAAAACGTGTCAAAGCAATACCGATATGACACAATTGATACCGCGCTGTGTGAAGCACATACCAATTTTTTTTTATTCTGGATGCGTCTCGCGGGCCGCACAAAAATCTATGGCAGGCCGCAGGTTGCCCACCCCTGTTTTAAAATGTCAAAAAGATTTTCGGTCATTGTTTTACAAATTTCTGGATAAATACACCATTTCAGGCGGAAACATTTTAACGGTAGGTTTCTACTAGCATCATCTTCATACCCTGAAAGTTATACGTAAATCTGTGAATATTTCTGTTTTGGTCTCTTACCAAAGTATGATACTACCTTTAATGAAACTGTTCATTTCTTTACAATTTAATATCTATTGTGAACGGTTTTGTAAGCAACTTAACAGAATGAAACAAATTGAAACAAATAATGAATAAATCAAACATACATTATTTACAAATGTATGGTGAATATGATACTCTCGGCCCCTCTCTCTCTCCCTCTTTCTCTCTAATAGTTTTCGTCAAATGGAAGTGTTTGCCGATTCCATGTACATTACAGAGTATGCCTGGGCATTTAACTTGATTAATCACGATTACATTTTTGTGTCGATTACTCGACATGTTCATTCTCAACTATGAACATTAAATGATTTTTGGTCAGGAGATAGATAATATGCAAATTCTCAATTCTCATTATTCTATATTATTCATTCTCAACTACTCGATTAATCGTGGCAGCGCGATTAGTGCCTGCGAGTGGCGATTCTCAGTCATAAACCATCATACGCCTGCCCTGTGTTGTGTTGTGTGGAGCAGGACTGTGTAGCAGCTGCCTTGACTTGATGACAAGTCGATAGACTTTCGTGTTTTGTCCGTCAATGCCGCAAAAACTGGGTAATCATTGTGTATCATGCATCGTTCGTATACCGTAATTTTCGGAATAAAGGCCGCGTGGTTTATAAGCCGCAGCACGCCAAAATCAGGAAATTAAGATTTAAAATTACTGTATTAGCCGCAATGGTTTATAAGCCGCACCTGCGCGGACAATGCGTAGCATTTATCAGTCGCGCGGCCGGAACACAAAAGGAAAGGTTCGGCCCATGTTCTGCAGCGACAGCGAGAGGACAACTTTGATGGTTTTGACTTGTGAAGCACGACATGCCGACAAAGAACTCTTTTCAGAACCACATATTTTCCAAAAAAAATGAAAACAAGAGACTTCTCCTTTCTCAGTCATTTCTCTGTTCTATTCTTTTCCTTTCTGTGTCTTGTGAGTTATTTTCATTTAAATGTTAATCCCCCGGCCCCACGCACCAATAAATTGTTCCATCTTGCATGGGGGGACGTTTTAAGTTGAGAACCCCTAACACGACAGGTGGCGTCAACAGCGTGACTCTCCGACCCTTATACTTCACAAGAGGAACAATATTCTTAAGATATAATGATCCTGAATTTATTATTCTCGGATCCGATATGAGTGAAATCAGTTGGCTTTCCAACCACAGTTACTGCGCAATGTCAAACCGAATTGGTATGTTTATGCGCAGCTTGGGGATTTTCCTTCCACCTTTGTGTGCTCCGATGAAAACAAAATGTAGGTAAAGACCTTTAGACAGATCCCTTTGTGGTTGGGTTGGTTTTGCTGATAAAAGACTGTTTGCGGTTTGTGGTCTCTTTACCCAGAAATCTGAACCCAACTTAACAAAAGAACAACAGCTGGGGTGCGTTCCGCTTGCGCGAACATGTCTCAACGTTTGCGGCAACGTTTGCGTACAACCGGAACCGATTGTGAGCGCGCGTGGAACACAACCGTAAAATGGCGGTGTCCTGTCGTAACCAAGATGGCGTCGAATGCCTGCAGCGTCCAAAATAATTGATGAAATTTCTGATAGTACTTGTACTGCAGCATATCATTAAGTACCAATTATCTATGGTGCAATTTGTGAAGTACTTGATAAATTTTCAATCTTAAAAACTGCAGTTTTTACTTTCGTCACAAAAAAAATTACGTCGTCTGCTTACCGTTCTGCCATCTTGTAAATATCGACCATTTTTAAATGACACGCGAACATTCGCGAACATCTCAGAAATATGTTCGCCGACTGTTGCTAACACCCGCCAACGTTAGCGGCGCACAAGTCGTTCCACCCGAAATTGTTTGCAAACGTTGGCAAACGGTGGCAACGTTCGCGCAAGCGGAACGCACCCCTGGAGACTGTTCATGAGTCCCAGACATAATAGGGGGATCGTGAATTTATTTCAGAGTAAAAGGTTGTTGGTTTAAAAGCTCAGAGTCCAATAATGATCCTTGGACGGATATCATGATAAACGCTATTGGTTGACACAGCATTCTGTGACGGCTGCTGAAATTCACACGCACCTGAAAAGCCGCTGGTTCCGTTTGACGGGTTGCCAATTTATGTGGTGTAGTTGTCCCGCGGGCACCAACCAAGGACCACAATGTAAACATCTTCCCTGGTAGCTGAATACAACATGTACTATTGGTGCACGTACCGATTGTCGATCGCTGAAGGTTTATTTTTCCTGTGAGTGGTTTTGTTACATATACCATTGATTATTATGACCGCGGGATGTTAAAAACGTTGTTGCTTGGGTTCTTTTGTTGGATAAACTAATCTACGAATACCCTAAAGTTGGTTTTATTCTTCAGATGTTGCCATATTAGCCGCCCGCAATATAAACCGCAGAGACATTTTTCAGGGTGAGAATTAACACATTAGCCGCGGGCTATATTCCGAAAATTACGGTAGTGCGGTGACGCAATCTTAATTCAATAGGGATCGAGGGTGTATATACGTCCACAGTCGCGTCTTCCCATCTTGGACATAATGCAGGACGTACACAATGTAATATGTACACACACACACCGTACCCCTGTAGGAGTGGCAGGGCGTGACTGGTGCGAATAAAATCCCCCCCCCAGAAGTGTGGGAGGGGTCTATGAATGAATATTTACTTGTAGAGCAACTACTTAAGCATATTTCCCTAGACCGTCAGGTATTCACGCTAAGAATTGATACAACAGCACCCCCTGTTCACCTACCCACAGTGCTCCGCGGCATGTATGCCACGTAAGCGTCCTCTTTTCTCGGTTGAACTCGGGGTGGAATGCCCATACATCGAGGATAGTGGGGAGGAGGGGGGATGCTCTACAGGTAAGTATTCGTTCGTAGACCCCTACCACACTTAGTGTACTTCACTCATCTTACCTGTAGAACCACTACTTGCATTGACTGGCATCGACATTAGGCGGTGGGTATGCGAGATGCTATTGTATACAGAAAGGGGCACTGTAACTAAGGCAAACCTTGGCATAACTTGTGTGCCCACCTGAGGGCAGGGCAAGGAGACCAGGCAAGATATCTAAGTTTCAAAAACTCATGAAGCAATAGCCTTAGCAAGGAGCAACCAATCGCATTCACATGAGGTTGCATCAGCACCTAACATGCGCGGAAGGGAATAATATGGATAGTAAAAAGCCATGTAACGACATATTGAATGACATGTGTACATCGGGGTCCAAAGAAAATGCTAGAACAATTGGGGGACTCGCCTATTTCTGCAAGGCCCCCGGAAAAGCGGGTCTCGGGATGTGGCTCTGAAACCAATCTCCAGCACTGCTCTCCTGACTCTGACCTCTGTCCAGAGAGCGCCCTTCAGGTAGCATTCCGCAAAGGTGTTTGAGGTTCTCCAGCATGCTGCCTGGATGATACCATCTATAGAAGCTCTGAGCGGCCTGGTTCAGTCGATACACCACTTACATGTAAGAGCCCGATCGGGCACCACAAACCGTAGTCCGGCACTGGCGAGAAGAAAATTGATGACCGGGAGAAAGATATCCGAAGGTCAAATATCCTTGGCCAAGGAACCCCAACCCTATAGATATTAAGGCAGACACCTCCTGGTTCCCATTGGATGTGGCATGCCTCCGATGTACGGGGGTGAAGGGCTCATACAGGGGCCTTGAAAACGTGGCCAGCACGCTGAAAAGGTCCCATGCATCAATAAGCCTGAGCGTCCGGGGTACGAGACAGACGTCCCCCTGAGCAACAAGTGGAGAGCCCAAATATCCAACACTGAGGACCTGTGGGCCTCTGAGAACACCTGCTATGGTTGAACGTTGACTCCTAATCCTGGAGGCTGCGTGGTTGCTTTCGACCAGGTAGGCCATACCAGAAAGTCTGCAACCTCCCCTACAGAAGCATTTAGGGGATGCAGAGATCAGATTCAGCACCATTTGGGAAGGGTTGCTGGATAGACCAGCAACCGCTGGTAGTCCTGAGCGCAAATAGGTCGACATGGGGCCAATCTTATAGTCGGAGGAAAGTCAAGATAATCTGCGGGTGCAGAGACCACTCTGTCGGCCGGATACACCTGCCCGAGAGTGCATCAGCATCGACGTTCTCCTCTCCCAGGTGGTGTGCAGCTGAAGGCGTGTACACCGATGGCAGATGGTTCATGTGAGTGCACATGGCTGGGCAGACCATGTCTCCCCTCCATGGCACCACATAAGAAACCATGGATGTGATGTCGCGTCAGTCGGGACAGATCAACCCGTAAGAGAGCATTGACAGCCGGAGAGCATTGGAGGCTGTCAACATCTCAAGCACATTGGAATGACTCGAGCAATGCTCGGGGCCACACTGGCCTGCTACTTGGCGTGGGTGGACGGAGGCCCCCAAGCCAGAAAGTGGCATGACTATCGCGACAGATAGAGATAGTTGAGGCCTGCAAAAAGGCGCGGCCCGTCATGACGTTGGGGACGTCCAACAAACATCGAAGGTGCGGGAGCGGCCAAGGCGTGACCGGTACGCAATGGCTCAAGGGTTGAGGCCTCGGTCGGTAAAGGGAGAGCAGGTGCAGCTGGATGACACACATCCTCAGCCTGCAGAGCACGCCTACCAGACCGCCCATAAGGGCCATCGTCGCCTGGAGACAGAGGGATACGCATCGACAAATGTTTAGCCTGCGATCCTGCTCGGGCCGGGAAAGCCTTCTCCTAACTCCAATGGAGGTTGGAGACTGGGAGAGCCACTGGTGGTACTTCTCCCTGCTGAAGATAAATACAAGGCTCCAAGTAAGGTTGAGAGCCAGCACTGTGGGTACGCAAGACTGGCTTACTATGAGCCACTAGTCGAAGTACATGAGAAACATCATGCCCTGCCGACGCAGTGTGGTCAAATGGCCATACACCTACAATTTAGAAGTGGAGTGCCGTGAACTGTTGAAAACGGCAGTTGAAGTCCTCCAGTGATCTGGTCTGATAAAGCAAGAAGGTACACTTCCTTCAGATATAGGCTTGCTCCCCATGCTGGCATCAGGATAAGCTCAAGGGTAAATCCGAGTGTATCCATATGAAAGCGACAAAGCAGAATGAGTCTGCTAGGGGATTCCTGGAGGAGGAAGAAGGTTGACATGAACCCCGATTGTGGCCCCTCTTGGGGGTAACATACGTATTGCCCCTTTCTCGAGGAGGGAGACTATTACAGCCTCGAGAGAGTGGCACCCTGATATATCGGTCGGCACTGGTGTGGGCTGAATGAGCATTTTCAATGGGGTGGTCGTAAACCCGAACGCGTAGCCTTGGGCGGTCAGACCATGAGACCATGAGACCATCGCGGTCGTCCTGAGATGGAGAATCTAGCACATTACCCAGACAGGCCGAGGTGCAAGGGTGGACACAAGGGCAGTAAAAATGCAGTGAAAAAGCAGCAATCAGCGTGTTCAAGGAATCGTGGACTCCTCTTCACAATCGGGAACCCAATATTCCGTAAGGCGCAAGTAGGTAACGCCCAAACAATGGCTGGAGGGGACTACCTTAGGCGCTGCGTTCATTGCCGGCCGGTATGTCTACAGGCCAGCCTGTTTGCGGCCGGTAGCTTTTAATCCCCTCCTTACCGGCCGAGCTACAGGCCTCTACCAGCCGAGGTGGCCGAAAGGGGCTCCCTGGCTATGAGACGCCTTTTGTTGTCACACGCGAATAGCAGTTGGGCCACACAATAAGGTTTCTTTAATCTTCTTAATCCCCCATCTGGCCCTTAAAACGTCAGCACAATAGATGTGAAATGAAAAACATTCTCAAACTCATGGCGCATGCCCCAGTGTATTTTTATTCCATCGTGGGGTCTTTTCTTTTAAAACCTATGGAGACATGAGTTGGTATAAATACCAAAATAATTACATTCGTTTTTGAACCGTGAAAAAGCGATAAAGGAACGGCAGAGAAAAATTATTTTTCGGTGTTTGAGTACGACTCCTATTGCGTGCGCACTATTATGATTGTAGGCTGTCCTGCCGGTAAAATTGAACAAAATGTTAGTACGAATGGGCTGTAAGAGTACGTATGAGGTACATTTATTCTTTGAATTTCGTCTATTTGTAACACAACTACATCGTTTTAGAACAAATTGTATACCAGAACAGAGTAGACTTTGGCGATTTACCAGTTTACACCACTAAAGCGTAAAACTTACACAGCGCATACGGGCGACAGAGCTCACACAACGGCACACATACTGTCGATCGCACGGTGAATGCGTGCCTGTACAGCGACCATACCACGCGGTGTGTGCCCAATGTTGGTTTGTGGTGGTTGGAATGATTAAACTTGCTTCAGTCCATGCATTATTTTCACTATTCTAAGATACGCAATGCGATTTGCTCAATAGATCAGACCACGTGCACAAATTCTATTTTGTTTTATATCTACCGAACGTTGTGCACGAGCGAACGCTTTTCGCAAAAGTCGTGTCAAGGTTTCCGTGATATTGACTGATTCAAGTTTACTAGTCTAGTTCTCGACTACTCTAGAGTTGCCATTGAAGTTACGATCATGTGATCGCGTAACCAGTCTTCTGTTGCACGCATGGTACATTTTGAGCAATTTTCTGTCTGAAGATTTTGATCGAAGTTACTTTTCCACATTAAATTTTGGTTTCGCTGGCTATAAAGGAAATCTTCCATAACCCACTGCGATGTTCACATGACCGTGTTTCCCTGGCTGTCATTGTGGACTATCAAGCAAGTTATACTCAGTGGACACTCATCCACTTAGTACACCTATTCATGGACGATGGGCATGGTGGAGTGAAGCCTTGCATCAGTGACTTTGAAATGCCGACAGGGATTAGAGCCATACAGGCCGAGGATGAAACAGGCCAGACACCGGCCGGGCGTATACGTAGTTGGCCGGTAGACATACCGGCCAGCAGTGGGCGCCGCTCCTTATCAAGCGTATCCCCAGCATACTGCGGACCTTGTCCATGAGGGGCCACTTGGACACCGAGCGCCTCTCATTCCGCTGCCTACTTGTTCTTTGTTGTCCTCAACAAGGAAAACCAAAAATCCATCGCCGTTGACAATAATAATCGCGCTCCAGAAACGGGTAAGCATGCCATTAATCAGTGGACATGGACCCGAAAATTCAATCGACATGCCTGGTCCAACGGGACTGCCCGGAAAAACCTGTCGCCGGTTATCGCTGGGCCTGTCGATCCTACGCCTAAAAGACCTGTGGTCCCACAGGGAAGGCTCCTCCTTGGTGGGGACTGTAATGAGTCATGTTTTTCTGCACGAGATGAAACTCGGACTCTGTAATGGAAAAACCACTGCAGTAGGGCCACACTCTCGTCTTCAGATTAATACTCTGATGGATGAGACAATTGTGGCGAACAGGGATAATCCTGGGCGGCCTTTGGGACAGACTGTCCAGTACATACATGTACACATGTACATGTAGTGTGGGCTGAATGGCCTATTCAGAGACAATAGACAATGTGAAGACAGGGTGAAGGCTCAAAGCTTGAGGGGACGATGGCGCATAGTTAGCTTGCATGCTGTAAACTCCTTTGTCCAAAGCCACCCAACCGCGACCAACCATCGTGAGTGGCTGAGCGTGGAACACGGTATCATCCTGCCGATCAATGGTGCCTATCTGTTGAAAAGGCTTTGCAAAAAATTTACCCCATGAAAATAAGTCATTGCCCTTGCAGCGTTTGACGCAGCGGGACCGGCTAGACAAATACATGTAGTTGACTGAACCTGGCGAAGATTCGTGTGCTCTTCGGTCCGATTTCTTTTTATTGCCCTTATTTTCGACGGACAGCCCCGCGGGGTGACCGAGGAAGGGTCCGCTGTGGCCTGGGTCATAGAGACCCCGGAGCAACAGACTAAGTCTGAAAAACCCGAAATGGGTGAGGTCGACGGCCCGGGGTAGGCCCACGCTGGGCCATCTGCACCGTCCACAGCCCGCCCGGCCAACAGCACCCTGAGCCCCGTAGGCTGAGCACGCATTGCACGGTCGGGGAGATCAGACAAAAGCCCATCCCGGCAGCGCGCAATGCTCGCCAACGTGCCAGGAAGGATGCACCATGTCTGCGGAGCCTCGGCGGCCAGTCGGCTGAGACTGCCCCGGGTCCAGAGGGCGAAGGGCACACGGCTGAACCGCGTTTACCCTGGCAACCGCCCTTTTGGGGTTTGGCTCTGGCAGAGGAGGCTAGTTTTATGGAAACCTTTCCAGAGCCCCCTTGTCCACTACAAATATCCCGCGGCCGCACCGCGCATGGTTTGCCAAAAAAAACAATCATTACATCATTATATTAATGTTGAAGTTTCAGCTTTGCTCACAGTTATATTTGTACAGAGATTTTACCAACCTTGGATGTTTCATCAACCAATAGGATTGAGCATCGTTCACATCGTAAGAGAGATATTGTCAGCTCCATTATCCTCCTCACAATGCTGGATAGAGTACTTTGTTCTTCAAACAGAACCTTGGCTAATTCCAATAATACCTGTGTAAAAACAAAGCAAATTCAAACTTTATAGACCAAAAGGCACATTTATGTCTGTTGGAAACAGAACATTTAAGGCTTTTCCCGAACATGATATGAAATACCTTTATGTGTCAAAGCTTCCCTACTATAGCATCAACATTTGGAAAAAGAAGAATGATCCTACATGTAGCTCTTCCCACTTGTTTGACCAGAAGTGAAGTTCACAATGGTCAAGCAATGTGGGACAATGAAACACCTTCGAAGCTCAAATGTCAATGTTAGGGAAGGTTTATCTTGGTGACACATTGCTAGACCTGTGTCACTATTAGAAAGACCTTTCCTAACATTCACTTTTGGTGAAAGAATCATGATCCTAGCTCTTGCCAGTTTTAAACGAGGAGCTACTTCCTGTTTGACCGGAAGTAGAGGTCACAGAGGTCAAGCAATGTGTCACAAAGAAAGACCTTACCTAACATTGACATTTGGTGAAAGAATCAACTTAATGTCTCAAACGGTTGATTTTATTGATTTTTTAAGATTTTGATTATTAATTCGAATTATTTGTAATTTGACACCTGATGACGTCATGATGGTGTAAATGTTTGGCATACATCTATTCTATAGGGACTTTGTTTGGACCAAGTTTGGTTAAGATCGGCTGTTAAAAAAAGACAAAAGTGAGAATGCCCATATGCACAGTCTAGGGGATTTTCGGCGACAAGAAGAAGAGGAAGAAGAAGAAGAAACTAGAGGTTGTGTCTGTTGAATACAGAACATATGGCTTTTCCGTTTTATGATATTAAAAAAATTGTCATAACCTTAAATACACAAAGACATATGATTAAGATCTCATGTTTTATACTTTTTAAGAGTGTACCTTTAATCTTAAGTCAGTTGACTTGGTCATGTTTGTGTCACAAAGAAAGACCTTCCCTTACATCGACATTTGACGAAAGAATCAACTTAATATCTCAAACGGTTGATTTTTTGTTGATTTTTAAAGATTTTGATTATCAAATTTAAATTGCTTGTAATGGGAGACTTTTGAGAACCGGTCTTCAGGTTAACAGCGCACGCGCAAGCAATTGTGAGCATGTGTGCGTTGTTTTGCGCCTGCACTGCTTTGTGTGCGCAAAGACTTGAAGACCGGTTCTCAAAAGTCTCCCATTTGACACTTGATGTCATGATGACATAAAGTTTCGGCATACAACTATGCTATATGGACAAGTTACAGTACTTCAGACCAAGATTGGTTAAGATCAACTGTTAAAAAGTAACAAAAGTGTGGCCGAAAATCTTTGTGATCTTCAGCGATAAGAAGAGGAAGAAAAAGGGAAAAAAAATAACAGAACAAAAATAAAGGCTTTTCGAATACACGAAAAAGCCAAATATATAACAGCAGAAGTGAAACATTTGTAAAAGAATTCCTATCTAAATGTACTAGTACCCTCAGTAGTGCACCAAAGTTTGAAATTCCAAGCCTTGCATGTACAATGCACGATTTGATGATTAACATAAAGGATTAAATACGATTAAATTGAAAAGGATTGAGAACAAAAGCTGTAATTATCACGGGATAGCATGAACTTTAACTGGGGTTAGATAGCACAAACACACACACACCCACCTACAATTAAGACTAAGATGCAATATCATCAACATTTTTAAAGAACACAAAAACTTCAACATTACTCATTTTTCATTTACGATAATAACAACATTAATAACAACCATGAATATTAAATTATTTTGGTCGGGAAATTGATAATATGCAAATTAGGCTGCCCTTCACTGACATGGATGAGCACTGTATACTCAGTGCAGGAGGAGGAGGAGCAGGAGGTCATGGGTTTGAATCCCACCTGAGCAAGCATGTGATTTTTTCTCACGTGCTCTCACAAGCACTGAGTATACAGTGCTCATCCACGTCGGTGAAGGGCAAGCCTAATTTGCATATTAATTAGAACATTATTTTTGACAACGCACCCCCCCAAAAAAAAAATAAAGGAAAACAAATTCAACATTTTTAAAAAATGGGCAGTTCCGTAGTTGCGGACATGCATTTCAGAGAATTTGAGAACCCAGAACTTCAAATTTATTGAGGCTTTTGGATTTTGAGCAGTTGCATTTTAAGTATCTCCAATAGAAGAATAAAACCTGAACATTTTATTCCAATCCCATTCTCGGTTTGCGCAGCACATCACAAAAACACCCCTGTTGAGGACGTATTCACAGAAAGTGTACTTTTTCAGGTGCTTGCGGTTTCATCACAATTGCTCTGAAGTGTACAGACCTTTGATCGAAACTGATAGAGTTTTGTTTGGAAGAGGAACCAAACTAAAGAAAACCAGCAGAGAAATTAACCTCAACCTTTACCTTCAGGTCAGAATTTCTCAATGTTCATTGTTGCGGATGTACGTTGCGGATGTGCACTGTGAAAATATTCAATTTGTACATCCGCAACGATAAAATGACATCATTTCTGAATACTGAATAGGGGTTGGAAAGTAAAGACATATCAAACAGAGACCAAAAAAAATAAAAAATTTATTTGTTTGAAAAAAAAGAAGAAGACTCTGAGCAAGGTCATTGAACTTGGGAGTTTTGGGAGTGTACATCCGCAACAAAAATCTTATACATTGTATGTACTTTTTGCTCAAAAAATTGGTATTTTGACTTATTTTGAGTCATTACAGCCTCAAAAATAAGAAAACATGAATGTTTGATAAAAACGCATATAATTATAATAAACTAGATGCTTTGACCTTCAATATGATTTAAAATTAAGGTATTTTAACGATTTTTAAATTTTGACCATTTGGTTGACATAATTACGGAACTGCCCAAATAGAAACAAATTCAACTGTTTCATTTTATAATGATAAAAACAGTATCTTGGAAAACAGACCAATGGCCTGAGCCTGAAACTGCATTAAGACATTAAAAAAATTGAGCTCGAAGTAAATACTGAAAAACTTAAACATTTCACGCAGACGGATGGACGGAAATCGGTATTACCATACAAGGACCTGCACTGCTTCACAGCAGCTCCCTAAAAATAAAGCAAATTGTGTACAGGACCTACCTGGTTACGCCTTATTTCCATGGTTGCCCTCTCATAAATTCTTGCATTATTGATGCCAATGCCACAAAATTGGAGATACTGGGCGAATACCTGTATCATTCAAAATAGAAACAGAATGTTAAAAAATGTTTACATAAATTTCCGATCATCGCTAAAGCCCAAATCCATCACTAAACCGAAAATTGCTATGCAAAGTAGCGATCAATCTTCCGTTTAATAGTGATGGATTTTGGGCTTCAGCGATGATCGCAAAGCATTAGTGAAAATAATCGACCCCAGGTTTCATTTTTCATTTAGGATGAAAAGAACTTTTGAACAAGGAAACATATTCTTTTTGGCATTACTGATATTATAATAGTTCTGCCAAGTGTTTATAAATACTGAAAGGTGGAACTCATTAGCCTTGGTGGGCAGTCTATGATTACAAGTCCAGGTGGATGGTGGAACCCAATAAGCACATACATGTAGTCAGCAGTAGACTGCCTTGATGCGAAGAGCTTTATAGCAACCAAAAGAGGATGTAAATTTTATTCCATGTGTAAGCAGGTGAATGAAGACAGGTCTCATTATGTCAGTTTATGCTACATGTATTTACAGGTGCTCCCCTAGTAGTTTAGAGGTAGAGACCTTTCCCAAATCTCAGGGTGTAGGCCACACCTGTGTTTCCAACTAGTCCAATAAGTCACTCAACTGGCACGGTGGGGGAAAAGCAAGACAGGTTGAGGTCACCTAGCAGGAGTGTAGCTTACTGCACAAGTTGCAGGCCCAGGATGATAACCTTTATATACATGTATGCATTCTAGATTAAATTGGTGTAGGTGAAATTATTGGCACTGCATTTTGCATGAAGGGCAGTTGGACCATCCTTGCAGGCCTAGAATTTTGACGCAAATCCACGAATCGATATTCCTGCAAAATTGTGACAGTGAGAATCTTCCTGGAAAAGGAAGAGTCACAAAAGTCGTTTTGAAAATGTGAAGAAAATATTTGTATCAAAGTTTTCAAGTCTGATGTGCTTTTTTTTGACGTGAAAATGAAAGGACAAAATCTAATATTTTTTCAATCGTACGACAGATCAAGCAAAACTAAAGCTCAAACTCTTTTTCTGACACATAGTCCTTAAGCCAGAGGCCGAAATTTCACATATCAGTACCATCTGGAGGGACTAATTCTCAATAGAGTTTTATGATGTAACAATATGATGGACAATCCAAAACGGTAGTTTTTGACAATTTTTTTCAAAGTTCTGAGAGCCTCTTCCGTTTTGTGCAACAGTCGACTGTTTAAATAATTTATAAATTGTTGCATAGCAGTTTCACGTACAATTGAATAAATTGTATTCACCTACATGTAACAACTTCTGGTTTATGTTTTCTTCATTAAAGAAACTACACGATCCAATCTGATTCAACTCGTGTTTATTCTCAATTCAAGCCAACTTCAAGTGATTTTTTTCCTGTATATAGCTCAGTAGGCTATATCCACAATCCGAGTGACCTGTTCGAGTTGCCGAAAACAACATCTCTGCAAGATGGAAGGAACACTTAGAGGACCTGCTGAACGTCAATCCTGTGATCAGAGAAGAAGAAATGTAGCAGAGCTTAATACCACAACAAGAGCCAGTTGACCGAATCCCATTTCTGAAGACACTGTTGCCACCATTCAAGCCATGAAAAACAACAAACAGCCGGATGCGATGGCATTTCTGTTAAGGTCTACAAGGAAGTCAAACAACTCAGACAACAACTACACCAACTCATTGTGAAGATTTGGACCCAAGAAGAACTGACCCCAGACTGGAGAGACTCCATGATCATCGCAATCTATAAACAAAAAGGTGACAAGCAAAGATTATATAGCGCTACGCGCAAGATGGATAACTGACCATAGGGCACGTGGTAATCTGTATGGAGGTCGCGATCCGCCATTCTGGTGTGCAAATAGTGAGCAGTTTGTACACGGGACGTATGGGGGTTGGACGATTTATCAAGAAAAGGGGAGTGTTCTGCAAAATTTTGCCCCGAATTTGATTGAAACCTATTGTTTATTGTAAATATTGACATTGGTGTGAATATGCTGAATATGAAAACGGCGATTTTTTTTTTGGTTTTCTGGACCTTCATGTACTTTTGCAAGTACAGCACACATCACTCATATCATGCTATGGAAACTCCATACGTGGAGCATGCGTGGAGCGCCCGCCCTCACACCAGAATGGCGCTTATATTACACGTTTCAGTAGAGAGTTCCCCATCTTGCGCATAGCGCTATATAATCTTTGGTGACAAGTCAGGCCATGGAAATCACTGTGTATTATTTCTGCTCTCTACTGCTGGGAAAGGTTTGGCCAGCATTATGAACAGTTGTCTCAAAGTCATCGCTCAGCAGATCTTACCAGAGACATAGTGTGGGTTCAGACTCGAGAGAGGGACCACAGACATGATTTTCTCAATTCGCCAACTGCAGGAGAAATGCTACCAACAGCACCAGCCACTTTACCTTGCCTTCATTGACCTCACCAAAGCATTTGATAGTGCGTTCCGCCCCCTTCTGTGGAAGATCTTGAAGAAGGTCGGCTGCCCCGACAAGTTCATTACCATCGACCAGCTCTTCCAAGACGATATGTCGGTCTCAGTTTTTGTCAACAGGGACAATAGTGAACCCTCCGAAGTTGACTCAGGTGTAAATCAAGGTTGGTTTCTTGCACCAACTCTATTTTCCATTTTCGTGGCCACCATCCTCCACATGATCAAGAACAAAATGTTCCACTTGGAATTAATATTGCCTATCGAAAGTTTTCAACCTTAGATGATTTTGAGTATGCTGGTGACAATAGTGTTACTTCATATTCTGAAGAAGGTCTTCCACAAATTGTTTTAAGCCTTTGACGATGCATACACCAAGCTTGGCCTCCATGTAAACTTGAAGAAAACCCAGGTCTTGTTCTAGCCTCCACCCAATGTCACCAACCACATACCACCCTCAATATCACTCAAAGGACAAGTTCTCCAGACTGTGGATCATTTTCCTTATCTTGGAAGCCATGTCTCATCCAATGTTAACATTAGCGATAAGATCAAACATCCACTTTCAATTAAGTGTGCTGGGACAGCGTTTGGCAAATTCCGCCAGATAACCTGATTCTGAATGGTGTCTAGAGCCCTGTCCACACTTTTGGAAAATGTGCTCTTTTTTTCTTTTTCCCATGGATATGATGGACTTGGTAACATTTTTGGAAAAAAAAGTCCAGGCCAGTGAAAAAAAAAAGAAACGAACAGCGACTGCCTCATTAAATATGTCAAGCATGAGTGAACATCGGTCGCATTATGCACATGCGGACAGACCATAGTAATGCCAGAATTCTGCGGATCATTACGGCCATTCTGCGGAGACTTTTTTTAAGGCTTCTCTTGTGCACTCGACTATGGAACTCGAGCAAGATTGGCATACACAACAGGGGCCCAATTTCATGGAATCCGTTAGGGGTCGTCCATAAAGTATGTACGCACGAAATGCCGACTTTTTTGACCCCCCCTCCCCCTCTGTACGCATGGCGTACGCAGTGGTCCCAACTCCCCTCCCCCCCTGTACGCATACGCATTCCACATTAGGTTTTTCACTTCTCGTGGTACGTTGCTTTAGTATCATTAAAATGTCACCGTAATCCGGGCCGGTACCGTTATTGGGACGTCACTTTCAAATTCTGAAATGAATGACTAAAGTTTAACAGGTTTTTATACATTTACAGATGGATTTATAACAATCCCTGTGCTTTTTTCACGTTTTTTACCTCTCTTTTCGCGCGAAAATGCTATGCAAATTTTTCGTTTGCATACGGTACGCATCGACCTGAACCCCCCTCCCCCCCTGTACGCATGGCGTACGCATTGGTAACAACCCCCCCTCCCCCCCTTCGTGCGTACGTACTTTATGGACGGCCCCTTACTGTTAGCACAAATTTTTTGCTTACGGTAGCAGAATTTTTTGGGTTACGGTTTAGTGTATTTCACGGAAGAGTTTCCTTTTTGGTAACGGTAAGCAAGGAATTTGTGCAGAATGCATACGACAGCCCGTTAGCAGAAAATGATCACAGTTACCCTAGAAATTCTTCGCTAACCGAGTCTTGCTTACGGATTCCATGAAATAGATTTCACGCGTAGCAGTAAGCACAAAAATAGGCCGTAACGGATTCCATGAAATTGGGCCCAGCATATTCTTACTTAACAACATGCATTTGTTTACATCCTCCTTTTGAAACCTTTCAAAATTGAGATCAAATATGTTTAATGAATACCGGTAATGATCTTATTCATTAATTAAAATCTCTTCTGAATTTTCTTATTTAAAAAAAAATCAACCGAATAAGCAGCGAATTGATGAAAATAAAGGATCACTAATGTGTGTGGCTTTCTTTATTGCGTGCACACTTTCTCATTACATAAAAAGTTAGACTACGTCCTACATAGCCTATTTACATGTGTAGTTGTAATGAATTATGGACCAAAATGTTCATTATCGATTGAAAATATAGATTCTAAGTACTGATTTTCTTGGTAAAAAGTCTAAGGTCAGTACACCTGAACATCTAGAAACTGCCAGGACAAAGTTTTTAGGTTAATGACCTACCTTTTCATCCCCATCAGTAAAAGCTTCCGGCCGGTCCTTACTGCCAATCTTGTTAATGACCTGCGCCACACCTATCACTTCCCCTGATGGGGCTTTGATGGGCATGGACAGCATACTTCTGGTTTTGTACCCTGTTTGCAGGTCAATTTCACAATTGAATCGAGGATCCTGCAGGAAAAAAACAAAAAGAATTATACATGTAATTTTGCACTGATTTTATGGTGCTAAGTATCAAGGACACAAGTTCGCAAGTACAAAATTTTTACAACAATTTTTTCTTTCCTTATCTGACTTGAAGACTTCATTATTTTTTAGTGAATATATGCGGGACATATGGGAGCTGGGAGATTTATCAAAGAAAAGGGGAGTGTTAGGTAAGATTTTGGCCCGAATTTCAATTAAACCTTATTGTTTATTGTAAACAGAAATATTTGACATTGGTGTGAAGCAGCTGAATATGAAAACGGCGATTTGTTGTGGTTTTCTGGACCTACTTTTGCAAGTATCGCACACATCGCTCAAATCATCTCCGTACGTGGAGCGCACGCCCCGGCGCCCATGGCGATTACAGGTTTCAGGGAGAGTTCCTCATCTTGTGCGTAGCGCGATATAATCTTTGGTTCCAACGATGTCAGTCTCTGGCAGTGATGTGGTGTTTAAAAATTTGACCGATGACGTCATCAAACATTCGAGCGTCCTCAAGCGGCAAGTTGAAAAATATCAAAAATGTATTTTCAGTTGATGTCTGTGGTGAAGTTTAAGGTAATTGCTTCAAAATAAATATTTATGATGACTATTAAATGATTTTGGTAGGGAAATGCATGTAGATAATATGCAAATTAGGCTTGCCCTTCACCGAAGGGTCGTGGGTTCAAATCCCACCTGAGCAAGCATGTGATTTTTTCCCATGTGCTCTCACAAGCACTGAGTATACAGTGCTCATCCACGTCGGTGAAGGGCAAGCCTAATTTGCATATTATCTATTTCCCGACCAAAATCATTTAATATTCATGATTTACTGCGGTACCCGCCGCGATATTGGATTCGATTCACCCTGCAGACCCCAGCTAGCTCGGTGGCCTAGCAGGGGAGGCATCTGCACTAGTAAGCAGGAGGTCGTGGGTTCGAATCCCACCTGAGCAAGCATGTGATTTTTTCCCACGTGCTCTCACAAGCACTGAGTATACAGTGCTCATCCACGTCGGTGAAGGGCAAGCCTAATTTGCATATTATTTATGATGACCTTTAACCAGACACCAATGGTGCCAAAATTTAGATTGATGACGTCATCAGAACGGAAGTTACAGTGGTATTTGTTCTGATTTTTAGCTGTTCTGACATTGCCGATGTCGGAACAGGTATTGTTTTTGTTCGAATTTTTCACTATTATTATTCTTTATCGTCCAGATTTTGTTTATTGTTTATCTCTTATTAGCTTCTTCCGATCAGCTTAGATGAGGTATCTCCTGAAAGCTTATAAGCTAAGGATCATTCTGACACAGAGTTGTACAAATTCTTAATTAATTAGCCAAGTTACACTCATTTGAATATTTAATTAGTAAATTTTGTTCGCAGCATTTCTCGAGAACGACAAATGCTACTGTAATGGTTCTTTTTGTAAAAGCTTTGTTAGATCTTGTAGATGTGTATGCTGCTGTGAAATTAACTGTGTCGTCATAATAACGTCATCAAAAGGCACAATTTATGTTTGCAGCATATCTCGAGAATGACCAAAGCTATGATTCTTTTCGCAAAAGCTTTGTTAGATCCTCTAGATATGCATGCTGCTTTGGAAATTACCGTGACGTCATCATGACGTCATCGGAGCTTATAATGCTGATCAAATAAGTCGGAACAGCTCTGTGTTCGTCCACGAACACTTAAATGTCTAGCTATTATTATTATTATCAAACATATTCTGGTGCTTTGCAAGTTTTATGGGGCAGTTTTCACAAAATTTACTTTTCCTCCAAAGCCTACATATGTACAAGTCTGGGTTCATGTTCCTTCTGGCGATGAACCAAACAGGCTAGCCAGTAGCCAATAACTAGACTTGGTGCTAACTCTTTCGAAGTCACCGTGATTGTCTCTTCTTTTAACAGCTCTACTTTCTTGCGAGACTCATGGCTATGGAGAGAGTTAAGCTCTCGGCATGGGACCACTCAAAAAGAAAGACTTGGGAATCCTGTATTCAACTCATATTCATTTATTCACGTATGGGCCGGCGTGTTTTGCATTACGGTTGTCATAGAGACGGCCGTTAAGACGAGTCCATATTATTTGAGGGTGTATACAATTTCAAATAAGGCAGCAGTAGTGTACTTCATTGGACAGCATTTTCAAATTATATGGTTTTTGTTCAATTACGTCATAAGTTTAATGATTTGATAAATAATTTTGTATTAAGCTGGAACAAAAGTATAATCTATCAGTTTAACATTGTGTGCATTACTTCATAAAAATGAATAATACCTACAGTAAATGTCAATGAATTTTTATATAGTGGGTAAGTTAACATTGTAGGTCTACACTATAATTATTTAGTAAGACGGACTTTCATGACCCACTTGTGTTAAAAGTATCACTATCAAGGTCATACTCCAGCTACTATAGCTAGATACGTGTGACGCCTGTGATTGTCTACTCAACGTGAATCAGCCCTGTTTCAAGTGCAGGATGTGAAGTAGGCCTACATATTGAATATTCATACATGTACATGTATGTTAAATAAAGATTGGCCAATCAGACGCGTCCGTACAAATTCAGCTAAAGAGCCCATAGGTCGTGTACAAACTGAATAAAGGATTCCCAAGTCTATCTTTTTGAGTGGTCCCGCGCCGAGCGTTGAACTCTCGCCGTAGCCGCGAGTCTCGCGAGAAAATAGAGCGGTTTTGCGAGAGTTGCGTGAACAGAAGAGACAATCACCGTGACTTTGAAAGACTTGGCTCCAAGTCTAGCCAATAGCGTACAATGGATGAGTAGGGTACTGTTGTGTACCAGTGGTCCACAAGGTTCCAAATTGTTATATTTAGGCCTTTTCACACGACACTAAAAAGAAATCGCAACCATTGAGAAATTCTCTCATGGAGAAATCTTACAGAAGTGTAATCGTCTGAAAGGACACTGAATGCTTGAGAGTGACCAACATTCCTGGTGAGTCCTTAACATATTCTGGAGGAGGTTGAGACCTATGACAACATTTTCAAGTAGCAGAAGATTTCTGATGGTACACTTGAGAGACAGTTGTGTGAAGGAAGAAATGCCTGTTTGTAGGATGTCCCATGCGATGTGATTTGTGTTAACCCTGTTTCATGAAATTTGCAGACCATGCGCTTTACCACGCGCTTCAGCGTCATGTTGGTACTAGCAGTGTTTACATTCATAACATTTATAAGAAAGTAAGGTTTGGGGAGACACCATGTACATGTACAAACTCTTTTCTAGAAGTGTGGTTCTGAAAAGAATCGGTGAGAAGTTGTGATCTCGACGTTCTGGCCAGTGTACTCTGGCAGTCCTCAGGAGAGTGTGTGCCGTGAAGCGAGAAGTCCGTGCATTATAACACCGTTGAAAAGTGAACAAAGAAAAATTGACTGGAGCGGGATTCGAACCGGCGACCTCCTGAATACCGTACAGGCGCTCTACCAACTGAGCCATCCAGCCCTACGTTGGTGGTGACCCCAATAGTCAACTATCTTTGTTCGTTTGGCAGTCAGAAGCCATGAAACCACGCACACAACGCCACACCCCAGGGATCGTTTCAATGATACACGCAATAATGCTGCAACCTGGGAAGCACATGGGGGATCACTCAAAGAGGATACGGCTTTTTAATTAATATATTCGTGAAATAACCACAAGGGAAACTGACTGAGTATTTTTAAGTCGTTGAAAAGTGAACAAAGAAAAATTGACTGGAGCGGGATTCAAACCGGCGACCTCCTGAATACCGTACAGGCGCTCTACCAACTAAGCCATCCAGCCCTACGTTGGTGGTGACCCCAATAGTCAACTATCTTTGTTCGTTTGGCAGTCAGAAGCCATGAAACCACGCACACACCGCCACACCCCAGGGATCATTTCAATGATACACGCAACAATGCTGCAACCTGGGAACGGCACATGGGGGATCACTCAAAGAGGATACGGCTTTTTAATTAATATATTGACTATTGGGGTCACCACCAACGTAGGGCTGGATGGCTCAGTTGGTAGAGCGCCTGTACGGTATTCAGGAGGTCGCCGGTTCGAATCCCACTCCAGTCAATTTTTCTTTGTTCACTTTTCAACGACTTAAAAATACTCAGTCAGTTTCCCTTGTGGTTATTTCACGAATACATTATAACACCGATTAGATCCCGCGAGGGCGATCAACGATGAGTGTAAACGCTCGCGCGATCAGGATCCGATCCCGGGATGAAGCGGGATCTGATCCACCTCTCGGGAAGGATCGGATCGGATCTCGCGTGCGGGATCAAGGTTTGAGTGTAAACGCAACGCGGGATCGGATCCTGCAATTTACAGTGACGGCATCCGGTGCAAGCATGGTCAAGCGCGCGAAAAGAAGTCCGTACAGCGATTGCGAGTACATGTAAAGTATATGTACACTGTACATGCATTGTTTATTGCACAATGCCCCGACAGCATGGTCCAAGATACAAACAACGTTATGCTGGTTCCCAATATGTGAGCCGCATGCACGTGCGCCTTTTAAGCGATAACTGGTACACAATCTCACAGAGCTTGGAGAAAATGGACTTTGTGAAAACCGTCTGAGAAATGTAAGACCACAGAAAAATACGATCAGTTTGTTTTCTTGCGAAATGAATAACCTTTGAACACTTGCTTCCGCTGTCCGACGCGCAATCAGGATCGAGTGTAAAAGCGGCATGGATCAGATCCTTCTAGCTTGATCGTGACTGCAGGATCTGATCCTCCGTTGCGCGATCAAGTGTAAACACGGTGTAAGGAATTCCGGATGCGATGGAGCATGAAGTTGGGATTCTAGGTGTGTGCGCACTCAGCTGTGGATGACGGGAAGTTGGTTTGGGTATAGGGGATCCTAGCCAAGATAGGTGTGCGTGGAGTTTGGTAGCGATGCAATACTCAATCGGCTTGGTGGGATCCTTGGGTAGATGGCGGTAGGAGCCAGAGAAGAGAATGTCTTGGATTTTCTTGGTGTAGGAGGAGCGGTCCATGACCACGGTGGTGTTGCTCTTGTCTGCCGTGATGATGTGGATGGCCATATCCTTGCACAGGTTCCAGAGGGCTTGGATCTCTGGCTTGGCGAGGTTGGGCTTGGGTGGCTTGGCTTGGTGAAGGACTTGAAGCATCTTGACCTGGCGAGTCGTGAAATGGACAAGTTGATTTCCCGTTGGGACAGTTAGCGGTACTTTTGTTGCTGCTTGTCGCGAGAGGATAAGAACACATGTCGGCTAGAAGACTGGGTGAGGGAAGAGACATAGGCCAGAACATCGAGATCACAACTTCTCACCGATTCTTTTCAGAACCACACTTCTAGAAAAGAGTTTGTACATGGTGTCTCCGCAAACCTTACTTTCTTACGTTACTTCTACCATGCAAAGCTTCCAATCCTACTTATAAAATGTAGACTTTATCGAGTACCCGCAAAATATTAAAGTGTTCACGTGTCAAGGAAGGCTTGCAAAATGTTAAACTGTACTGTGCGTGTGACAGGAAGTAAAAGCAGCCAGAGTGACACCATTTTGTAAGATTTCTCAAGCATGAGAAAAACTTTCAAGCCTTGCGAGTCTTTTTAAGCATCATGTGAAAAGTTCTTTTGACTCAAAAACCTGTGTACAAAGTTTAAGGCAAAACCAATTATTCCAAAATCAATAATAAATCTCTCAATGACATCACATTGACATCTAGTTTATTTGCCAAGATTATGCTATATAGGATCTTCACTTGGTGTAACTTGATGAAGATTGAATAAGGCTTAGAAAAAATGAGGTACCACTTAACCTGTAATCATATGCGACATGCGCGGCACGTGCGATTTATGGTACCGGTACCTCTTCTTCAATGTGATCGTCGCTTTCGGAATGCTTTTGGGCAATTCCACGATAACATCGTGACGCTTTGGAGTATATTTTCACTCTTCAAATGTAAATAGCAAACTAAATGTAAGCCTAGAGAACAAACTTTCACTGTGTATCTATTACTATCATCACAGGAAACTTAAAAAAGGAAAGAATTAATGAAACTTCATAATAATTAATAAGTTATGAATGATTAATTAGTACCGTAACACCGTGACGCAAAATGGACATGCATTTTTTCACACTTTGTTTACTAAACAAACTCTGTGAAGTTAAAGAACATTTTGAAGAAAGGTTATGTTGATTGGATGTAGCTGAGACTAAGTAATAATAATCAAGTACAATCGGAAAAAAAAAAATATTGACTGGACAATTATGACATAGATTATGAATATATGTACTGTAACACTGTGACTGTAACGCCGTGACTTCTGAATTGCATGTACTAAACATATGGAGAATCTTTTCGTCATACTTGCAACTCTTAATATTTCTCCTGTGGGTGGTATGTAGCAACCATTTATAATGAGTGTTCAACATCATAGTCTTACACTTCAAGATCAAACAAAACATTATAAAAAATCATAACAGATTAACAAAAACAACTAGACTTGTGGTTGTGTGAACAACCACTAGGTGTTCGGGGTCTCATTACGTGGTGGAACTGTTATGTGAACATAAAAGTTATGTTGGAACGTTTGTGGTCAATTGTCGCTCATCCTCATACAATGCCATATTGAAATACACACTAAATTTTGAATATGAAGTAAATATCTTGCAGTTTTTATTTTGTTTGATTAAGACATATGGTTTAAAAGTGACCATATCTCAATGTAAAAAACTTACTTTTAGCCCATGGATTTAGTTGCAGTGTTTATGGAACACATTGTCATTTGACAAAATGATGTACAATACTCCGCAACCTACATCGATAGCATTTCGATTAAGATTTGGTGCTGGTATTTAATGATATATAATAAGATTTACGTGCAAATATCTATAGCAAGATGTTAACAAAGTTTTGAGTCACGCAATTGGACATTACATGTACATGTACATGTTCTACACAGTGAATTATGTACAATTTTTGTACATATATAGTGTATGGGGAAAAGAGTCAATCGATCATCATATTTTTTGTACATGACCATATTTTCACGTAACACAATGTGAGAAATATTAAAAAATTCATATAAAATCAAGAGATGCCGTAAATGTTCACTTCAAATCAACGCTGTAAGAACTTTGTCTGGGCCTTTCTATGGTTAAAATTGACTGTTTAAAAGTGTATGAGGTGTATCAAACTCCTGTGTTGAGGCTATCATGTGTTTCCACTGAGACAATGTAATGAAGCACATTCCAATCACCTTGCAATGACTGCCATCTGGTACTAATCAGAGTCTCTTGTAATCACATTACAAGCAGTTTTCACTGATGTACTCATGTAATTACTGAGTAAACAGTATTGGAATAATTCAGTAATTTTCCCTTTAAAAGAGCATAACTTCAGGTTGAATGATGTCACAGATTTCAAACTTCACATACATGTCGAGGTACATTAGTGCTTTACACCTACTAAATTTGGCGGAAATTCATTGTTTACTTTCGGATTACGTAATCACTGTATGTCTTTAATCAACCGTAGAGGGCGCTATATAGCCCGCATGACGTCATTGTTAATATTTTCTGAAAGCCCAAGACCTTCTCTATCTTGAACCCATTCAGGTTTTTTGTGCCCAAATCCTTCCGTTTTCGAGTTATTTTGAGTCAAACTTCAACTTCCGGTAACACCGGAAGTGAAGGTCATTTGTACACAACACTGAATATAATAATTGTTGACATTCACGTGTTGAGTAACATATGTCAATATCAAAATAATAGGTCATGTGGTTCTCAAGTTATAAAGCACCAAAGTTTTTCCTAAAAACGGGTGTAATTTGATACCCGATGACGTCATCATGACGTCAATCTTCTAAATACAACTTGGCATCATGACCGAAGTTCCCACTAAGTTTCAAGTCAATATCTTGTAACTGTCATATAGAAGTCCTGCTGACAAGTTTGGGAAGAAGACAAATAAAAAAACTAAAAAAAACTAGACATTGTGGTTGTGGGAACAACCACTAGGTGTTCGGGGTATCATTTCGTAGTGGAACTGTTATGTGAACATAAAAATTATGTTGGAACGTATGTGGTTAATCGTCGCTAATACAATGGCATATTGAAATACACACTAAATTTAAACTGCGTGACTGATCAAATACTTATCATGCTGATTGCACTTCGTACACTGACTGACAGCGTGTACAAAATGGCGTCACCTTTAAATTTGTTATATTGTCTGGACGATAACTTCCGGTTAGTTCATCACAAGTAAATACATTTACAGAAGTCATTGAGTGCATATGATGTAAATATTTTGCAGTTTTTATTTTGTTTGACTAAGACATAGTTTAAAAGTGACCATTATCTCAACGTAAAAAAATTAATTTTAGCCGTGGATTAAGTTGCAGTGTTTATGGAACACATAGTCATTTGACAAAATGATGTGCAATACTCCGCAACCTACATCGATAGCATTTCGATTAAGATTTGGTGCTGGTATTTAATGATATACATGTATAATAAGATTTACGTGCAAATATATATGGCAAGATGTAAACAACTAAACAAAGTTTTGAGTCACGCAATTGGACATTACATGTACAGTACATATGTTCTACACAGTGAATTATATTTCGTCATTGTCGTCAAGACTAACGCTGTATTATGTCCCTCGTAATACGGTTTGCTCCACCCTTAGAAGGAAATGGTATCGTCCAACCTTTAATATGCAAATAGCTAGGCTCCATCGGGCTATAAGTACTGCCTGAGTGCACTCAACTGTGTCTTTGTTTTTTGTGCTACGGTTTGCTTAGCAGTAGTTTTTCCTACTTCTCTCGGATTTACACTCTTCTACCGTTTTCTGACACCGAACAACATGTCTAGCAAAAGATCAGCAAGCACCATTCCAGCAGCTTTGGGAGCTCCCCCCGTGTCGCAGACAAGAACTGACATTTCTGAAGGCGAGAGCTCGCAGGTTATAACCTCACCATGGGTTAGAACCCCTCGAACGGAGAGCGAGCGGGAATTAGGGTCACCACGCCCTGTTCTCTATTCCGTGGCTTCACAGCCCATATCGCCGGCGCCTCCACAACGCCAGCCTACAGTTGCCGATGCTCGCACACGCACAACCATGAGTTTTGCCACGCATACCCACACCTCACCATGGGTTGGGCCATACATTCCGCCAGCGCCCACTGCCATGCATTCACAGACCGTTGGACCTGCATGGAACAATCAACATTCTGCATACCTTCAACAACAGCAGCCTATTGTTGGAAACCCTTTCTACTTTGGTCAACAGTGGATGCCATATCCACACCTCACTGCACAGCCAGTGCAGCCTCAAGTGGCGCCCTTTGTTCGACACCCATTGGCCCCAACTACTATTGGCATTGGAGCCGAGGACGCAACCTCTGAGCCCAGTGACTCCTCGTCCATTGTTCAGCCGGATAACGACCCTTTTCGTAATCCCCACGTGAAGGAGACGGGATCGGCCATCTCCGACAAGGCCTCCGGCTGGTGGAAAGATTTGCGCACAAACAAATTGTCCCATGACGACGCGAAGGAGGAACTCCAGCCCTACCTAGTCCCTACGTCGCAGGAGCTTCTGTTTCGTGCACCCGAGTTGCCTCCACAAGTTAAGTCTGCTTTTAAAGACATTCGTGCTTCACTTGTGTCTCAGGATGACCGTCTTCGTGAGTCTCACAACCATGTTCTACGCTCCGCTATGCCACTCCTACAGCTTTTCAATGCTCTGACCGATCCTTCTGCACCAGAGGAGATCGACAAGTCCTTGGTTCTGGACCACATCTCATCTAGTCTAATACTCCTGGGATCTGCCAGCCAGGTGGTGGCCCTTAACCGCCAAAAGGCTTTCGATGAGCTACTGGACAAGCGTTTCGACACTATCAAGAAGAACGCCCCTTCGGCCGAGTTCCTGTTTGGCGGCTCGATCCTAAAGGATATTGAGGATGCAGAGAAAGCAAGTAAACTGGCCTCCAAGGTTACTCGAGGTCAACCGTCTACCGTTAAATCCGTGTACATAACTCGTGTACATACACCGGCCGAGGAGGCCATTTTCTCAGAGGAAGTGAGAAAACTAATTGCCAAGGGGGCAATTCGTCCAGTTCAGCCCCAGGAGGGTCAGTTCATTTCGAACCTTTTTCTTATTCCGAAGAAGACAGGAGATCTTCGTCCCATTATAAACTTAAAGCCGCTGAACAGGTTTGTGGCTTACGAACACTTCAAGATGGAGGGGATAGCATCGGTAAAGAATCTCCTTCAGACTGGCGATTACCTGTGCTCGATCGATCTGAAGGACGCGTATTTCACGATCCCCATACACCAGGAACATCACAATTACCTATGTTTCCAGTGGCAGGATCTGCTATACCAGTTTGTGTGCCTACCTTTCGGTCTTTCGAGTGCTCCGAGAACTTTCACCAAGGTACTGAAGCCAGTGGCAAGCCAACTGCGGAGACAGGGCATACGATGTGTGTTTTACCTGGACGACATTCTCATCATGGGAGTGTCAACAGACGAATGTCAGCAACATGTCAATATGTCGCTTCAACTCCTTCAGGACATAGGCTTCCTCATCAACTGGGAGAAGTCAGTTCTCGTTCCAGCTCGCCAAATCGTCTATCTGGGTTTCACCATAGACACGTCCTCAATGACTTTGTCGCTCCCGCCACAGAAGGTGACCAAGATAGAACAGTCGTGCCTCGCTATCCTGCGCGAGTCTTCGCTATCTGTACGGGACCTGGCGAGCTTGATAGGCAAGATGTCGGCCACCATTCTAGCGGTCCTTCCAGCCCCACTGTTTTATCGACAGCTACAACAAGACAAGATCGAAGCCCTCCGGATAGAGAACTCCTACGAGACGAGACTTGTGCTTTCCCCGGGTGCTCGAGAGGAACTACAGTCCTGGGTGACTTGTCTTCAGAAGTGGAATGGCAAGGCTATTCTTCTTTCCGAACCGGACATCGTCCTTCAGACGGATGCATCTCTCCTGGGCTGGGGAGCGTGTGCGGCGCAACTAGAGACGGGAGGACATTGGAATCATCAAGAATCCCTTCTCCACATCAACCACCTAGAACTTCTGGCGGCCATGCTCGGCCTCCAATCTCTGGTCCACAGAAAGGATGTCCACGTCCGACTTCAGATGGACAGCTCAACAGCCATTTCCTACCTGCAGCACAAAGGAGGAACCCGCAGTCCAGAGTTGTCACGGCTTGCAGTTCAAATTTGGATGTGGTGTCTAGATCGGGGTATTCATCTTTCAACCAAATTCCTACCAGGTTCCCTCAACACGAGGGCAGATGCACTGTCACGGACGTTCAACGACCGCACGGAATGGCAGCTCAACCCTCAGGTGTTTCGAGATGTTACACGACACATGCAGTTTTTCCCACAAGTGGATCTTTTTGCGTCGCGAATCAACAAGCAGCTTCCGATCTACGTTGCGTGGCTTCCAGACCCTACAGCCTGGCACATCGACGCGTTCACTGTCAATTGGAACAATATCAAGGGCTACATGTTCCCACCATTCTGTCTTCTCGCGAAGTGTGTACAGAAACTGCGTCAGGATGCAGCTACCGTCCTGCTTATAGCTCCGGTATGGTCGACTCAACCATGGTTCCCGTGTCTTCTGGGACTTGCCATCCGCCGTCCACTCATGCTACCTCAACGGTGCGACCTACTGAGTCTTTGTCACAGCGGACTAACTCACCCACTAGGCAACAAGCTTCGTCTAGCCGCTTGGATGTTATCAGGGGATCCCTGTCTTCCCAGGGCTTTTCAGAAGGAGTGTCCGATATCATCATGCACTCCTGGAGGACGAACACCATCAAGCAGTTCCAGTCTTCCTGGCAACGTTGGCATCGCTGGTGTAGTGCGAGGAAAGTCGATCCAGTTCGAGTACCTCTAACTGACATCTTGGAGTTCCTTCGTCACTTACTAGAAGAGGGCCTTCAATACCGAACTCTGAACGTTTATCGCTCGGCGATTTCGTCTGCTCATGATCCTATTGATGGTGCGCCAGTGGGCAAACACCCGCTCATGACTCGCTTCTTCAAAGGCGTTTTCAATCTTAGGAGACCCAAGCCCAAATACTCTGAGACTTGGGATGTGTCGAAGGTTTTGTCCTTTTTCAGACGCCTCCCTGACAACAGAGAGCTGTCTCTCCGTCAACTGACCCAGAAGCTTGCGATGCTCGTCGCTCTCGTTACGGCTAGTCGCTGTTCCTCTCTAACAGCGCTGGACATACGCTTCATGAGGAAAACAGGCACAGGATACTCCTTTACGCCCTCGAAACCTGCCAAGTCAGCGAATCCATACTCCCGGAGTAGGGATATACATCTCCTGGCGTTCCCCAATGATTCTAAGTTGTGTGTCAAGGGCGCGTTAGATGAGTACCTTCGTCGGACAACGCCTCTTCGTGCTTCAGGTAATAGAACAGAGTTGTTTCTCTCGCATGTTCAACCACATATGCCAGTTGTATCCTCTACAATTGCCCGCTGACTTCGATCAGTGATGACGTCTGCCGGCGTTGACACGGCACTTTTCCGTGCTCACTCCACTAGAGGGGCATCAACATCAGCAGCAGCACGAGCCGGGGTTTCAACCGCGGTCATCCTCCACTCTGCCAACTGGGCTTCGGAGGACACTTTTACGAAGTTCTACAAGAGGGACGTTTGCTCAGCTTCTACCTTCAGTTCTGCGGTGTTGGCGTCGACCCAGCTTTGAAATATACAGCGTTAGTCTTGACGACAATGACGAAATATAATTCAAAATTATGTAAAGGTACTTACCTGCCATATAATTGGAATTATATGAGTTCATTGGAGGAGAGAATCACGCTCCCTCCCATATGAACTCAGTTCTCCCAACCCACGTGATGTCCAACGCCAACACAGGTTACCTACTTTGAACAAGACACAGTTGAGTGCACTCAGGCAGTACTTATAGCCCGATGGAGCCTAGCTATTTGCATATTAAAGGTTGGACGATACCATTTCCTTCTAAGGGTGGAGCAAACCGTATTACGAGGGACATAATACAGCGTGATTCTCTCCTCCAATGAACTCATATAATTCCAATTATATGGCAGGTAAGTACCTTTACATAATTTTGAATTATGTACGTATATATAGTCTATGGGAAATACAGTCAATCGATCATCATATTTTTTGTTGTACACGTATACGTACAAAGTTAATGGGCTAGTGTGAGAAATATTTCAAAATCCATATAAAAACCAATAGATGGCGTAAATGTTCAATCCACATCTATACTGTAGGAACTTTGTCTGGGCCTTTGTATGGTTAAAATTGACTGTTTAAAAGTGTATGGGGTTGATCAAACTCCTGTGTTGAGGCTATCATGCGTTTCAACTGAGACAATCTAATGAAGCACATTCCAATCACCTTGCAATGACTGCCATCTGGTACCAATCAGAGTCTCTTGTAATCACAAGAGACAATGAGTAAACAGAATTTGAATAATTCAGTAATTTTCCCTTTAAAAGAGCATAACTTCCTGTTGAATGACGTCACAGATTTCAAACTTCACATACATGTCGTGGTATATAAGTGCTTCACACTTATCAAATTTGGCGGAAATCCATTGTTTACTTTTGGATTACGTAATCACTGTATATCTTTAATCAACCGTAGAGGGCGCTATATAGCACGCATGACGTCATCGTTTATATTTTCTGAAAGCCAGAGACCTTCTCTATCTTTTAGCCTCAGAGTTTTTTTCCCCAAATGCTTCCGTTTTTTAGTTATTTTGAGTTAAAATTCAACTTCCGGTAACACCGGAAGTAGAGGTCATTTGTACACATGACTAATATAACAATTGTTGAGATTAACGTGATGAGTAACATATGTGAATATCAAAATCGTTGGTCATGTGGTTCACAAGTTATAGAGCACCAAAGTTTTTCCTAAAAACGCGTGTAATTTGATACCCGATGACGTAATCATGACGTCAATCTTCTAAATACAACTTGGCATCATGACCGAAGTTCCCACCAAGTTTCAAGTCAATATCTTGTAACTGTCATATAGAAGTCCTGCTGACAAGTTTGGGAAGAAAAAAAATGGAAAAAAAAAATAAATAAAACTCGAACAATTACAATAGGTGTTCGGCTTGAACCCGAACACCTAACTAAAAAAAAAACTTGAACAATAACAATAGGTGTTCGGCTTAATAAGATAAGTGAAACTATACACCGTAACACCGTGACACTTCCATACATTTACACATGATATTCAGGTATACTGTACATTTCATGAGGTTTCAAGATATTATTTCCTCCAAGTTGTTTTAAGGGGTGATTTTCCCAAGTTTTGCCTGCTTTCCCACTTGTCACCATTACAAATGACAAAATATGTTTGTAAAGATTGGTAAAAAATTTGCATTCTTGGACTGTAGTGCATTGCAGGCCCCCCCCCCCCCCCTTTTCTCTGTCAGATGCAATAGGTTTGGAAACGAGTGCTGATTTGCCTCACCCATTTCTCAGGGTTGACACTTGTTTCTGTCTGGTTGTTCTCTTAATTAATTTTTTTTTTTCATTTTTATTTCTCCCCCTCTTTTCCTTCACCTGAGCACCTCCACCCCACTCTGCCCTCCATTGTCTTACACTGGTGCCAGTATACAGTTAATATTTTGAAGTTACTTGTATTATTGACTGTATTAGTACCATTTTAAATGCCTTTGGCTTGGCCCTTCTGTCTATTGTAAAACAATTCTTAAAACATCAAGCCTCCAACACACACACGTGTGTAAACACTAAACACCTGCAATCGTGGACCCCCTATTGTTCCTCTTTTGTTTGGCAGCATCTCCATTGGTTTTGTACATGCTTTCCAATCGTGGACCTTTTTCCAATCGTGGACCCTATTGTCCCTTTTGTTATCAGTCCACGGTTTGAATGCCTATACAAACTCATGGTCACTCCAACAAAAGTCATTTCCATTCATTTTCTGTGTTATTGCAATGCAAGTCACTGTGTTACAGTCACGGTGTTACAGTTACTGTAACACCGTGACAGGTTTTTAACACTTTTTAATTAATTAACAAAATGACTGATCATCATTTCAGTACTTGTACATGGTACTTATTTGTGGTCATGATTTGGACAATCAAAGTCATTCCTTCTGTGTTTGTACTTTTCATATAATATCAAAAAGATTCGTTTTTACTGTAACACTGTGACAAGTAATTACAATAAATTAAATATTCACTGAAGCACGACAAATTGAAATTATTGAACTTTTGATCAATTTATTATGACAGTCAACCCTAAAACTCTGAAAATAAATTGAAAGTTTGCACTTCCTTTTTTAATTTCTCTTGCTACATCCATTTCACATCAATGTATTTTTTAATATTTAATTGAAATTTTAGTATGCTGATTTCATTTGCATATTTAGACATGTTAATTAAGTTATTTTTGAATGCAATGATTATTTTTGAAAAATTCAGTCTTTTAGCATTAATTTGATACCAAAACCATTAAGATCTGACAAGTTTGAAAATTTGATGGTCATGTCCACTTTATCGTGGAATTGCCCTTTTTACGATGTTATTTTTTTAGATCAAGCATTTACATCAAGAACATGCAAAGTTTCTTTTAGATCAAGTATGTGAAAAGTGTGTTTCAACTTGGACAAAATAACAAAATGGACAAAATAACTGACTGAAATTCTACGGTTTTTACTTTTGGGGTTGTTGAGCATGAGCCAAACGTTTGACCCTTCTTTTTTTTCCTTTCAGTTTCGGCTAACGGTTAGTGAAAATTTGTATTCGGATATTTAAATACGGGTCGGTAAACCTACAGTATAGATCGATTTGATGGCACCAAGAGAATTTACGCTCCGCCGCACTCTATAATTGCAGGGTGTCCCATGATTAGGGGACGTACATGTACACAATGCAATATAGAAATAAATTCTTTTGTTGCCGGACCAAACACAGGCGGGGACACTGCAGTAATGGCGGGTGTTTTTTACCTCCATGGTCAGTGTATAACCGGATAAAAATACCAGCACTACACTAAATATAGTAATTTGTTGAGATTCATGTGTTGAGTAACAGCCCTGTGTCAACATCAAAATCGTAATATGGTTCTCAAGTTATATTGCATCAAAGTTTGTAACACTATGTAATTTGATACCTGATGAAGGAAAAGAAGAGAACGGAAAAATATATATACAATTTTTAAAACCCTCAAACAATAACTGTAGGCCTATATCTTTAATCACCCATAGAGGGCGCTTTACAACCCGCATAACTTCATCGCTTATTTTCTGAAAGCCCAAGCATCACTCTTTCTTTTTGTTTTAAATACAAGACAGTGACCTGCTAGTTGAAGCACCCTTCACTGGCTTTCCTGGCGAGCCAAGCGGAAAAGCCTCAAAATCATATCATGTCATACAGGGAAATCATTTCTGCCCTTACAAGAGATGCCAACTTCTTAACACCAAAATACAGACTGAAAATCTTCAACATTTTTGAGACAAAAATATGATTTTCACAAAAACTCGAAACGACCACTGGCCTGAAATTTTTCAGGAAAGTATTAATTAGTGAAGTACACACATGTACATGTCCATGGACATAATCATATGAATGAACATTCAATTATCAATTTTAAGCAGAAAATGTAAGCCTGGTCACTTGCAAATCAAAATCTAGGGCCTATGTCATCACAGTTTCAATGTCAAAGGATGTTATTGTTTGTTGTACAATGTAGCACCCGGTTTGCATAATTTGTGCAGTCGTTTGTCATCAATGTCATCTTGCGTGTCTTGTGGCACACAAGGTTCCTTGCCTGACTTCAAAACCTTATTACTTCAGCGATGTTATGCTCTACCAAAATGTTTCTCATCCAAGTATCTGCTTTTAATTTCATGACCGAATTATCTGCCTGCCGCCGTGGCGATACTGGCAGTACCTTCACTGGCAGCGGCAGCATTGCGATGCTTGATGATCCTGCCGATATGCAGTCTGTACTCTGTATGTTGCCCCTCCATGGGCAATGGTGAAACTGCTACCACAAATTACACATTTCATGAAATGATTTCCCATTTAGACGGCACAATACATTTTCTGTGTATTGCGTCAAGTATGATTTCTTTCTAGCTTTCGAGGTCATACATGTCATAATTATCAGGATTGATGTCAGATATTTCCAAAGTCAAAATTGATTCATGACCTACATGTACAACATGCAAGGGCATGCACAGACTCATTCCTGGCTTTCTATGCACAGCCACAGTCACCATGACGCTGCGTAGGCTATGTCCCAAAACACTGTCTGCAGAGCTCTGCAAATTGCACTGTATGCACCAAGCTGCAGGCCGCTTCCATTGAGTTAAGTGTATAATTTGAAGCTGCAGCCAGAGATTTGGGACATGACCTTACATTGCGGCTTTGCCCGACGTTGGTTCCCTGCTTTAAGCTACGATGCAAAGCGTACATTTTTATGACAATTTTTGTTTCTATCGCAGGTCTATCGCGAGGGTTAACTTGTACGGATGTTTCTATGTTTCTATGCGATTCTGTAGTTTATATCATTGGAGATTTTTCTAAAAGATGAAAAGTCGTATGGAGAGTCGATATATCCTATTAATGTATTTCTTCTTTTTATCTTTCAAAATACTGTACTTGGCATGTCTGCCTCAAATTCAAAATCTTTTTGTACCCTTGAAATCGTTTCATGCCACTGAATTCATTTTGTGTCATTAAAATCATTTCATGTCATCAAAAATATTTGATGTTCTCGAAAACATATCATGCCCTCGAAATCATTTTATGCCCTTGAAATCCTTTTGTGCCCTCAAAATCATTTTCGTACGAATAATTGAAATTATTGTGTTTCATTGAAATCATTTCAAGTTATCATAAACATTTCATGTCCGCAAAATCATTCTGTTTCATCAAAATCGTGTGTGAAATCATTTTATGTCATATGAAAAACATTTTGTGTCCTCCAAACACTGCAATTTTCTAGTTGTCTTACATTCATTTGGATACAAAATAGTTTTACACATTGATATATAATTATGGACACTTTCAAAACATTTCTGAACCAAACGTTTTGGTAGGCCTATGTGTATTAGGGCATTTCCACGGTAACTTTCGTTACATTTTTAGGGGTTTTAGTACACTCAAATGACTCTCACAACTGATTGCATAGGTTTCAACTGTCAGACTTTTTATTATTTGAACACTATAACATAGGTTGTTGAAACATATGAAAACAAACTAGAAACCTTTTTTTTTCTTTGAGTGACAATGGTTCAAACTTTGGTAACTTACGTTACATGAAAAGGACATGCCTTATTTTTGGAAAGACTAGATTTAAAAGTCTCCTCATACTGCACATGGAATAATAAAATTAATAAATGCTGTTTGTTTGTTGGCATGTTAACTAGTTATAAATAGGGTAAGAAGGAAAATCCATTTTACGATTTTGGTGATAAAACCTAAAATAGCGGTAACTTACGTTACGGTAACTTACGTTACAGTTTGTCCATTCAACAACAAACTGCATGAAATGCTTTGAATTCACAAATTTTATTTAAAATCAAATTGCTTTTGCTGGAAAAATTAATTTTAATGTCTTTTTGACATATGATGGCAATTAAATTTGCATAAAATATTGATTGGAAACTTAATTTTAAAAGAAATTGGATTTAAAATGGATTTTATTATGCAGTATGCGCATGTGAACCTGTCGTTCGCTGACATGGTCATGTAAAATAAGTTTATAAATACAAGTATTTAAAACAATTCCTGAAAAACATTAATGTCCCATTGCCAAATTCTGCATTCACCAGTTATTGAGCTTGTGCAGTGGCTTTCCCATGGGCATTGCATTTGTTCTAGGCCTTCTCAGTATCTCCTCTATAAGTCGTCACAATTTACATATGTAGCAATTTCACTGCCTGGTTGTCTTTCTCCTCTCTATGCTCTTTCTTTTAGCCCTGGAACATGTTAAGACCCATTCCTCTCTCTTTCATATTGGCACATTTCCATACATGAGAAGCTTGCCTCTTGTTGTAATTTCTACACTGGGCTTTTAAGTGCTTGTTAATTAAGCATGCTTACTTGGAGGTATTTTGGCTCTGTTGAAAGAAAAGAAAAACTGACATTTGAAATTTAAGATTTGTTTTCAAATGTATTGAAAAAGATGTGCTGAATCTACTAAAGACATTTGATCACAAAATGTGATTGAATTGTTAACAAATTACCCTGAATTTAAATGCCCCCCAAATTACATAGGATATAAAACTATCCTTTAATGCTAAATCATCCCCAAATAATAATTAAAAGTGCAAGATAATGAATTTGTATACAGCATAATTGTACAATACATGAAATTTCATACTCACCAAAGCAGGAAATTTATGAAAAGAAGCTAGAAGCTGTCATAAGCCGAAAGTTCTTGTCTTAGTGATAATCATTACATGTATAAACCATACATACATGTACATGTACCATGTACATGTTTTCTACGTATGTGTTCTAAAAATAGAAAACATGCTTGAAGTAACAGTAAATTGGTTACATTGAGGGGGAAATCTACTCTAAACACTGCCTTCTATTGTTTTATGTTGCTATTTATTAAGTTTAATGCAAGTCATGAGCATTATATACACGTATGCATAGGTTTGGCACAGTAACTTACGTTACGTTTGGGTAACTTTCGTTACACGGTAACTTACGTTACAGATTTTGGCAGCTCTTTTTTCCTATGTGGGTACATCTTGGTATGTTCCATGGTTTCTATTTTATTTGTCATGCTTAGAAGGAGGAGAAAAATAATTGCCAGATTTCAAATCCAACAAATAAACGTATGATGTGAAAAAATGCATGTTTTGGTAACTTACGTTACATAGCCCGAAAGACCAATTTTAAGATTTTCTGCTAACTTCTATGAGCTAGATGAATAAATACAGTTACTTGGATATGAAAGGTTACATATCTGACAATACAAAAGTGAATAATTCCATTGAATACTGACTGGCAAATAAAGCAAATGACTGGTTGTTACATTTGCACTATTTTAACACAATTTTTGGGGGGAGAGTATCACAGAGGTATTCATGATTTTTTGGGGGAATGGGAAATAAATTTGAAAAATGTTTGTGTTTTCCATACACCTTGGGTTATGTACAACAAGTTGAGATGACATTTGGAAGGAGAAATGCCATTTCAATTTTTAAGGCCATGTCCCTATTTTCATGGAAATGCCCATTAGGTTTATGAATTATTTTATATCATATTTCATAAAAGCCTTTTGTTCTGTTTTCAACAGAAACAAATTAATTATATCTAGTTTTAGGAGTGGTTTTTTTTTTAAGTTTGCCTTTTATTTGTTCTTGTGCGGTGATTTGAAAGAGTCGCTTTGTTTACGTTTTGCAGATGTACATATTTTTCAATCGTAACCTTGGATAAAATGTATGTGTGTCGCATTCCTGGAATTCTCATATGACAGCTGCAACAGTATTTAGTTACAAGTACGAGCACTGGTATAAAACCATCGGTGTGCCACATCTTTCTAATATTTGCTAAGGCTGGAAATTTTATTCACATCAAACGCTAGGCCTAACCTTTTCGACCTTATTTTGTTTTTAGGTTAAATCTACTTTTAAAATCACAAAACATAGCACATTTCTGATTTTCTTTTTCACCAAAACCTTCATAAAGTGATCTTACAGTGTATCTAGAAATATCGTGTTAAATACTAGAGCTGCATTGTTGATTTTTAGAACTTTGAAGCCGGTGTGCTCCTTCTAAAACAATAATTATGTTCAACATTTATAAACACATGGGGGCCCTATAAAAAAGGTAGAAAACATTTGGGTATTGGTTATGCTACGTAATTATGATCTTCACATTTTACATCTCATTTTTCAATAAATGGGGGGGGGGTGTGAGTTGGCCAGAGGGCACGTCAGTAAGGGGGCGAGTAGGAAGGGGCAGTGTCAGCTAGGAGGCGAGTTGACCTCACCTGTAATCGATAAGTACTGCAGCCTTTATCAGAAAACCATACATTTCTCAAGTTAATTACAAGATTAACTACATGTATCCCATGTCACAGGGACAGCTGATGTCTCAAATGTTGAAATTAACTGTTTTTGACAGCCAGAGGCACTGAGGCAATAGGACTAGGCACGCTGATTTCTTTATAAATTATGAAAATTTTACATAATTTATAGTGTGTACTAGTGTGTAAGAACGAAGTTTCTCTTGAATTTATGAATATTTATCAAGCTTGTGTTAAAAAGTGGGTGAATATTTCCATACTCGGACAATAAAATAAACCATGTTAAATCATTCTTAATGTTTATCGTACACTTTGATTTGACAGTTTGATTTAAAAATAAGTTTAACTTGCGAAAATCAGGAAGCATGAAAACACTTAAAATTTCTCAGTCCCATCCAGGAGTTTGTGCATGGTGTGCATGTGACAAGTGTTGTCTGCGAACATGGAAATTATCCAAGGGTGGAATAGCATTGCACATGTAGTTTGTAAAAAATCCAGACTTTACTACTACATCAATTGATAGGCCCGACAGAAATTACAGGTAGCCTACTGACGTGTAAATTAATCATTATTGCACATACCTCGTATGCATTGGCAATATTAACAGCTTCTCCTGTTTTGGCAACATATCCAATGATTCCTTTACCCCAGCTCACACGCACTTCCTCCTTACCGGCTATTTCTACTGTTGATTCACTAGTTACATCGAAAAGCTTCGAACCGAGGTAGCATTGGTCTGTTCCTTTACCATACACCAAGAAGAGGGATCCTCGATCGGCCTTGGTCAATATCAGCACATTCTGGAGGATTTTGTGACACAACGAATTTAATCCAAGATCATTTGCAATGTCCTTAACTAACTCCATGAGCACAGCACGGTCGTCAAGCTGTTTTAGCTCACTAATTGACTTCCTTGAACGCGTTGGCGATGATCTTGAATTTCCCTGGAGATGTAGGTGGCTAGTTCCAAGGAAGCTTGGGGCTCCATCAACTGTGGAAATCATCCTTCCAAGAGAACCACCAGAACCCTGTACTTCAAATTCAGAGGCAGAAACCTTTCGCACGGGAGTGTTACTTCCCGATGAGCTACTTGGTGAATGCGGAGATTCGGCCATTGGGGGTTTAGCGGTTTGAGACACTGCCCTTGCAATATACCATCCGTCAATCATACTACGAGTGGCTTTACGGGCAAAATAATCGTGGGAAAATTCCGGATGAGAGTCCAGCCATTTTTCCATTCGTTCGTACTCGCTGCTACGATCCTCGTTATTATCGGGAATCTGGTCTCCATTTCCCGGCAGCGGCCCCATATTGTTGTCGCTGGGATTCAACAACCTCAGCAGAATTGCACCCTGATTTGCCCGTTTAGGCCCAGGCAAATGGGCCAAACGTTGTTGAAGATTCAAGTTTTGGTAGGCGTTCCTGATCCTGTTCTCTTGACACCTACACAAAATTCCAAGGTGATGGATCCCCTGCTCTATCTTGCTTATGCCAGATCCTTGTGCATATGTACATGAGCAACGCTGGGCCTGGTGCATGTACAATCTGTACATATCAACATGCACACGTACAGTACATGCTCAGTTGTACATGTCCAGGATGCCTTTCGTGCACACACCTACTACTGTACATGTACACTGTACATGTATACCACTATATACTGTACTAAGGCACAGATTATTCTTCTCTAAATAACGAAACGTAGTACGGTGATCATGAAAAGACATAGCCGGACGGACATAAATTATCCCGGGAAGGATGCATGATGAACGTAAACCAAAAATAGTGGGCGTAACTAAAGCAAAGTAATACAAATCACTCAGAAATTTTCATCTGGATATGAACAAAATTAAAAATTCAAGCTAAAGGTAATATCATACTTTTTTGTCAAAGAAATACAGATTCATGGGCAAAATATCAAGGAAGATACAGACAGTAACAGTCATAATGTGAATGTCAGTCCCATACGGTGCCCACTTTTTGAGAAAACAGTGAAAAACGGCCACAGTATTTCTTAAGTCTTTTCTCTTTTATTTTGATCTTTTAAAAGATCAAACAGATTTTCGGTCGATGTTTTACTAGTTTCTGGATAAATACAAATTTCAGGCGGAAAAAATTAACGGTGTAACATACCCTGTAAGTTATACGTACATATGTGAACATTTCTCTTTTGGTTTCTTACCAAAGTATGATACTACCTTTAAGTCTTTTCGAACATATTTTTGGTCACTGGTTTTACTTTTTTCTGGATAAATGCAGCATTTCAGGCAGAAATATTTTAATGGTATGTTTCTACCAGAAATCTGTGAAGATTTCTGTTTGAAAGTACCAAAGTATAGTATCATACTTTGGTTTTTGTCAAAGAAGTACAGATTCATGGGCAAAAAATATCAAGGAAGATACAGTAACAGTCATCTGTGAAAATTTCAGTCCCACACGGGGCCCACTTTTTGAAAAAATCGTGAAAAACGGCCACAGTATTTCTTAAGTCTTTTCTCTTTTATTTTTGATCCGTTTTGTTTGTTTCATTTGTTTCCTGGCTATCCACCGTTACATTTCTGTACAGCAGAATTAGTCTTGCGATCTGTTGGCCAGGTACAATTTCGTAATACCGTCTTGAACAAGACTACAGCAGAATGAGACATTTTACGCTGCGGTGTGGACACCAAGCAAAAAAGCCAAGGTGTCACGACTCGACGACTTTCATTCAGGTAAGTTCACATTTTTCGCCATAATTTCATACGTTCTTAATATACATGTACATGTAATGTGTGTTAAAGGCAGCGTGCAGGATTTGCAAGGCCTCCAAAATAAATTATTGAGTTTGAGACAGAAAATGGTCTCAACAGTTCGTAAACCGTGCAAACAGTCACCATGGGAAATCTTGGTTCATCAGATGCTGGATTTTTCAAGGAAATAAATATTTAGTGTCTTTTAAACAGAAATGTTCACGGTGCCCACAAAAAAAGTGGGCACCGTATGGGACTGACATTTTCACAGATGACTGTTACTGTATCTTCCTTGATTTTTTTGCCCATGAATCTGTACTTCTTTGACAAAAACCAAAGTATGCTTCTACCTTTAAAAATATCGGAGGGGGGGGGCAAGATTATTTCGGCCGTATTACTGCTATCCAGATGAACAAAGCGTAAACGGCACAAACAACGTGGGAGATGCAAGCAGACGACTAAACATTGAACAACTTCATTATTAGTTATTCACAAGAGGTATTAGACAATAATAGTACAGGATACATGTTCTAAACACTAACAGTAAGCTGTTTTGTCTTCCCTTTAAAATAAAAAAATTCCCACTAGGTAGCAAAAACAAAATGAAATTGACGACTATTTTTCATGTCCAAATTAAACCCCCGTACTAAACCTTTTTCTCGCGGTGTGCTCTCCGTCTGTACTGATTATAAGGCCAGGGTAGCTGCATGCTGTAGTGATCGGAATAATGCGTTCAGTTATCTGTGTGCATCGTGGAGCGTGGAAGATCTCTTCCCATGATGCAGTATATGATGAAGGCTGTAGCGATGATAATAATTTATGACAGGCACAGAATGCGCGCAATGTAATGACATTTTTGAGACGCAGGACAGCTGGTGGTTGGGTTTTATTCAATAGCTTTCAATTTTATGAATGTTTGCACGCATTCGAATTTCGCCTTTCACCTCTGCGGACCGGGTCAAGTCCGGCTCAGTTCACAAGTGGATTGGTTTCAAGTCAGTCCCTACCTGATTGGTTTTCTCAGAGGATTTCCTCCCACCTCTAAAACGTATCTTCTTCTTATCATCTTTCCATGACAGGTTTCATCAGGCTTGCGAGCTACAGTGCCCAGGGCACTTTTGAGGAATCCTTGGTGTCCTTACCAGAAATAAATAAATAAATACTTTTACTTTTCAAAGGAGAACTAGTGATATCCTTGTTTGAAAATAATATATACACACGTAAAAGAAAGTAAACGTTACAGGATGGTAATGAAAAAGCAAAGAGATGACAACGAGTAAACGTTACTGACAAAGAGTAAACGTTAAAGAGTATAAATAAATAAATAAATAAATAAATAAATAAATAAATAAATAAATAAATAAATAAATAAATAAATAAATAAATAAATAAATAAATACTTTTACTTTTCAAAGGATAACTTTATTTGGAAATCCTCAAACATGACAAAAACATATAAACAAATATATACATAAATAATAATAATAATAGTTATAGATTATAGATAACCGAGGATGCACAAACTTTTTCTAAACATCCCCAAACCAATGAACTTGAAATTTACATAATATGTTCATATGTCTTTAAAAGGTAGCTGGTACCTTAAAGAGACATCAAAAAGTCTCCCCAAGTCCCGATGTCTCCCTAATGTCCACTTTTAGACGCTAACGTGTCTCCCTAATACCCCATTTGTAATAATAATAATAATAATAATAATAATCTCTGCGATATCCCAACGTTTCTGTGTCACTGCACGATAAAATTCACGTTTAATGTGCAATGACAATCGCCGGACACGATTTAGCTTCATTTTTTGAAGATGTGCTTTTCATTACCGCTTGGATGCTCACTGACCCCCTTTGAGGGCGATACTCATCATGGAATATCCTCCAATTATCTTTCTTTTTATCGTCCTTCCTACATGCATTTCAGTGACTCATCGATAATTATACTAATTGTAATTTTCATTAAATGAATGATGTTTGCTTTTTGGGAAAGTGGTTTGAGCCAATAGGTGTCGATTTCTTTTCATGATTGGGGGGGGGGGGGGGGATTGGTAATTTGGTGTCCTATGCAAGGGAGCGAAATAAATAAATAATAAATAAATAATAAATAAATAAATAGATAATAGCAGGATTTATATAGCGCCATTCCATCTAGATCGTGGCACTGCACAACACATGATAATGAAACTATACTAGATAAAGATGACTTTTCAAGTGTTTCCTGAATGATGAGATGGTATCCTGTGATCTTTTGTTAGACGGTATTGTATTCCAAAGCTTTGGCTGGGCCAGCGATTTTGACGGCTTTATCCGTGGAGGTGTTTCTAGATCTCGGGACAGAGAGAAGTGTGGCATCATAACTGGATCGAAGACCAGGCCTGCCACGTTGAGTTGGATGAGGTTATGAAGGTATTGAGGAGCTGTTTGTTGAAAATATTTGAAGACAAGGAGAGCCATCTTAAGTAAGATTCTTTTCCGAATGGGAAGCCAGCAAAGTTGGGTCAAACAACGTCTGTAAGGAAGTTTAAGGCCTTCACTTTTGTTTAAAGGTATAGTATCATACTTTGGTAAGAAACCAAAACAGACATGTTCACAGATTTACGTATAACTTTCAGGATATGAAGATGGTGCTGGTAGAAACCTACCGTTAAAATGTTCCCGCCTGAAATGGTGTATTTATCCAGAAATTAGTAAAACAACGACCGAAAATCTTTTCGATCTTTTAAAAGATCAAAAATAAAAGAGAAATGACTTTAAAAATACTGCGGCCGTTTTTCACGATATTCTAAAAAAGTGGGCAACGTATGGGACTGAAATTTTCACAGATGACTGTGACTGTATCTTCCTTGATATTTTTGCCCATTATACTTCTTTGACAAAAACCAAATTATGATACTGTACCTTTAAGTACCAAATTTAGCCAAAACGCAAATCTTTATGATCTTTGTAAATCCTATATGCTCCCTTTAAGCCTCAATCTGAACGTTTCTGGAATGGAAACGATAGCCGTTGGTGTTCCTCGCAAACGATCACGTCCGCAACGGCACATGAATGTACACACAAGGCCGAATTACGTCAGGAAAATTCATTAAGTCATTACTCTACAATTTATCGTTGGTGATTTTTTCTTTAAGTATACTTCACAAGAACAAACATTTTGTAGAATGGAGGATAACAGTACGCGATACTTAAAAACATCTGGCATGCACTGGATATGCCTAAAAAGGGTCTGTTTAGCGTACAGTCAGGTGTAACGGGGACTGCCCTTTACTCTTTCCCTTTAGCAGCGGGAATCTGAATATCTAAAGATAAATCGAAATGTTTCAATTACCACTGCAAATCTCACCTTAAAGAAGACCAGGCAGTTTTTTTTTGGTTACGCCTTTCAGTCGTAGCTGCATTGATTGGGTGTGGTGAATTGACTAACGGGGCAGTGTCTCCCGGTCACAGCGGCGTAGCTAGATTTTTTTTCAGTAGTGGGGCACTGGGGGGGGGGCCTTTGGATTTTGTGGGGGTCACCCAGAATTTTGTTTTCAAAACTTGAGATTACACAATAATGATTGAGAACAGTGAGCGCGAAGTCCTTGCGGCCGGGGTTCAGGGCCCGCTTAAGGGCCCTGGAAGCTCAGGGGTTCTAGATGGGCCTATTCTCTGGTGCAACTCTGGGCCATATTTTGGGATCATTTTGTTCCAATAAATGTATTCATTTATTTATATTTTTTTTTTAATCCAACACACTTGAGCGGGAGAAATTCCTACTCAAGTAGGAGAGTGGAAGAATTTGGAAAATAATAGAGCTCTATGCATAATACACTGTAGTAGGGAGGTGATCCAGGCGGGGTATAGGAAGCGACCGAGCGGAGGAGGGTGTGTGAAGGGGGATACCCCCTCCCATACCAAGGACTTCCAAAAACAGAGTCAAAAATTCGCATTTTAGAGCATTTAAAGGGATGGTACAGAATTGGTAAGGCAAAAAATACATTTAAAGATCCCAGATTCATATAAAATGTACACAGTATAATGGTGATGATAGGAGAAAACATCACATGAAATGTTTTTTGTCTGAAATGCCACATTCGTTGAGAAATAAATGAAACTACATGTGTACATGTATTTTCCGATTATAATAAATCGCTTCGAAGCGTTTTATTATGAACAGATGATATCGTTGAAATGTGTAAACGGCTTTTCACTATTTTCTCGTGACCCAGATCGCTTATTGATCTCAAACTTCTACAGGATTGTCAGTTAAGGTATATGATGGATTATATAATGTGCTTTCACTGTCAGCAACGGTTTTGTCGCAAAAACCAGTTCTGCACCATCCCTTTATTCAGAAGAAATATACATAGTAGTGAGAACAAGTAAAATTTAGTGTCTTTCTACATTCCAAGCATGCTATATATATTATGTTCATTAATTTTGTTGGCCCATTTACTTGAGATTTTTGTCGGTATTAAATGACATTCAACCTCGATATATGGGGGGGGGGGGAGTGATAATACACGCCATCCCATCAAAGCATGGTCGTCATGGCTGGCCATGCGAAAATCAACAAAATCAGCGTGGTCTCTGACCCTTCCACGGAATAACTTGCCCAGGGTGATTTGTTCTTCTCTGACCCAGAAAGTCTTTATGCAATTATTTAAAATCGTTCATACATAGTTCGTCACTTATTGTGTCCGCACCCCGCAACCCTTAATGGCGTACTACCCTAGCTGCATGCATGTTGAAAACTCTCCCCACCTCTTGTGGGTTGAGTCTACTAGTTCATACCTACCCCAGACGTCTGGGGTAGGTTGAATGCAGTAGACTCACTCAATCTTTACAGGGATTCAGCACGACCGTGAGCCAGTTTCCGATGGACATATGTTTTCGATGACGAAATTTGATTCCCATTTACCGCGAGACCGTGCGTGATACTTCGTGACCAGTATGCCTGAAGTGATGACTACACTCAGGGCTATCTCCAACATTCAGGATATTGAGAATAAAGTTTTCAGTTGTGACTGATACTCAAAAGTAAAAAACTATGTAATTTTGGATTAGATTACTAATGCATTTTAAGGCTAATGTTCAAACGTTTATAAAAGACACAATCTGTGGTCAAATATTTCAAACTAAACTGTCGTCTGCTCGAACAACTTTCATTCTTCCGATGTCAGACGGCAGGTCACGTGATCCCAGTGCGATCTGGGTTTTTATGGCATGCCAATGTAACAAAAGTGTTAAAGTCTTTCTCAAATCGAAGTGCCATAATTTTATTTTTCTCTTTTTAATTTGAAACTTTGCTAAGCTGATGAACTTAAGCTATCCACGTTTAGGCCTCTCATAATGATGCCATATATTATAAAAATGTTGTGATAATAATTTTACCTACCATGATCTGTACCAAATTCTCATTTTGTTGATTCAACCATTTATTTATAAAAAATAATTTATCATTCACGATCTTTGAATCAAAACCGTTTCAGGACCTTTTATAAATAACTCTATCGACCCAGTTCGATCAAATCAAGTCAGGACAATATTTCATCAATTTTTGAGTGACTTGGCACGCCATAGCTACTCCGATGTCAACGAACTTTGCCGCACAACCAAGTTATCGAAAACTGGTGACGCTTTGTTTACATAGCGGAATCGATGTCGCTGTATATGACGGACAATATTTCCAAAGAAAAGACTTCAACTTCGAGGATTTTTACAGAGTATAATCTGGAAGTGTCCAGTTCAAAGTTAGTGAAGTGATTTTCTGAAATTTTATTTCGTTTCTGTTTTATAGAAGTTTTCCCGTTATCCCATCGGAAACCGATGACTGCAGGCTACTTAACTTACAAAGTCCACCCCGTGTTAAACCTGACATACCGTTCTTGCGAGTAATATTTCTGATTTTTGTAAACCAGTACATTGTATCCTGATTCGGCCCATTTCCCTGGAAATCAAAGAAGACAATCTGAAGACGTTCCATAATCTCACGAGGAGACACCCCTAGCAGGCGCGGTTCTAGAGCCAACGTTTTTGGGGGGCTAGAAGAGGCATTATTTTTGGGGGGCTGGAAGACACAATATTTTGGGTTCTTCTAACACTCGCTTCTGCTATTGTCTTATAAGGGGGTCGAAAAACATGTACATTTAGCTTTCACAATTACGCGTGTTTTTTATTTTATGTAATTGGCGTTTAATAATTTTTAATAACTGAAAAAATCCAGTATTTTCAACAAAAAAAATTTCAATTGGATTTTGTTCGGGGGTTGGGCTAGACACATTTTTTTGGGGGAGGGCTCAAGTCCCCCCCCCCCCCCCGTAGAACCGCGCTTGACCCCTAGCAGTGGTTATACATGTAGGCCTACAAGGTCACTAATAGATCTACTTAGTTTTTTGGTATGTGCTTTAGTGTCCAATTTTTATTTAAAATTGGAATTTCAAACTTGCTGTTTATATATACATATTTAATTTCCTATCATGTTGGTAACTACACGTAAGGCCGCAGAAGCCATGACAGCTACGCTGTTATAGTTTGGTGTGTATTTCGGCAACTTACATAACTGACCTGAGCACAATTTCTTTGTCATGTCTGGAAATGAAGTATAATTATGAACAGTGTTGAATATCACTTTCACACACATAGTCTTCAATTTCCATCAGTTAATAAAGTTCTGCAATGCACATGTTAAACCCTTGCTTAAAGGGATTGCATACGTTTGGTAATTTGAGCCTATTGTTTGTTTCAAACCAATATAATTGTATATATATACCATAAAACTAACCTGTGAAAGTTTCAATTCAAAAGGTGGTAGCGTTTGTGAGATTTTGGCCACAAACTAGAGCGGTTATTTCACGCCAGATAACAGTAAGTCAATAGCTGAGAAGCGTTACGGCCATAACGCTTCTCAGATTCATAATTTTTGGAGATAAAAAGTGACATATTTTTCCATAACCGCGGTACTTCGAATTGAACGTTTCTCAATATGCATTATACTATCCAAAGCAGCTGTACTTCTCAACAAGTAAGTTTTTATTGCCATAAATTTTCAGAGTCATTACCAAACGTATGCAATGCCTTTAAGCAGAAGTTAATTTTCCGCCATACCGTTTCGGCCTTTCTTTGCATTACCTAACTGCAGAACTTGACTGTACCGCTTTAATTTGCCCAATAAAAAAGTTTGTTTTTAGAGTCAAACAGTTTAATTAATTATAATCACATCCTTACCATGTGGATCACACCTTTTACTTCTTTTGGCCTGCCTTCATCGGTTCATAGGAATGTGTGATGTGTATAGAACTCATGTTTACCAAATTAGCTGTTTGAGATACTGGGCCCAATTTCATGGAATCCGTTACGGCCTATTTTTGTGCTTACGTGCACAGCTATGCATGAAATCTATTTCATGGAATCCGTAAGCAAGACTCTCGGTTAGCGAAGAATTTCTAGGGTAACCGTGATCATTTTCTGCTAACGCGCTGTCGTATGCATTCTGCACAAATTCCTTGCTTACCGTTAGCAAAAAGGAAACTCTTCCGTGAAATACGCTAACCGTAAGCAAAAATATTCTGCTACCGTAAGCGAAGAATTTTTGCTAACGGTAACGGATTCCATGAAATTGGGCCCGGTCGCGGGGACATGTAAAGACACTTAAAGGGATTGCATACGTTTGGTAATTTGAGTCTACTGTTTGTTTCAAACCAATATAATTGAATATATATACCATAAAACTAACCTGTGAAAGTTTCAATTCAAAAGGTGGTAGCTTTTTTGAAATTTTGGCGACAAACTAGAGCGGTTATTTCACGCCAGAGAACAGTTAGTCAATAGCTGAGAAGCGTTACGGCCATAACGCTTCTCAGATTCATAATTTTTGGAGATAAAAAGTGACATATTATTCCATAACCGCGGTACTTCGAATTGAACGTTTCTCAATATGCATTATACTATCCAAAGCAGCTGTACTTCTCACCAAGTAAGTTTTTCATTGCCATAAATTTTCAGAGTCATTACCAAACGTATGCAATGCCTTTAAGTGCACACATGCACTTAAATGCACTTAAATTGTGCACAGCCTCAGGTCAGTAATGTAAGTAGCCAAAATATACACAGATAAAGAACTTATTATACACATCATAAGGCCTATGAAGGCAAACATATAAATTCCAACAGATTTTATATGAAGGAATGATTCCATACCTTAACAAGAAACACTGACATTCACAATGATACAGTTTTACGCACTGACTGACACTAATCTTGTGGTAGTGATATTTATGCGTGATACTGATGGCACCCTGTTTTGTCGATAGCTCGTACAAAATTACGAAGGAACAAGACCACGCAGCCGCCATCGATTAATGACAGTATTCACAGTAATGACACGCCGTCAAAATGGTTATATCTCGTCGAATCGTTTAATGCGTTTTAACGCAGTGTTTGCGTCAAATAATTGAGCTTAGACTGGCGTCTGCGCCGAGTCGTTTGCGTCGAATGGATTGCCGTCTGCGCCGAGTCGTTTGACGTTTGCGTCGAATAAATCGATGTCTTCGCCGAGTTGTTAACCATTTACGTCGAATAGATACCTTCAACGACGAGTCGTTTGATGCATCACGTCGACGAGGAGTTTGTTTGATGACGAAGGCACCTACGACATTCCATACGGATGCACCATTGAAAAGGGCATCTGCCGCCCCCTGTTGGCTAAAAAACTTGGCGGTAGTCTGGTTCCCGGACCCCAAAAGCTCCCGACTATTTTCTGTCAAATATAGGATTTTAATAAGAGTCGTCAGGGAATATTTGGGCAGGGAACCAGACTAACTTAAAAACCATAGAGATACATACTAATATTAAATAAAATAGAGGGCGTGCTCAGCGAAATTTCTGTGACAACATGGGGGTACACCCAAGTAAATGTCCCAAAATCCGTCCGCCGAGCTCATTAACACAAGATAAGCACTCAATATATCTTAAATATGAGAGTTGTGAGAGCTCAGAGAAAATGAAGGATTGAAGAAATATGGCACTGGACCTCCTGTCTGGACTCTGGGCTTCCATTTGTGACCATTTTTGATGCAATTGGGTGAGAAGTGGGTCTATTTCAGCCGCTTTGCAGAGGGATGTTTTTTTTTGAAAATGGCTTCTTTGACTGAAGTAATCATAGCTTGTTTTAGGCGTGGTCTGCTGAGAATGAGTATATCTCACAAATTCAATGGTCACCCTACCATAAAATGAAAAGAAAATGAAAGGTGACATGTTCATCATCATTTTTCTGTGCAACTTGAACAGCTGTGAGAGTTCTTTATATTTTCAAATGATTTTTGAAGTTTGAGGATTTATCACTGTTGTCTATGGGTTTTTTTTTTACTTGGGTGCAACCCACAGCGCCACAGTACAGGGGAGTATTGTGCGTCCGCCCTCTAGTTTATTAGTATGTATCTCTTTGATAAAAAAATGATATCTATGGGTGCCTGTACGTAGAATACTATGGAAGCTTAAATTGACCATAATTATCTCGAAAAAAACCTCTTTCCCTGATATCCTATCTCGGAAAGATATCACGGAAACTCGGATGGTCACTTTAAGTTGCCGTAGTATATAGAAAGTCCCGGCCAATATTGAGACAACAGGGCCGCGGGAAATAGATTTTGTTTCGGGCGAGCCTTAAAGGTAATATCATACTTTTTGGTTTTGCAGATTCATGGCAAAAACATAAAGAAAGATCCCAGTCCCACACGGTGCCCACCTTTTGAGAAAACAGTTATTTTTTTTTTTCTTTAAAAATATTTTCATCGTTTTTTTTTCTTTTAAAGATCAAAACTCTTTTCTGCATAAATACAGCATTTCAGGCGGAATAAATGTAATGGTATGTTTCCACCATCACCGTCTTTATACCCTGTAAAAAAAAATATAGGTATATCTCAAAATCTGGGAAGATTTTCGTTTCGATATGCAACAAAAGTATGATAGTCCTTTTAAATGCTTATTTACATACAAATTATACGCGACTTTGCCGCAACGATTTAATCCCGTGACAAAGTCACACTCGCTCAGCTGTCCAAGCGTTTGAGATCTGCCGCGCGACGTTTTAAAAATCTAAATAAAACAAAACGTTACAGGCCTTCTTGTTAAAGCCACAGCTACCTCACATGCCCTATCTTCTTCGTACTTGGTTCCAAGGTTGTTACAGCCCGGGTGGTGCTGGGGGACAAGATCCAAGTATCTATACAATGCTCCTCATGGCGCGCGTCTCAAGATAGCCCCTGACAACCAAGTCCACCTCCTGTGGTTTAGTCTCTAAGGCCGGCGGAACTGCTTTTACTGACAGGAGAAGGGGCCAGGGCGGGTCTCTGGTGCTTAACCCGTCAACTGTGGAAAGTAGCCCATCTAGGGGAAGGCAAATCCTGATTTCAAACATCCGCTGCATTGCGGTCGTACCCATTCATAGAGAAGACTAGGGAGTAAACCCTGACGCCAAATCCGGAGCTGGAGTCCCTAAGGCGGTCTGACCTTATATTCAAGATCCTCCCGGCAACTCCTGCGGCGCTGCTGATGCCAAGCTGTATCGGATTTCGTCGTTCCCTTGGATCCATCAGCTGCGAGGAGAGGGGGTCTGCTGCATGGGCAACAGATGATTCTCCATACACCATGCCCAGGCTTTGTAGTTCCACTGGAGAGGACGCTCCATGTCCAGCGTCGTCGCAAGATGTCGGCACAACACGGGAAGTGGCAGTTACCGGTGATAAGCTCATCCGATTGGCGTAGGAAACGAGTGTCAGGGGTCACTTCCGACAGTGGGAGAGGTCATCGCACCTAATTGGACAGCTACCGCCCGCCTCAAGCTGGGCAGCCCCCGGGCAGTAAGCTGCCGTCCCGTCATGGCTCGCCCGCTTCACTGGGTGCGTGGAGCTTAGAGAGTCATCTTGACAAGTGGGCCATAATTTCCGCACCAGGCAAAAATACATTAAAAAACGAAGACTCATCAATTTGCAATCTAATATGCAAATTAGGCTTGCCCTTCACTTACTGCTAGGTCACCGAGTTAGCTCTGTGGCCTAGCTGGTAAGGCATCTGCTCTAGTAAGCAGGAGGTCGTGGGTTCGAATCCCACCTGAGCCAGCATGTGATTTGTTCACGTGCTCTCACAAGCACTGAGTATACAGTGTTCATCCACGTCGGTGGAGGGCAAGCCTAATGTGCATATTATCTATTTCCCGACCAAAATTTGCAAGCTGAAATGTCAGGACAATGTGTCCTGGACTCAGATCGACAATGCACGCAAGACTGCGGTCATTGACAAGGAGCTTTCTCGACTCAACATTGACATTGCTTGCTTGCAGGAGACTCGACTGGCTGATAGCGAGCCCCCTTCAACAGACAAAGAGAGAATCATCCGTCCCGGCCTCTCAACATCAACTGACCAAGTCAATATCCTCAGCGTGTACGCCCTATCCTTATCCACTACAGAAAGACCAGTTTTACCAGGCGCTAGATGAGGCGACTTCCAGGATCCGCAGCACCGAATGACTATATTTGCTGGGAGATTTCAACGATCGAGTGGGAGCTGACCATGAGGCATGGCCCATGTGCATCGGCTCTCACAGAAGGGGCAAGATCAACAAAAATGTGCAACGACTACTGATGGAGCTGTACTGCCTCTGCACGGCCTCCGTGTGACCAACACCTTCCTCAAATGCAAGGAGATCCATCAGGTATCATGGAGACACCCATGTTCCCGTCACTGGCACCAGCTCGACCTTGTTATCACCAGACGTGCGGAACCATTTCTAATGTCTTCTTCATCCGCAATTACCACAATGACCAACACATGCTGTGCAAAAGACCCACAGCAGACACATCAGTTTGTCAGCGCCTTGCAGGGGGCTCTCCCAGAGTAGACCCCCGGCGACTCCAAGTAGTCCCACCTCCGTGACTCTGTGTACAACGCATTACGCAGCCACCACCGCCTATGGCAAGAAGGAGCGAAAGAACACCGACTGGTTTGAGGCACATTGGGAAGAAATGGAGCATGTGACTGAGGCAAAGAGGAAAGCCCTCCTGGCGATGGCCTACAAAGCATCGTCAACCCCGAGCACATATGATGCCCTCAGAACTGCCCAGTAGACAGCCCGCAGCTGCGCCAACACATACTGGCTGAAGCTATGTGCATGAGAGAATTCAGACTGCCGCAGACTCTGGGAATTCGAGAGGCATGCATGAAGGCATCAAGAAGGCGACTGGCCCCAGAACCACTGAGACGATCCCTCATGTCTAAGACGGGCAAAGTCATCACTGGCCAAGTACTACATTGGTGGGTTGAGCGTTACCTCGAACTGTACGCAAACCAGAATGTTGTCACTGATACTGCGCTGGATGCCACCCGAGATCTACCAGTCATTGAAGAGCTTGACACCCCACCCACCCTGGATAAGCTTAGCAACGCCATCGACCACCTCACTTGTGGGAAAGCGCCTGGGTCCGATGGCATCCCTCCGGAAGTCATAAAAAAAACTACGAGAAATCCGTGCTACTGAAACACCTATCTATACGAGTGTGGCTTCCGCGCCGGTCGATAAACTTTTGATATGATATTCTCAAAACGCCAGCTGCAGGAGAAGTGCCGCAAGCAGCAAATGCCACTCTTCATAGCCTTCCTCTATCTGACGAATGCGTTTGACTTGGTCAGCAGGAGCGGTCCTTTTCAGGTTTCTGGGGAAGATTGGCTGCTCCACGGCTGCTGGACTTCATTGCCTCGTTCCACGACGACAGGCACAGCACTGTCATCTTCAACGGGGCAACATTGGAGGCCTTTCCAGTTAGCAGCGGAGTGAAGTTAGGTTGTGTCCTCGCGCCGACGCTCTTCGGCATCATCTTTATCCATGCTCCTCCTATACGCCTTCACGGATTCCAGCGAGGGAGTGCAAATCCACACCAGGGTAGTAGTGTTGGGTGTCACTTCAGATGCATTTTACCTTTCACCTACTGATGAGTTCGTTGACTTTACACCTGCTCTGGTGTGTATTCGTTTGATTCGTTACAGATTCGTGACCAAGCCGCGCCTTTCACGAATCCCCGAATAAGGTAAGAATACACACGAATAAATACGAAGTAGCCAGGCTGACACTTGCACGACTTTTGGCCACGATTTTGTCGTGGCAAGTCGTACCAATTTGGGGCACGAACTGGGAGGCTCCCGCACTGTTCACGACTAGTTCACGCATAGTTCACGACGAGTTCACGCATAGTTTGCGCATAGTTTACTCACTTCCCGTGCCGACTTGGGCACGCCATATTAAAAGGGGGCCTCCCTAACCCCTGGTCATTTTTGGATTGGCTTTCGAGTGGATCCTGCTGTGTCTCCGGGATAACATTGACACCATAATATGGATGACTGGGGGAATGATCTCTCTCAGCAGTCTCCGCCTCTAGCATGTCGGCTTCTGGCCTTTTCTGCTTTGCTCTTCCTAGTGTCTGCTTTGTTTTTAGGCATGTTGTCTCTGTGATATAAGTTGTCTATTTGCTGGCGATCTCTGGAATAGCGAGCAGTGTCCAGGAAGTATACATGTATATACCGACGCAAGCGCCACTGTCGCGCAGTAGTCATGAACTGCTCGTGAACTCGTCGTGAACAGCTCGTGTCATGCGCAAACTGTTCGTGCGTAAACAAGTCGTGAACTGCTCGTGCCATAATTGTGTGAAGTACACGTGACCGTGTCGGTGGGAAGGCACGGCCACGCTGCGACGCGCACCAATTCTTGAACATATGTCGTGAACTACTCGTGAACTCGACGTGAGCTGTTCGTGAATGATTCGTGGCAGTTCTTGACAGTCGTGCACTGCCACGCACTGGCACGTATCCTCCCGCATCATCTTGACGAGTTCACGAACAGTTCACGAACAGTTCACGAACAGTTTGCGCATAGTTCACGACCCGGTCGCTAAATTTTGTCGTGACCAAAATTTTGAACATTTCAAAATTCTCGTCCCGACATGGCACGCAGTCACGACGGGTTTACGCAGACTTCACGCCAGTTTACGATTGGTTTGCGCACTGGCACGACCCGAGTCGTGCCAGTGCGTGGCACAGAATCATGCAAGTGTTCGAAGATTTTTTTAAGTACGATTTTTTTTTAAATCGGGAATTCGTGGCCAAAACTTTGAACAGCTCAAAACGTTTGCCACGAATTCCCGATCGCTCAAGAATGAAAAGAACCGAATACGAATAAATACGAAATAGTTTCGAGAACTTTTTGCGATTCAGATGCGAATGCAAAATGTATCAATTCGTGGCAATTCGTGGGATTCGTAGCCTGCGTGGAGAGGGACATTTATAAGGTCAAGTAGGTCAAGCACGGAGATAATTACATGTATAAGACCTCTCAAGACAAGTCCAAGGGGTTATATGAGCGTGACGTGAAGGTCTTGGAAGCTAGCTGAGGTTGAAGGCCAAGCGGCGATGGTAGGTTGTGGAAGAAAGTACGTGCACTGCCTCCGTATTCATTTACACACTGTCCCTTCATCCCCTCAATTTTATTGTATTTCTGGACTTAAGTTATTATTTTCTCGTCCATCTTTCCCAACCAATCAATACAGCCGGTATGTAAGGACGCAGGGAAATATGTGTGCGACAAGTCTTACCACTTTGTCGTGTATATGTAAACACGCCAATTGATTTGTGCGCGACATTGTTGTGTTGGTGTTAATAGGCTTTATCTGTTAGCCTAGCCGACAGTTTTAATCACATAAGACACTAACAGAGTAACATATATGAAATTGATTTTTAAAACTTAATAAATAACGTTCGACTTAAACGTTGATTAAACACCTTTTATTTATACAATAACATTCATACAATAACTGGCAGTATTAATTGAAACATAATGAGCACTTCTTTAACTATAGTTTAAATAATACACGTATAATTTATACAATAGACTAATATAAACAGTTTCGTCCACGAGGGATTAGTTTGAGACAAAATACGGCCATCATTTCTGGTTACTATATCAACAAACCAGTAATATAAAACAGAAACATGTACAAAACGTACCAAACTGAATAAGCAAAAATACTATAAAAAAAAGAGAAAGATATTCCGGAATCATCAAATGTGTCTATAGGCCTACATGGAGTACCAAAAGTTATAAATCAAGTCCAACTAACTCTACTGAATTCTGAGCGTAGACTGTGAGTAGGCTCTGGCGCAATTTCATTAATAAACCGTTCATATCCTTTGGTTTATTATGCAAACCAAACCAAAGGAAACAAAACAATAAAAAACAACTTGCGAACCAAAAAGTCAAAAGCAGAACCAGAACCAGAACCAAAGCCAGATCCAGAATCAGAACCAAAGCCAGATCCAGAACCAGATCCAGAATCAGAACCAAAGCCAGATCCAGAACCAGATCCAGAATCAGAACCATAGCCAGATCCAGAACCAGAACCAGAACCCACAACTAAACCCCAAACCACAAAAAGCAAACACCTCTACAAACAAAAACAGACCCCTCCCCCACTCCCCGGTGTCATGCCAAAAGGTGTCCGTTGCCAAATAGTGTCCGCTAATTAGCATACTGGGATTTGATTGGCTATGCGCCGTTGACGTCATATAATTATACAAGCTTGCTAAATAGTGTCCGCGCTTAGCGTGCGTCCTATTGAGTCAGGCTGACTCTTAGACGGGCGAAGTTTTCTTTCAAGGTCCGTAAAAAAAAAACCACGTTGTGGCTTGTATCGACGAAAATCATCATGTGAAATCTACTTGGGCAGTTAAGAATGATCGGGCTGACATCAAACTTGTCAGATAGTTTAAGAATTTTCCAATGACGTTATTTTTAATAGAAAGGAAAGGGTTAGATCGCGGTAGATACAGATAAGGAAAAAAACGGTGAACAAATTCACGCAATGTCGTGTTGTTTTTTGATCGTACATGAAAGTGCCTTGTATTTTTTTTTATTTGTTTAAAGCATGCGTATTGTACTGTTTCAACTTCCTGCAAATATATGTATTATTCTTTACACCTCTCTATAGGTTCCCTGCAATACCTTCAAAAAAGACAAACAATCAGAAAGGATCGAGAATCCTACCCTGCAACTCCTGCAAGTACCGTACCTGTACGTACGCGGCCTACTGCAAAATGCACCATTACGTGCGTACGCATGGATGGGCTGTGCTCGGACATTATTTGGCAACGGACACCTTTTGGCATGACACCGGAACCTCCGAAGTAGGACCAAGACATCCAAGTGTAATCTTGTTAACACAATATACTCGGATACTTACCGTGCCATTGATGTTTAATATGTATAGGTTTTAATTTGACATAATTACGTTGTTGAAGTGTAAGACCCAGCAAAGCATAAAGCTAAACAGGCAGTCCAGTATCATTTTACCTACGACAAACCAACGTTTAGATAGGTAGAGAGATGCTACTAAATGTTTACAGATACCGGTCACAAATAAATAATTAAAGGTAAGTTTTATGTACGGTCTGATTACAAAGAAAATGTAAATCAATTAATGCCACAATTAATATTACATAATGCACCTCATACATGTTAGACGTATCGCATCTCCCAATTTTAAGTGAAGATATTACAAATATGATTTGTTGAGGTGAAGGGACATAATCGCAATCAATTACGCGGAAAATAATACCACGTTTCCCATTGAAGAATACCTCAGGTGTACATTGGATTAATTGTTTGTACAGGGTTGGAGTCAGTGGCGAACCTAGGGAAAATGAAATTATAATGTTTCTTTGTTTAATGTTTCTTTATAGCCTCATTGAATCTTTATCAAAGTCAGCGAAGATCCTATAGCATAATCTTACCAAATAAAATAATTATGCCATAATGATGTCATAGAGAGATTTATTTAATCATATTTAATTATCAAATAACCACAAGGGAAACTGCCTGAATTTAAAGACATTGAAAAGTGAACAAAGTAAAATTGACTGAAGCGGGATTCGAACCGGGCGACCTCCTGTACGGTATTCGGGAGGTCGCCGGTTCGAATCCCGCTGCATTCAATTTTTCTTTGTTCACTTTTCAAAGATTTTTTTAGTCAAACATATCAAACAATTTGGAACCTTGTGGACCGCTGATATGGCTATTTCTGCACTAGACCAATGTGTACATGTGCACAGAACACGAAGAGCTAGAAAATCAAGCATTTTGCTGTTTCCACCGCACATCACAACCAGTGTGCGCCTGCCTATCTATTTATATAGATTCAGCAATTTCAAATTTCTTCGGTTCCCATAAGCGTGTGTATGTATTTTACCAGTGTTGGAGTACTCGTACTCGAGTACAACTCGAGTGCAGACAAGTCCCGTACTCGAGTACTCGAAAATAAAATGTATTTGGCCCGTACTTGATAAAAAGTACTCGAAAATAAATGTACTTGGCCGGTACTCAATTCCATGTACTCGAATTTTGGGAGTACTCGACAATTGAGTGCAAATATGATTTACAATTTCACGGTTGATGTTGCCGATTTCCGATAAGTTACAACGGGAGTATGAAGATCATCGGGAGTTTAGTATCCAATGGACAGAGCAGCACAGTGTCATTTGCAAGGTTTGGAAAACATTAATTTCTGAGAAGAGTGGCACAACATGATCAACATCTTATTACATGTATAAACATCTTTGAGAAACAAAGTACTCGAAAATAAATGTACTTGGCCGGTACTCAATTCCATGTACTCGAATTTTGGGAGTACTCGACAATTGAGTGCAAATATGATTTACAATTTCACGGTTGATGTTGCCGATTTCCGATAAGTTACAATGGGAGTATGAAGATCATCGGGAGTTTAGTATCCAATGGACAGAGCAGCACAGTGTCATTTGCAAGGTTTGGAAAACATTAATTTCTGAGAAGAGTGGCACAACATGATCAACATCTTATTACATGTATAAACATCTTTGAGAAACAAAATGCAATTTTTGTCAATGTGCGTTGGTACTGTACTCGGACGTGGACTCGGACTTTGGTACTCGGACTTGGCCCAGTACTCAGACCTTGAAGTATTCCGAGTACACTGTACTCGGATATGAGGACTCTACTCCAACACTGATTTTTACGTGTATCATTGGACCAGTGACGGCACTCCTGGCGATTATTTACGTATAAGACACCGCTGATATGGCTATTTCTGTACTGGGCCAAACGTGTACACTGTTCACGGAGCACAATGAGCTTATAGGCTAGACCCTTCTTCTAACTTTGGTTTCTGCTATGTCTTTTTTGGAGTAGAAAATCATAGACCTATAGCCTACACATTACACAACGCGTTTTTCAAGTAATTGGCGCGTAATAACTGAAAAGATACAGTATTTTCCAGCATTTTTTTTCCAATTACATTTTTTTTGCTCAACCATAATCTAACAACATTCACAAAGATGATTAATGGAAAAACCTGTGAGATGAATGGATAAAAATAGGTTAAAAAATTATTCATTTTAACAAGTCTTTTATTTTGATAATGAAGTTTGAATAGTGCGATAATGAACTGATTTTCCCAAAACAGAATAAAGACTACATTATTTTGATTTAGTTAAAAGGAATGATTTTGAATTTTTAATTACACGTTTACTGTGTACGGTACGTCGGCATATCGGTTTTCCAGTTAAAGGTAGTATCATACTTTGGTAAGAAACCAAAACAGAAATGTTCACAGATGTATGTATAACTTACAGGGTATGAAGATGGTGGTGGTAGAAACATGCCGTTAAATTGTTTTCCGCCTGAAATGGTGTATTTATCCAGAAATTAGTAAAACAACGACCGAAAATCTTTTTGATCTTTTAAAAGATCAAAAATAAAATAGAAAAGACTTAAAAAATAATGTGGCTGTTTTTCACTGTTTTCTCAAAAAGTGGGCAACGTATGGGACTGAAATGTTCACAGATGACTGTTACTGTATCTGTCTTGGTATTTTTGACCATGAATATGTATTTCTTTGATAAAAACCCAAGTATGATACTACCTTTAAACAAAATGAGGCCTAAATGCCTTGGGGAATTCAGTGTCGTTCTTCATATCTTTTCACTGAACCCGTATCAGTTTGGCTAAATAATATTTCAAACAAAATTCTACCAGGTCATAAAGTTGTAACGAATTGCGTAACTGATTCTGGGTCACCGTCAGACTGTAATGACCTTGAGTTTGATTGTGGACGTGAAATATTTCGAATGTTCTGCTTTTCATCTTCACCATCTTCGCCATAATTCCAGTGCTTCTCGGGTACAAACCTCTTTGCACTTGTAGAATGGACTATCGAGTCTGAAACTGTTTCTTGCATTCTTGTTTCATTATGATTGTCTCGATTCCACAGATGTTGTACTTCAACGCCCGTTAGCTGCACTTCCAAATGTAAGGTAGGGTCCTCCTCACTCTTCACCAAGCTTACAGGGATTTCGTCATCTTTATCCCCAATTGCATTACGCTTTCCTCCTTTAAGGAACTGGCATGTGTGATAGCGTATATTCGGTGCAGGATGTCGCTTACAAGACAACGAACTACCACAGTGACATCGCTGGAAAAAATCTGTATTTCGGTCGCGCTTCTTTGTGCATACGTCTCCCTCTACGAGGATTGGCTTACAAATGCGCGTCCAAAAGTGTTGTGCACAGCACAGCCCATCACCACACTGATCGGATACTTGACATGCTTCGTCCTCACGAACTGCAAAAAGAAAACAAAATCATACGATCTAGCCATTTTTCACACTACAGCATACCTTTTAAACACGTCGAAATTCCCACGGGTCGCCCCCTTAAAAACTCTTCCAAATTTCAACACAGCTCAACACCAACCATTCTCAACACGTCATCATCACGATTCAACCCACCTTGCAACCCACCTTGCAACCCACCTCCCGAGCAGGGTTGGTTTCAACACAGGTCAACCGTTCTCAACCCACCTCCCGAGCAGGGTTGGTTTCAACACGAGTGAACCGCTTGCAACCCACCTCCCGAGCAGGGTTGGTTTCAACACGAGTGAACCGCTTGCAACCCTCCTCCCGAGCATGGTTGGTTTCCACACGAGTGAACCGCTCTCAACCCACCTCCCGAGCAGGGATGGTTTCAACACGAGTGAGCCGCTTTCAACCCACCTCCCGAGCAAGTTGGTTTCAACACGAGTGAATCGCTCTCAACCCACCTCCCAAGCAGGATTGGTTTCAACACACCGTATTCAACAGTGTGTAATGGAGACGAGCGCCCTACATAACGAGGTGCACGCGACTCTCACGGCCTTTACAGGATTCCCAAGACGTTTTTTTAGAGAGGTCTTTACGTACATGCGGGTGTTTGGGGGTCAGTGCGGGTAACCGACGAGTACGTTCGCCCCCTCACACCAACAACGTCGTAAGCCAAGACTAATGAACGCCTTGACCAAGGCTAGGGTCGACGCCGTGTTGAAATCTTGCCGTGAAATCTTGGATGTGAGACTTCAGCTTTTAATACGTTTCCGATTTTTGGGGGTTTAGATATCAGAATTTCATTGTTTGTACACCTTCTCCGTACAAAAGTTTAGGAACTTTTTCCTTGGTGTTTTCATATGTTTGTGGCCAGTCATATCCCTGGTTAAACATGCCAGTCACGTTTACACGTGTCGGATCGACCTGTGTAGGCTTATATATTTTTAGTAGTTTATATAAAGGCCCTTATGTTGTTTGTGAATGGGAGACATTTTGGAGAGTCGGTCTTGAGTCAATACACGGGTTTACACTTCCAAAAGTGCGCATGCGTGATAGTGCCTCGTTTCGAAGTCGCGATAAAAACCGCAGAAGTGTAAACACGTGTATTGTCTTCGACAATGGACGGGCTTACACTTCGAAAAGTGCGCATGCGTAGAAGTGCCTCGTTTTGAAGTTGCGATAAAATCCAAGATGGCCTCCGAAGTGTGAACCCGTGTATAGCGCACGCGCACGCACGAGCAATACAACGCGCGCATGCTCACAATTGCGCAAGCATGGTTTGCGCGTGCGCTGTTGACTCCAGACCGACTCTCCAAAAGTCTCCCATTGCTAGCCACCTATAAAATCACACTACCACGGATTCATGTTACCACCCGAAATGCACTCATGAAAATAGCCTAGCAAGTCAACACACCAAATTCTATTCGGACCATTATTTCGAAAAAAAAAAAGAAAGAAGAAGAAGTACATTGACGATGATTATACATGTACATGTACATGTATATTACGGTGTATACATGACTGTGAAGTTTACAATAAAGTGACCACATTTGGTCCACATTCTGGGGTAGGAAGATCAGCCTACAATATAAGGGCCTGTTTGTTTAAGGCAAAGGATCCCATATTAAAGATCCACGTCCTATGCTGGGTACGCTAAAATGGGATCCGGATCCGCAGAATCCGTGGTCCTTTGCATTAAACAAACAGGCCATTAGTTTAACGTCCATAGGCCTACGTGTGTATTAAAATGTATCCAACTGAAGTCACTGTACACGTTAATAGCTTACGTTTTCGCATGTTGTCCCTGGTGTGTTGAGAAATACTTTCTTCTTCAGGGTCTGATGATGATGTCTTGGCATAGGATGTGTCATATCGCATCTCTTTGGGAACACATCTGCCCTGTCTGCACACGTTTCCATGACAACACATTCCATTTCTCTGGCAACGTCTTCTGGACCTTCTGCAAGGTAGACAAGATTTGTGCCCCTCGCCTCCATGACAAAAGGATTTACGTTCGCATTCATTGTCATGTTTACAAAGAACCTGCGACGAACAAGAAGCAAAAACAAGATCAGGCGGGAATCTGAAAATTAAGATACATTAGGCACGTTCACACACACACCAAAAAAGCACGACTATGGAGCGCGATTCAAATCGCAGCACTAATAGTGCTCCGGCTCCGGCTCCATTTTGTGAAACCTTTAATAAATAATAATAACGGGTATCAAAATAGAGAATTTTTGCTGCGGTTTGCACGTATATTCTCTGGTTTGAAAAAGAAAACAGAGCTTCAATGAAAAACCACAACCTATATTTTCAGCGTAATGAATGACAGAGTCGAAGCCGGGGCCTGAGCCGGAGCCAGGGCCCAAGTCTGACATTGGACAAAATCGTGCTCCATTGGCGCTCGAGGATGCACGGTGTACCGTCGTCGCGTCCCCGCAAGTAGGACATATTATGAAGAACGTACACTTTAGTATGTACATGTACGTTTATCTACATGTACATGTGCAAACACCGTACCCCCCTGCCTGGCGCAGTCTGGTTCCCTGCCCAAAGATTTCCTGACGACTCTTATGGGTGCACCCAAGTAAATAGTCCCAAAATCCATCCGCCGAGCTCATTAATACAAGTTAAGCACTCAATATATTTTAAATAATAGAGTTCTGAGAGCTATAAAAATGAGGGATTGAAGAAATATGGCACTGGACCTCCTGCCTGGACTCTGGGCTTCCATTTGTGACCATTTGTGATGCAATTGGGTGAGAAAGTGGGTCTATTTCAGCCGCTTTGCAGAGGGATGTTTTTTTGAAAGTGGCTTCTTTGACTGGAGTGATCCACACCTTGTTTTAGGGGTGGTCAGCTGAGAATGAGTATATCTCAAAAATTCAATGGTCAACCCACCAATGAAAAGAAAATGAAAGGTGACATGTTCATCATCATTTTTCTGCGCAACTTGAACAGCTGTGAGAGTTCTGGATATTTTTAAATGATTTTTGAAGTACACGTATAAGGATTTATCACTGTTGTCTATGGGAATTTATTTACTTGGGTGCAACCTTATTAAAAAATCTTAGATTGACAGAGAATCATGTAGGGAGCTTTTTGGGTCCGGGAACCAGACTATGTCTGGCGTAGCGAGTAGCAGGGCGCGGCGGTCGCGAATAAGACCGATCAGCATAACAGACTTGATTTCGAGTCTCGATTCGAACCTGCGATCCCGGTACATATTGCCGGGTCACACTTTTCGAATCCCGCTCTAGTCAATTCTTTGTGTTCACCTTCTAATGGTATGATTTTGCGTAAATTGACGACAATAACAATGATAATAGTAACATTAGTACATAAATAGTAACATAATGAACAATTACAATTGCACAAAAACTGCCATCCCTAAACTTCAAACCTTAAGAATACAGATGCTCGGTCACTGATCCTTAAACCACTTAGGCATAATGGAAATGACAAACAACTTGCAATCCTTCCGCAGTCAAGGTTGTTTCCAAAGATTCACAAGTGACAGCTTAAATTCCATCTGGAATGTGCCAGATGTGCAAGAGGGCGAAGTAATTGGCAACTCATTGTCGCTTGGAGGCATGAACCAAACCATTACCGTTATAAACACGTTTGATTTATCTTGGGCTTGGCCGATTCGAAAGGAGCCAAAATGTCAGGCGAAAGATTAGTTTTAGTTGACGTATATTCAAATACTTGTTTAAGCATGGTGGAAGGAAATACATTAGAAGAAACCAGAAACCTCTTAACGTCATTATTTTGGTTGAAAGACTTCTTTTTGTGAAGAGTTTAGGATTTTTATCGGAATGTTTTTAAGATACACTTCTGCGGCATTGACCCCGACAGAAACTCCACCTTTTGTAATGAGGAAATTTGATCATACTAACACCTATCTCATGCATATTTTAACAAGACAGACATCCGATAATATTTCCCAATTTCATGAGCAAATTTCAAAGAATCCGTGTCTTTGGCTTCTGTAAAGTTGTACCGTAGTAGCTTAAAGGTAGTATCATATACTTTGGTTTTTATCAAAGAAATACAGATTCATGGGCAAAAATATCAAGACAGATACAGCAACAGTCATCTGTGAAAATTTCAGTCCCATACGGTGCCCACTCTTTGAGAAAACAGCGAAAAACGGCCACAGTATTTCTTAAGTCTTTTCTCTTTTATTTTTGATCTTTTAAAAGATCAAAAAGATTTTCGGTCGTTGTTTTACTAATTTCTGGAAAAATACACCATTTCGGGCGGAAAACCTTTAACGGTAGGTTTCTACTAGCATCATCTTCATACCCTGAAAGTTATACGTAAATATGTGAACATTTCTGTTTGGCTTCTTACAAAGTATGATACTATTACTACCTTTAAAACTATAGCTAGGAAGAAACCAAAACAATCAAGCACACAGTGTTTACCGAAGCCATCTGTAAATCGTGTTTTTTGTTTTTACATGTATTAACTTACTTTTGCATGTATCTTAACTAATGGGGAAAATGTTTCGTTACATTTGCATTATCATTTGCAACGTCATACGCACTTGACCATGGTACCTTTAATAATACAATTGCCAAGGCCGAAGCAGGTTATATTAAAATGATTTACTTACGTATCGTGACATTTTGTTTGTACAATGGCGGACCTGTATACTACATGTAGTACAAAATGTATGAACATTATCAATGTCACTTGTTCCCACTCAGCTTTAACTTTCCTGCGATTTATTTTTGTTATCCTTTTCGTTGTACAGTACTTACATTTTTTCCTTTTCATTGCCCATTTTTAAACGCATTTTCAATATCTCATAAAACTTCTGTCGAGTGCATTCTGGAAAGTACAACTACGAATACAAAACGGGTATTGACAATAGCCTATACACGAGGCAGCACACCGAAAACGATGGGCAACGCGCGTAATAATAGTGTGTCGTTCTTTGTACACTTATCAATAACGTAAAGCAAATAATTAATACATTTTACTTGTTCTTACTGTTTGTATTTGCTATTGTATTCACTTTTCTTTTCGATATTTCAGGAGAATTGAAAAACAAACACAAGCATTTAGGTTGAACAGAATTTCCAACGTGGTGTGTAATGGGAGTTATTTTTTAGCAAAGAGCCAATGCATTTTTTATGTATGGATTATTATAATGGAGCTATAAAACAGCTGTTGTATACCTCCAAGATTATATTATGCAGAAATATTGCAAAAGGTTTGCAAACATCTATCTGTATATACGTGAGAAAATAATGTACAATGAAAACACCAGTAATGGACCTAATCCGAGACTAATTGGTGGACCTATGAACGGCGCCTATTCCTCTGGTGGCAGCTGGTTTAAGCATAGTTAAAGCAACACTACCAGTCGGTGGAATGTACTGTTTCCTTTGATGTGCGGCACCTTCTGAAGCCGGGTCTTTACCTCACACCTTGGGAGTCTCTCAAATCCAGTTGTACGTGGAGAAACACACATGCTTGCATACATATACATGTACTTTGTTTACATCTCGTCGGTACATGGTAGATGTATATAGGCTCAAATCCGTACGGACACTGAGAGCACATTTTATAAGCGAAACGGTTGATGAAAAAACCCAATGGAGTCTGTACCATACTCCATGAACAAACTTGCCTTTACCCAATGACAACAATTCAATATCGAAGTCAAAATCTGACCTTGAAATTGGTTTCTTCATGATCTCGAGACAGACTATAGACCTTCACAGTCAGCAATGTCCCGAGTGACTGTGCACCAGATCGCGCCACAAATAAGTTCAACCACAAAATGCACGTTCACACATGCAGTTTAGACGTGATGAATTTATAGTCAGTCTATTGTTCTACGCCATTATTTGTTACTTTTAATCCCTAAAGAACAAAATTATACCATGTGTAATTGCTGGAATAGTAACGCAATGCGTGAATGCATGCCTGATAAACATACTGTATGTATCATCCGCCGTCAGGAGCTCGGATTTCCTTGAGCCATGTCGCCGTAAGTCCACTATCCAAATTAAGTTTTGTTTAGAACACAAAGCTGCTGTCTTAAAAGCGATTATGGTTAAAAACTAATGCATCGTATTCACTTGAAGTTTAAAGGGAAAAATGGTTCTGTTCAGGATTTCTTTTTCTATATTTCTTTACACGATTATAGTGTCGGAGCCCCAAACGACGTGAAATTCGCCCTTGGTCCTACTCGGGAGGGCATTTTTTTCTCAAGTAAATTTTCAGTGAAAAGAATATTCGGTATTCCGAAGGTCGCTGGTTCGATTCCCACTTCATTCAATATGTCTTTGTTCACATTTCAAAGTTCAGTCAGTTTCCCTTGTGGTTATTTGATGATTACAAATTTAATTTTCATTTGCCAGTAAAAATAAAATCTTGTAATGAACAATTCAGATGGATTTAAATCACATCTGAAGCCGAGTAGGCCTAAACATCCTGATCACTGGGCCAACTCAAAAATGATTTATGGTGGCCAGATGTAGTACAGTACATGCACGTAGCTAAGTGCATACTATAATCTGTACAGGTGTTTCTTTCTAGTAGGTTTTACCACAATGAGTACCACAGCCACATAGTCAATGACCATAGAACCCCAAATCTGTATCCAGTTATCCACAAGATTTTGATTTCAACGATTCAGTAGGCTTACTCCACGAGGAATAGGATCCGTTCAAAAGATGCGGAAATCCGTCACATTGATCCGATCCCCGGGTTAGGAATCGGGAATTGGTGTCGCACTGGCGTTTTAACTTTTGTTCAACACCCTTGCTGACTTAAAGTTCACATCTGAAGATTTTTATATCTTACATGTATATATATATATATATAAATGAGCTTTTAGATAAATTGCGCATATTTACAAGCAAATTGTGACGACAGCAAGCCCATATCCTTAACAATTCTTGGTATTAACACGGAAACCAAACCTATGGGGCATGTTGTTAAAGTGATCCTGCAGTGTAGATAATTACGGCAATTTGAGATTAATAACGGCTAAACGAGGGCCAACTGTGATCCGCCCTGTCGGGGATCGTCAACGGGTGATCATACAGAAATTGGCAGCAATTACTAGCCACAAACCTGCCGACAAACGAACAAACGCCCAACCCCTCTTAACAGCATTCCTTAGGATATACTCGCCGTCAGCTGCCCTTGCGGGCTATATTCTCAAAGGCTTTGGCAGCGGTGAGAATGTTGACCCACTCGGGAGGGCAGCATCCCACGGCCCGAGCCGCAAGATAGACAATCCAGTAAGATTCCAGCTTAAAAAATTGTCAAAATAAAACAATGATTCGATTTGACAATCATTATAGCAAAACGTTAGAATATCCTTCAACCGCCTATTCCGAAAATTGACATGGTTCATGTCAAGGTCAGATGGGTGAGAAACGTTCCAAATTATGTTTCACATTATTCCTTGGTTACACAATGTTTGCATTGCTTATGTCGTTTCGCTCTCGTCAACTTGGAACTTCATTAAAAACTTCATTGAAAACGGATAACAGGAAATCTCCCTTGGGAAAGTAACTGCAGTCCAACTCCAAGTTTATAACCAGGTGGGAAATAGTTCTCATAGCCCATATCTGTGGAAAACATTTGGTGTGAATTCTCTACGGCTTCAAGAACACATGGTGTATCATAGTGCGGCAGCCTTTGCTTCTAACCAAATAATCTAACCCTTCATCAAAACCACTCTCCACAGTTATTCATTGAAAAGTCATCTGGATACACAGCAAAGTATCCACCCGAACTTAATTTCAATCCTCTAACTAGTTTTCATGACTACTTCACCATGATGAATATTACATGGACAATATTTACATGGACTTCCTTGCTCAAAGTACAATAGACCCTTCATATTTACAATTTATGAATAAGCACACGTATTTTGTTGAATCATGCATGTAATAGAAAATCCTGTGAATAACAATTCTTATACAGTAAAACAGACTTATTGCTTTCATTCTCGTTTCATCGAATACATTTTCCCCATAAAACAAAACATAAACCCATATTGATAAACGGTTTCTTTACAGCCAAACATCTCGATTATGAATAAGACATGTGAAATATTATCAACGTAATCCACCTGATGATAAGTAAGAGAGAATATAGTCTGACCCATATTGAATGAAAATATATGATTATAAGATGTCAAAAAAGAAAAGAAGATCCTAAATCTATCACTAGAGGCAATCAATACAATTGTCACCGTGTTATGGTCAGCGCATTAGATCTTTGTGGGGCCGGGTGCTACTGGCGATTCCAATTAAACAAAACAAAAACCAAAATAAGACTCTTGTTTTATTTTGTTTTGTTTTCAAATAACAACTACATTTCGTTATACGTTAAGAAAGGAAGTGAAGTGGAGGGTTATCGGTTTTAAAGCCTTTCAGAACAAAAAAAACGCGTTCCTTGCATGAACATAATAAGAGCCATGTTATCAGAGAAAGAGTAGCCTAAGGTAAAATACTATAGTTGAAAGATTGAGGTTATGAGCCTGCATATTCACCCTGGGGTTGAATCGGTCCCCGTGGTATTCTCCATGGGGAATCTACATACACCTGCTCGCTATTACGGCTTGGCAGTAAGAGGTCTCCACCTCACAGCACGGACAGGCTCCCATCCCATCATGTTCAAATAAAACACGTAAATGTACATGTACAAGTATAATTATGTACATGTACATTTAGATGTACATTGTGCAGTACATGTATATTCAATGCAGGCGTGTTTGAATTCCGATCCCTGAAGTTTATTTTGAGTGGGATTCATGTAGGGCCTACATGTATGCTGGCAGGTAACTACTGCACAGTGTATGTAAGTTTCAATGTAATTTAAACTTTTTGGCCTAATTGCAAAAGCTTTAGATTGTTCCCTTACAGATTCTGTCTCAATTTCAGATAGAGCAAAGCAATAAATTGGGTCAAAGGTTTCTCAAAATATACCATTTTATCTCTTGAAAGACTTAATTGATCATCAGAATGACCATACTCAATCAATTTGTTTCAGCAGCAGCTTATTTACGATAAAACAAATTATTCAGTGGATTATGAAAACATCTATGCTGACAGGTGAAAGTATAGCTGTTGTGTAACAAATGATTTTCTCAAATGGAATGTTGATAATGAACCATGACATATCTGAAATAATTTAATCGTTTAAAGTTGGGCAAATTCAGTTTTTGTTTGCAATTATACCATATTCAATATTGACATATAAGGGAAACCATTTTCATTCTTTCTGGATTATTTGTAAATTGTTTTTGATTTGATTTTCACTTTTGATTTGATTATTTTTGCTGGTACACTTTGGATAGGAAGGTTCACGAAGTTAAGAAATGTTTAATGTGGTAATAATTATTACAGGTAATGTCGACATTGATTTAAATGCGGCAATTCAGATTAAAGGGTACAGTACAGGATTGGTAACATAACCGAACAGAAATGTTCACAGATTTACGTATAACTTTCAGGATATAAAGATATGGTAGAAACATATTCCGTTAAAATATTTGAGGCTGAAATGCTGCATCTATCCAGAAATTGGTAAAGACCGAAAACAGCTATGATTTAGGTGTAAGATCAAAACAATTTTTTATGTTTTATGAGAAAAATCGAGTCGGATTTTCGCATTTTTTTCGTGACTCCATGTCCGATAGGGCTCAAATTTTCACAGGTTTATAATTCATGTACATATTGGATCACACAAAGACACAAAGTATGAGTGCTGTTCTGTGACATTTACCAATCATGTATTATACCTTTAAAACCCATAATTACCAAGTTAATTAAATCATTCCAATTTCCATTTATATTGTATAGTTTTGATATCGGCAACCTTTTAAAGGAACCAATTATAACAAAGCAGTCATCATTAACACAAACAATCCTATCTATGTTACTCACTAGAACTCTTTGGAAAGGTTCTCGTCTCGATGATGTTGACATTTCTGTTTGATCGTGGATGTTCACATCTTCTTGTTGACTGCTGTCACCTCGAGAAATCCGCAGAGAACTTGTCGCATCATGGTACACCTCCCGTCTTCGGTCATGGAGAAGCACACCATTCGTTGATACACAGGCAAATAATAGAATTATCAAGATGACACTCATGATATTTTTCGAGTTGGGTTTTGAAGTGGGCATTGTCTCTCCTGAATTACTATCTAAATTATGATATCGTCGTGCGCATAAAATATGATTAACGCCCGACGGGTTTGCAGACAACACTATAAAAACCCAGTTCAGGAACACTCCTTCCTAGCAAGTTAAGATTTAGCTTGTTATCTTATGGCCTGCCTCTCGAGATAGATAAATACATATCAACGCGAGTGGTACACTCTGTTCTGCTAATAGGTTTGCTCGTCCCACACCTGAAGTATAATCATTCCAAAGTTGTCTTCCGCATGGTCTTTAGTGGAAGACGTGTGGTTTCACCGACAGGCTTTGACGTTACTGGACCATTATCGGCCCGATGCACGCCCACAAGTCAGACCTCAGCTTTCCCCAAGGATTAATTATGGCTCAATCAGAGGCCACTACCCCCAGAAAATTTCAAAGATGCCGACAAAAGCTTGCCGATAATGTTAGTTAATTGGTCAGAGCAGCTTCGCATCCCCAGCGTCTGACAGGCCGTCTGCCATATACTGTTCACTTCCAAGATTCAATAAGTTCAGCCGTCAATCTGAAAATAATAAATAACGAGACTAACTGTACAGAACTTAAGGGGCCATATCACCCATACATGCCTCTTGTATGGCATTTTGATCCGCGGGTCAGTGAATGAGGGTCAGCATCAACCACCCTAAGCTGTTTTTGTTTTGGTGGTAGGCAGCCAGTCAGCAATTGGCAGTTCAGATACGTCTTGAGGTATGACATCAACACAAATAACAGGGCAATAACGAGTGTTGGAAGACACTGAATAGAGTGTGGTTGTTAGGTGGATTCTTTATTTGCAGATGGACAATACGTTGATATGAATCACGTCTGTAACGGTATAATGTCTTCGTTTGTGTAGGCATTTTATAGGAATCACATAACTCAAACTGTTAATGAATACTAGTGATCAATGATCGAAAAAAGACACCTTTTCCATGTACTAAGAAACAGGCCTGCACAAATTTCCTTGCAAAATTCCCAAAATGCATTTTCACTACGGTATCTACATTCCGTAGATTATACAAGCTCCCATCCCAGAGGGAGTGGATTCTCAATTTTCTCATGTGCTATTATAAGTTATATAACTCCATCTTGCTTATGGATAGCAACGGACATGACTGATAAAGGTCACAGAACAGCACTCACACTTTGTCTAATCCAGCATGTGTATAGAATTATAATCATGTGACAATTTGAGCTCAATCGAACATATGAGTCACGAGAAAGTTACGAAAGACCCGACTCAATTTTTCTTATTGAACATAAAGAATGGTTTTAATTTCGGCACAAGATCAAAACTGTTGTCGGTCATTGTTTGATTAATTTCTGGATAATTACAGCATTTTAGGCGAAAATATTTTAACAGTATGTTTCTACCAGCACCATCTTCATACCCTGAATGTTATACGTAAATCTGTGAACATTTCTGTTTGGGTATGTTACCAATCCTGTACATACCGGGTGTATACTGTCAACATTTTCGGTAACAATCTCGGTAACATGTTTCCCAGTTACAGCTGTACCTGAAAATGTTTTCAGTGTACACAGAAGCATGTCTCAGCAACATCGCGGTAACTTGTTGGCCAAATGTTGCTAGTGTACACAGAGCCCAAAGTCGCGTTGTCCAACATGTTACCGAAAATCTTACCAGAATTGTTGATTGTGTACAATCTGCTTTAGTGAATCCATTTCATGACGGTTGCTGCTCCATCATTTCATGGATGTAGTCGATTAATCCCGTGACAGAAAGTGTTGCGTCTCGTATAGAAAGTATTGCTTAGCTCATGGAGTTACATGTATAAATACATTCAGTCCATGAAATGAAGGAAGTAGTTTGAGCAATTGGATGATAGATTGCATTGACTAATTAGTTGCATCTCATTGACAATTAATGTGCAATCACACACTGAGTTTGTATACCCGAATACCATGGAGAAACGAGGACGTACCCGCGATAGAGGAACGAGGACCCACCATGGAGGACGATCGCCCCCCCCCCTCCCGGAGGAACTAGAAGAAGGACCCACTATGGATGAACTAGAAGGACCCACCGTGGGGAAACGAGAAGGACCCACCATGAACTAGAAGGACCCGCCATGGGTGAACGAGAAGGACCCACATGGGGGAACGAGAAGGACCGACTATGGGGGAACGAGAAGGACCCACCATGGGGGAACGAGAAGGACCGACTATGGGTGAACAAGAAGGACCCACATTGGGGGAACGAGAAGGACCCACCATGGGGGAACGAGAAGGCCCACCATGGGTGAACTAGAAGGACCCACATGGGGGAACAAGAAGGACCCACATGGGGGAACAAGAAGGACCCACATGGGGGAACGAGAAGACCCACATTTGGGGAACGAGAAGGGCCCACATGGGGGAACGAGAAGGACCCACCATGGGTGAACGGGGAGGGCCCACCATGGGGGAACTAGAAGGACCCACATGGGGGAACTAGAAGGACCCACATGGGGGAACAAGAAGGACCCACATGGGGGAACAAGAAGGACCCACATGGGGGAACGAGAAGGACCCACATTGGGGGAACGAGAAGGACCCACCATGGGTGAACGAGAAGGCCCACCATGGATGAACGGGGAGGACCCACCATGGGGGAACGAGAAGGCCAACCATGGGTGAACTAGAAGGACCCACCATGGGGGAACGAGAAGGCCCACCATGGGTGAACTAGAAGGACCCACATGTTAAGCCTGAGGTTCAAGATGCAGAGGGATGTATATTTGATTGGATGTGTAGTAAATGCTTGGAATTGCCTCTTGTTGAGGTTGCAAAATACGTCATGCCTCTTAAGGGTTCAAATGATCAAAATGTTAAAATAACAATTTTACTCCAATAAACTTAAAATATGTGTCAATAGTCGACGTTTAGCATTTTGTTTTTGTATTTCCACTGGTCAAAAACCTGGTCAAATTTAAATCCCTGTATGGTTTGAAGGGCATGTACAACATGTACAACATTGGTAACAAACCAAAACAGAAATGTTCACAAATGTTTGTATAACTTGTATGTATAACGAGAAGGACCCACCATGGGTGAACGGGGAGGGCCCACCATGGGGGAACTAGAAGGACCCACATGGGGGAACAAGAAGGACCCACATGGGGGAACAAAAAGGACCCACATGGGGGAACGAGAAGGACCCACATTGGGGGAACGAGAAGGACCCACCATGGGTGAACGAGAAGGCCCACCATGGGTGAACGGGGAGGACCCACCATGGGGGAACGAGAAGGCCCACCATAGGTGAACTAGAAGGACCCACCATGGGGGAACGAGAAGGCCCACCATGGGTGAACTAGAAGGACCCACATGGGGGAACAAGAAGGACCCACATTGGGTGAACTAGAAGTACCCACCGTTGAGGAACGAGAGGACTCATCGAAAGTTGAGGAACTAGAGGAACCTGCATGGAGGAGCGAGAAGGCCCCATTGAGGAACGAGACGGACCCATCATGGAGGAATGAAAATGACCCACCATTGAGGAACTAAAAGGAGCAACCATTGCGGAACTAAAATTACCAGTGCTGTGTCCGAGTCCGGTCAGTCCGAGTTCTAGTCCAATCCATTCGAGTCCGAGTCCGGCATGCATAATATACATAATAAAATTAAAAATTACACAATTTGTTCCCTTAAAAAAAAAGTAGTATTACTGGTTTAAACTAAAACAGCTTAGAAATTAGTAGAGAGACCTGAAACTGTACTGGAAAGCGGAAACGGAGTGCTCATTTGAAAATTGCCCTCTTTTGCAATAATTCTAGTTTATTTGAAGTAGATACGAAGTTCACTATGAAAACGTCGGGTCTGTTTGGGTTTTATTTTATTTTCACCCACGTAGGGTAAAAATGATTACATTTTCAGCATTTTTAAGAGTGTTGCTGCAACTAAATAATTTAATGCAGGCTTTTCCAGAGTTGAGAATCTCCTGGAGAAAATGGAAAAAGACTAACCGAAAACGGTTGAACATTCTATTTTGTTACATATCGATCAAGAGTTGTTTATCAGTTGTGGTTTGTCATATGTTACCGGTTATTTAAAGTAGTTTTTGCAGTAAGAAGTCTTCTTTTGACATTGCAAAAAGCTACAGATTTTGCAGTAGAAATAAGATTCTGCATAGTGGGCACACTCAAAACGGGTAAAATGAGCAGGTATCGAGCTGGACTCGGCCCCGGGACATCGAGTCACAGAGCCCGAGGGGGAGACCAAGTCCGGAAAAATAAGTATCGAGTCCGGTCTCGAGTCCAAGACCGGACTCGAGTCTCACAGCACTCAGCCTAAATGACCCACCATGGGGAACTAGACAGACCCGAACCATGGAGGAAAGAGAAGGGCTCACTATTAAGGAACTAGAATAATGGAGGACCCTCCACGTGCGTGTATATACCGTGAGAGAGAAACTTCAGTGGAGAGCTAGGGAGAGGGTTTGTGGAAGTTATACTCCTCCATACTTTGTTTACACAACCTCCATCCAACCCAAGTTGACCCCGGATAAAGTTGTCTTTACATCCATCACACCCGGCAAACCACTAGCTTGGGGCCGGCGGCATTGTTGACACTTGTCAACGATTTCACTATGGTATTGATTAACATGAAGTTGTATGGTGCTTCACAGGGCAGCATTAAAACCAGCAAGGCACTTAATTTACATATTTTAGATTCTTGACGGCACTTTATGTCGGTAAAATGAGTAAAACATCAAAGCCTGATGTTAAGCCTGAGGTTCAAGATGCAGAGGGATGTATATTTGATTGGATGTGTAGTACATGCTTGGAATTGCCTCTTGTTGAGGTTGCAAAATACGTCATGCCTCTTAAGGGATCAAATGATCAAAATGTTAAAATAACATTTTTACTCCAATAAACTTAAAATATGTGTCAATAGTCGACGTTTAGCATTTTGTTTTTGTATTTCCACTGGTCAAAAACCTGGTCAAATTTAAATCCCTGTATGGTTTGAAGGGCATGTACAACATGTACAACATTGGTAACAAACCAAAACAGAAATGTTCACAAATGTATGTATAACTTACATGGTATAAAGGCGGTAATGGTAGAAATGCTTTCATTATCCAGAAAAGAGTAAAATCAAACACCTAAACATTTTTGATCTTGGCAAGATCCAACATGAGAGCTATTCCCACTCAATTTTGCGTAACAGTTGCAACGGTTTCAGTCGTTTAGTTCTATTGTTTCCCGTGATCAATTGAGCTGACAATTTCACAGGTTTGTTTTTATGCCATGACAAATGAAGTTGCTCTGTCATCTTTACCAATGTTGTACATGCCCTTCAGTAGAATACACTGCCCAAAAATGTAAGATAACGACTTTCATTATATTGCTCGGAGGATGTAGGTAGCTTAGAATTTTCTTTGAAGTGACCGCATACAATTCAGTCCCGCTTCAATTTACTCTATCATGCTTCCGAAGCTTTATCTGGGTGGACATTTACCAGACACGTTAGTTCTGTTCCTAGCTCTATGGTTTAGTACAATGCTTGAGATTTACAGGAGAAATCCTGATCGCCTTATCTCTCAAACAAAACCCTATAGAGGTCCTGAAGGTTAAATCCTTACTTCCTCTCATCATCTTGTCGACATACCTTGCTTTATTCACCCTGTTGCCAACAACTCTTCATTTGTGCGTATTGTGACGATGAGGAAAGCAAGCAGCGATATAAATCCATCCTATGTGCGGAACTTTTTTGATCTTTACCGTTCAGATAAAAGCAGCCATGGAGCGCGATGTAGAATTAGAACATTTCCACAATCTTGAAGGGATAATTCGCGTACTCGGCCGGCTCAGTAAAAAGGAATATGTGTGGACAACCACGTAGTTTCAGATGATTGCATGCCTATGATTGCACACCATGATGTAACTACATGTATTACTGTTTTTGTTTTGCCTTCATGAGGCACGTTCTCACACACCAAAAAGCGCGACTATTTGGGTCGCGATTTGTAGCGCGACCCAAATAGTCGCGCTTATTTGTGTGGGGACGCAAATAATCGCGACTATTAGTGCGATTTAGAGCGCAATCCAAATCTAATACTAATAGCACTAATAGTGCGTCTTTTTGCAAATAGTCGCGATTATTTGCTGTGTGAACGGTGCACCGAAAAATACCGGTTTTTTATATCCCATCATGCAAGGTGCGCCCGCGCCTAAAGTGCCGTGCCTAAAATGAATTCTTAAGCACAGTGTACACTGTCAACATTTTCGGTAACAATCTCGGTAACATGTTGCCCAGGTACATTGTTGCTGAAAATGTTGTCAGTATATACAGAGTAAAACGAGTTGGGTAACATGTCGCAGCCTTCTCTGTAACTGTAACATGTTGGCCAAATGTTGCTAGTGTACACACTACATAGGGCCCAAAGTCGTGTTGCTCAGGCGTGTGGCCCTAATTGGGCAACATGTGACCGAACATATTGACGGTTTACACTCTGCTTTATCTGAACGTTTCATTTACTCTATACTTTACAGACAAATATGTGTAGGACTCATTCGTTACGTGGGTGTTTCAACACTCTGTGAGCCGGTTTATCTACAAAAACGGACTTAAAGAGATCTTTCATGGACTGTGTAATGCTTTGCGGCAATTAGGAGTACTTGTACGCTAATTGCCAGCTTGCTTTTGTTGGTGGCTACTCACTGATGGAGCATCACCCCTGTAGCAGAAAAAGTAGATACTACAATGACTATGGCATAAGTCGCCAGCTGTCCACCACTAACTTGCACTGTATCTTCAGTCGCTCTTTTGACTGACAGAAGAAAACAGTTCAGGAAATTCAACCAGTTCTGCTGTTTGTACCATGGAGGAAGGAATTTTTCCATGTTTGTATTAACCCCTTCAACTGACATAGAAAGGTTGGGTTAAAAAAGCTTCGTCCTGATCCTCACTGTTATTTTGTTTTGTTGTGTTTGCTTGTTTTATTATAGACTTGGAGCCAAGTCTTCAGTCGAAGTCGCGGTGATCGTCTCTTCTGTCACGCAACTCTCGCGAAACCGCTGTACTTTCTCGCGAGACTCATGGCTACGGCGATAGTTCGGCTCTCGGCATGGGACCACTCGAAGTTTCTTCACCGCGACTTCGAAAGACTTGGCTCCAAGTCTAGGCCTGTCTGAATATGGCTGCCACTATCCAAAATGAAACGAATTGAAAATATAACATTAAAATACATGTGTACATGTATTCCCAGAATAGCGAACTTAAACTGCAAGAGAAATGATCATCGTCACCCGAAGTCACATTTCATGGTCAGTCATTTTAAAAACGTTTCAATTTAGGTAGAGACATGACATTTTGCAGGTATTGAATTTTTTTTATTCATAACATCCAGTGTACAAATTTGGTTTGGTAGGCTTAAGCCAGCTTGAATAATTTTGACAATTTTCTGTTTGCCATCTGCCTTTATAATGTTTGTTTTAAAGACTCTTTGCTTTTATATACTATATGTTTATTTATTGCATACTCAATTTAGGTATTTTCTGTCTTTATTCCTATAGTTGAACCTTGCTTGCTTGTTTGTTTGCTTCATCATGGACACTCCACTGAATTAAACACTGATGTGACACCATAGCATGAGTTTCAAACTGAGTTTTTTCTGTTGTGGACAAACTCATGTAACTTTGAGAGGTTACATTCGTTCAATTTTAAGCAACCAAGATGGCGACGAGTGACCCACAAGGTGACATTAGCCTAAATACACTCGCATATTTGAAGATAAAACAGGCTCGTCTTAAAGGTAGTATCATACTTTGGTTGTTATCAAAGAAATATAGATTCATGGGCAAAAATATCAAAAGAGATATAGTAAAAGTCATCTGTGAAAATTTCAGTCCCACTCATACGGTGCCCACTTTTTGAGGAAACAGTGAAAAACGGCCACAGTATTTCTTAAGTCTTTTCTCTTTTATTTTGGATCTTTTAAAAGATCAAAAAGATTTTCGGTCGTTGTTTTACTAATTTCTGGATAAATACACAATTTCAGGCGGAAAAATGTTTACGGTATGTTTCTACCACCACCATCTTCATAGCCTGTAAGTTCTACGTAAACCTGTGAACATTTCTGTTTTGGTTTCTTACTAAAGTATGATACTACCTTTAAAGCAAATGTCACCAGGATAATGAATCAAATGAAAGCTTTGATGGAACACCCAGAGAACCAAGGACTTGTTTCTGATTTATCAAAGCGATTGGATGAGCGCTACAAAGAATTCATGACGATGCAGAGAGCATTCCATCAGCTACTAACTGATGAAGACGACATCAAGATGGCGTTGACTTATCAGAACATTGTTGTAGCTGAAGTAGCAGACATTCGGCAGCTGTTAGATATTTATAGACAAGGATCTGTATTCCAGATTGATGATGAGCAGCTTCAAGACTCCGTTCAGCCTTCGGACTCCGTCAGTCATGTTTAGCAGGCAGCGTTCATCGGCTACCAGCCGTGACAGCATTGCTGCAACAGTTTATTCAACCGCATCCAGTGCCAGGCTTAGAGTTATAGCTGAGAAGGCATCGCTGCAGGCAGAAGCAGCTCAGTGCTGAGAAGGAGAGACAAGTTCTTGAGACTGAGGAACTTCTTCTCGAGCTACGACACAAAGAAGAGGAGCTTAAACTTCTTCAACGTCACCGTCAGATTACGAACCAAGATGGCCGCTATGGCCGAAGCTGTCGAGCGGACATACTCTGAAGCACATGAGTTAGAGGCTCATTCAACTCCGTATAATTTGGATGACAAACAACGAGCAGGCCCAAAGAGTTACACGCGAACTGCACGCATCCCTAGCACAAGTATACTCCTGAAGATGCTGCATACCACGCACGCCCAGACGCTCGACCAGAGTTCGGACGTCGTTCTTCCAACATGCCGTCAACCATAGTGAGCAACGAGCAGGTAGGCGACATCCTAGTGCATATGCTCAGTAACAGTCATCTACAACAGCAGTCCTTAGTGGAGACTCTGCAGCTGCCCAAAACAGAGCTGATGAATTTCGACTTATTTCGAATTATTATCCTGTTAAATACTGGACATTATTTTGTTCGTGCTTTTGAGAACATTGTCGACAAAGAAACAGTCAGCGATGGTGCGAAGCTTGCTAGGCTATTGCAGTATTGTACGGGACCCGCTAGAAAGCTAATACAATATGATGTGCTGTTTAAGTAACCCAGCGAAGGATACTGTCTTGCGAGAAAGCTACTCCAGAATCGATTTGGAAATGCATACGACATCTCAGATGCATGGATCAACAAGATCGGACGCCCTGCTGTTGTGGACAACAAGGGACTACTCGACTTCTCAGATGAGCTGAGAAACTGTCGCGAGACACTGGAGACGATGGGCAAGCTTGTTGAGTTGAACAATCGACAGAGCCTGGCCAAGATTATCGAGAATCTGCAATACGACCTCAGAAAGGGCTGGCTGCAAAGGATTCACCATCTCAATTTCATCGAAAACAGGCTTCCCACAATTGATGATGTGTTGGGCTTTGTGCCCATTGCAGCTGAGCGTGCAAATGATCATGTGTTCGGCAAACTACTGAATGATGATCGACCCGACAAACCTCGCAAGAACCTCAAGCCAAAGGAAAATTGGAAGAGCAAGCCCCATGCCAATTTCAACACTCAGGTGGAGCAGACACTTCCCAAACCCATGTCATAACATCACCAGCTTCAACCAAAGCAGATATCTACGGCAGGTGGAGAGGTTACTGGTTGTGAGAGAACTGCTGTCATAAGTCCATATTGCACTCAAGACCACAGCTTGTTTGGTTGTAACAGCTGGAAGGCATTGGAGGTGACTGACCGCCTAAATTAAGTTTGTTCAGAGTACATGAAGTGGCTTTGTGTGAATTGTCTCCAGTCTGGACATCGTTCACGTGACTGCAAAAGGGCTACTGTGTGTACCTTTCCCGGTTGTGGTCTTAAGCATACAAAGTTTCTGCATCTGCTTCGAAGCAAGAATACGACATCAACAGACACCGGAAACAGATCTCCATCTTTATCAGCAGACGCACCACCATTTGTCAGCACAAGCTCCCCGCATCAAGGTACTTCAGGCAACGTCACATGTACCATCACTGGGGCCGGAGTCGGGAAAGTCGCACTACCTATTGTGCCTGTGAAGGTGAGAGGGAAGGGATTCCCATATTTTCTCACTACCTTTGCACTTCATACCGGATTTACACATACATTATGTTCGTTCCTAGGCTTTGACAAAGCAACTTGGAGTTCTTGGCAAACGCGACACCGTGAAGCTCACAACACTGGACAACCAAGACACTCTCACCGATACCTTTGTTGTTGACTTGGAAGTTACAGACGTCGATGATGAGAACCTTGTTGTCATGACCAATGTCCTCACCAGGCCTAAAATATGTGTGAACTCTGACTGCCTATAGTGCACAAGACGAGATCATGCTTGGCCACACTTGAATGACATATCGCTGCCTGATATCGACACCCGTGACGTGCTGTTAATCATTGGGCAAGACAACCCTCTGTGATGACTACTAAAGAAGTGCGCAAGGAGCTAGGATTTGGAACGCCCTACGCCACGAAGACCCTTCTGGGATGGACACTCAATGAACCAATCAAGTCGGGGCCCAAGAACCAAGTTACTTCACACTACATCGATGCCGACATCAGTCTGCAGCATCAGGTTGAGAAGTTCTGGCTAATGGAGGACCTCGTCGGAGGTAACGACACCAGCATGTCGGTGATGAGTGACAGGAAAGCGATAGCCATGGACACTACTCAATGGATATACCATTCAAGCCCAGGCCACTCTGTCTCCCCGATAACAAGACCATGGCAGAACACCGCTTGCGCCTACTTGGAAGGAAGTTGACAAAGGATCCAGCCATGAAAGACAAATACACTTCGGGCGTCAAGGAGCTGCTGGATAAGGGCTACGCCGAAGACGTACCACCGGATCAGCTTAGCAGAGCAGATGGTGCCGTATGGTACCTGCCTCATCATCTCGTATTCCATCCACATAAGCCAGGTAAACTCCGGATTGTATTCGACTGTGCTGCCAAGTTCCATGGACTATCGCTCAATGATGTAGCGCATCGAGGTCCTGATCTAATCAACAAATTGGTTGGAGTCTTACTGCGCTTTCGTCAGGAACAAGTTGCCTTCATGGCCGTCATAGAGGGTATGTTCACCCAGGTACATGTCAACAAGCCAGATCGAGACGTGTTGCGCTTTTTGTGGTGGTCTAATCGTATCGTATCGTATGACAGCCCATCTATTCGGCGGTGTATGGTCCCTCAGTTATGCAAACTTTGCTCTGAAGCGGACTGCGCAAGACACCATCAACGTGTACGACACTGAAACCATCAGGACTGTTGACCAGAACTTTTATGTTGACGATTGTTTGAAGTCGGTTACCACCACTGACGAAGCCATCAAACTCATCAAGCAGTTGAGCAGTATGTTGGTTCTTGGAGGCCTTAAGCTCAGGAAATGGATCAGTAATTCTCGAGAAATCCTGGAAACAATTCCAGAATCCGAGAGAGCCAAGACAGTCGCTTCTTTGGACTTGGGAACTCCTGCCTACAGAACGAGCCTTGGGTGTTCTTTGGGACATAGAACATGATGTATTCACATTTGATGTTCATGTGAGCAGCAAGCCATAGACACGCACAGGATTGCTTAGTACTATCAGCTCTGTGTATGACCCTTTGGGATATGCCAGTCCCTTTGTGCTTACCGCCAAGAACTTTGTAGAAGGAAGATTGGCTGGGACGATCCAATACCTGACGAGATTGCAAGGCAGTGGGAGAGATGGGTGCCATACTTACCTCAGCTGAAACATCTATCAGTACCCCCGTTGCATCAGACCACACGGGTTTGGTACCAGCGCTGCAGTTCAGTTACATCATTTCTGTGACGCTTCAGAAAGAAGATACAGTGCGGTGACCTACCTGCGGCTGCAGGATATCCACGGAAAGGTGAACTCTTGCCTGATGATCGCCAAGGCCAAATTAGCACCACTGAAGAAAACCACCATCCCACGTCTGGAACTTGCTGCTGGTGTTCTCTCCGTCAAAGTAGATGACATGGTCTGAAAGGAGCTGTTGCTGCCACTACGAGAGAGCGTTTTCTGGAGCGACAGTATGATTGTGCTGCACTACCTTAGAAATGAGGAGAAACGCTACAAGACATTTGTGGCCAATCGTGTTTCCAGAATACTGGAGTCCTCCAAGGCATCACAATGGAGATATGTGGACGCCGCGTCTAATCCAGCAGATGACGTCTCGAGAGGTTTGACAGCCAGGAGGTAATTAGTCTAGATTGCTAGACGTAGTTATCGTACCCGCCACCACGAGAGGGCGTATCATGACAATCCGCTAGCGACGCACGAGTGCGCGACTACTAACTTGGACTTCGAAAATCGAAGTCCAAGTTATACCTCGGTCACATTTGCTATACGGCTAGCGTACGGCGGCCGTTTGTACCCAAAATCGAGAGAAACGTGCGGCGGCCGCCGAAAATCTGCGGCGGCCTCAGGGTTGCCTTACGGCACATCCCTATTTTTTACAGACCGAAGGGGTGGCCGTAGAGTTATAGCGCGGAGTTATAACTCTTTCCATTTATACGTTCGCCGTGGCAATTCGACCCGCCGTACGCGTAGCCATCCCGTAGAACGGTTTTTCGGTTCCCGTACGCTCGACGAACGCTATCCGTAACACTTTGAAAACTTTGCAATGAAATGACCATCATGAAAAATCTTGATGTGTATGGCAAACCCCTCATTATCATACTCATTGTATGCTGCGGGCGCTTTGCAGCAAGCTTGCGTCTTCCTTTTTGTCACCCTAAGGCGACCGTGCGTCATCACTTCAAAGGACGTACGGCAGCCGCAGGTTTTTAATCCCCATAAATTAAAAATACGCCGTGCGGCAACCCTTACAATGTGACTGCTACAGTGTGTAACCGTGGAAATACTGCGGCGACCCTATAATTGTTACTGGCCGTTATATTAAGAATCCACGGCGGCCGCGGCAAATGTGAGCAAATGTGACCTAGGCATTAGTAGTCGTGCACTCGTGCGTCGCTAGCGGATTGTCATGATACGCCCTCTCGTGGTGGCGGGTACGATAACTACGTCTAGCAATCTAGACTAGGAGGTAATATGCAACGAACGTTGGATGCACGGTCCACGGTTCTTGCTCTGCGACGAATCCCATTGGCCAACCCAACCAGATTTCGATGCACATGTATCGCCAGATGCTCTGGAAGTCAAGAAAGACTCCATGGTCTACAGTACCAGCACATGCACAGATGACCCTGACGTATTGAAGAAGCTCTTTGATAATTTCTCATCGTGGTACCGACTGCGTAAGGCAGTAGCTTGGATACTGCGTGTTAAGTTTCTACTCCTTCACCGGATTAAGACAAGAAAATCAGTTCCAGAGCTAAGTCGTCCGATCACAGTAGATGAAATGTCTTCAGCTGAGAGCGCAATAGTCCGTTACATCCAACACACCAGTTTCGACGATGCAACTCAGTGCAAGTCTCGTTGTTTCCTGAAGTTGTCACCTTCGACATCGGACCAGGGCCTCATCCAAGTTGGAGGTAGACTAGACAATGCCGACCTTGCTGATGACATCAAACATCCATTGATTCCACCCAAGCAACATCCTGTTGTGACGCTACTCATCCGGCATTATCATGAAACTACTGGGCACTCTGGAACGGAGCGTACTGTAGCTGAAATCCGACAACGATACTGGATCATAAAAGGTCGTCTGTGAAGGAAGTGATCATCTGTGAAGGAAGTGATCAATAAGTGCATCCCATGCAAGCGAAGAAAGGCACCTACCTTGACTCAGCAGATGTCTGACCTACCTGCAGATCGTGTGACACCTGGACACGCACCATTCAGCTATGTAGGGGTCGACATTTTCGGACCGTTCATGGTGAAACGCGCCAGAAGCTTGGTGAAGCGGGATGGCTGTTTGTTTACAGTTGTACATGCCTGTCTATTCGAGCCGTCCATCTTGAAGTAGTGTCATTCCCTAGATACCGACTCCTTCATCAACGCCCTACAGCGTTTTATTTGTCGCCGTGGCAGTCCTGTTGAAGTGAGATCCGACAATGGTACCAACTTCGTTGGAGGGAACCGTGAATTACGGCTAGCAATTCAGGAGTGGAATCAAGATAAGATTCACGACTACCTACTTCAAAGGGAGATACGTTGGATATTCAACCCACCAGCAGCATCCCATTTTGTTGGAATATGGGAACGCCAAATTCGGACAGTCCGCTCCGTGTTGAGTATTTTTACTCAACCAACAAGCACTCACTGACAAAGGATTGCTGACTCTGATGTGTATCGCCGAGTCCATTGTTAGTGGCAGACCAATCACTCGACTTTCTGATGACACAAGAGATCCTGCCCCTCTAACACCAAATCACCTGCTGCTCCTTCGTTCTGGACCAAACCTGCCTACCGGACAGTTTGTACAGCAAGACACCTACAGACGGAGATGGCGCCAAATACGTACAGTATCTTGCCGACATCTTCTGGAAGCGATGGCTGAAGTGGATCTACACAAGGCGCAGTGTATGCATTGGAGATCTGGTCCTGGTCAAGAACGAGAACACTCCCCGATACCAGTGGCCATTGGGACTAGTGGTGGATACTTACCCTGGAAAGGATGGCAAGGTGAGATCTGTACAAGTCAAGACACAAACTGGACTGTATCACCGTCCCATTGATAAACTTTGTCTCCTGGAGCAGCAACTCATGATCTGAACTCATTGATCCTCACTGAGTTCCCAGTGCACCGAACTTTAACAGTTTAAGGACTGTCGGATGTTAATGATTCAACCACTGTATGAGTTTAAGTGTTGCATATACTGTGTTAATGATTATCGTAATAATATGTAATGGGAGACTTTTGAATAACCATTGTTAACTCAAGAGGGCGCGCTTCACCGTATTCTCAGGAAGCTGTGTCATGTTGCTTTTGTGCGCGAATATTCATCGTAAACACAATCGGCATAAACATGAAAATGCCGTGTACATACTGTGCGGTGCCCAGTTGTGGTAGCAGGGGGACATGAGTTCCCCGCGAACAACCAAATGCAGGATCTGTGGAGATTGGCCATCAAAAGGGCGAGTTACAAACGATCATGGTGGCCGACGTCAAACAGCATATTGTTTTGTGCACAAAGTATTTACTTTGGCAAGCGAAACCTAGCACATTATTCCTCGCCAAACTTAAGAATTTCACCTCACTTTGTGTTTTCGGGCATTAAAATAGGTGCGGGCGGCAATGTAAAGCTAACATTTTTATTGGAAATGTCCCGAATTTAATGTTCACAGCATTTTCCTGCGTCTTTTGGAGAGTTTTTGAACAAGTCGCCGTACTTAAAGCGTGTAAAACAGTTTTCAGGAGACTGATTGTATGCCGCCCTCTATCGACAGCTCGCTCGTCTCCCACTGTGTAAATTTTGCTATTACTTATTTGATACTGTCCTTTGTTTTGAAGTAATGCTCTGTCGTCTCCAGAGCATTAGGGGCCGGAATGTTACGGACAGAAAGTGACATTGAGTAAACTTATAACTTTTAATTTCTTGGCCCACGAGGGCGCTATATTTTTGGTCCCACGAACGCGCTTTAATTTGAATATTTGGGTGTGGCGCTTCTTGTCATTTGCATATTGCAGATACATATACATGTATATTGTACATATCGCATGTGTGTAGACACCAGACACCAGTACGACATGCGCATGTACAGTAGAAGTACATGCACACAACTTTTTGGTGGGGGGGGGGGGGGGCCCCAGCCCCCCGTAGAACCGCGCCTGCACTTCTCTCAAAACGTCTGCCCCGTATGGGACTCGCAATTTCACAGATGACTTTTACTGTATTTTTCTTGATATTTTTGCCCATGAATCTGCATTTCTTTGACACTAAAAAAAAAACCCCAAAAGTATGATGTAAACAGCAAACGGACCTTTATACACATTATTATTGATTATTTGTATTGTTTGATTTAAACCCTGGAACTTTAGGCAGGGCAACTTCCAGCTTTGCCGAGTGGTATTATGCCGTGCGCCGGTTTCGTGATTTTAGGCAGGAACCGTTCGGGCACCCCGCCCATCATGCGAAAAGAACAAAAATCTCGGTCCTATGCACGCGCGCCAGTCTACAATTGACCTGGGAAAGAGCATGTATACTGCAAACACAATGCGAGAGGATGAGGACGAGGTTGACTGTCTATAGTGTCGACTCATGGAAGCTAAAGGAACGCACCCACCATTGGCATGCGATCATCCGCATCATTGGCTTGGTAACCTACGCACAAAACATTGAGTTGCATATTTCGAAACGGAGGCTCAGGCTCAGGCTCCAGCTGGTTGTGGTTCTTCATTGAAGCTGAAGCTCTGTTTTCCTTTTCAATTCGGAGAATCCACTTCCGAACCGCATCCAAAAATTATAAATTATAAATTATTAAAATTATATTTTGATACCTGCTAATGCTATTTTAGAATGAATTCACGAAATGGAGCAGGCCGAAGCCTGAGCCTCCTTAAACAAAACATGTTCCGGTATTAAACGGGTACCAAGCACAATCCATCTTGTCGCCGTACAGCTAGTAGCGCACGTACACGTACGTGTACAGTACATGTACGTATAAAAAAAAATCGATTATAACAAAATACGTCCGTGATGTACGCGCGCACACGCCTGCCTTGTGGAACGCGAGTAATTGTATACGTGTTAGTCTTGGTTCCAAGACGTTACTACGTTACCTACGTGTGTGTGAAAGTGCAGTCCGCGCAATGTGACTAACCGCAGAGCCGAAACGGGCTAGGTCTAAGGGGCCGTCCATAAAGTACGTATGCACGAAATGCCGACTTTTGTTTACCCCCCCCCCTCTGTACGTAAGGCGTACGCAACGGCCCCCCCTGTACGCATACGCATTTCACATTAGGTTTACATTTGACATTAAAATGTCACAATAATCCGGGCCGGTACCGTTATTTGGATGTCACTTTCAAATTTTGAAATGAATGACTAAAGTGTAACAGGTTTTTATACATTTACAGATGTATATTTTGCTATTTTTTATTATGTTGAATAAGAAAAAAAGGGAAAAACAAATCAATCCTGGTGCTTTTTCTCGTTCCCCCCTCTCTTTTCGCGCGAAATTATTATGCAAATGTTTCGTTTGCGTACATGAACACCCTGCAGTATAATCTATAGAGTGCGACGGACCGTAAGTTCTTTTGTTGCCGGACAAAATACGGGCGGGGACACACCAGTAATGGCGGGTGTTTTTTACCTGTACATAATTGTGTTTAATGTACATAATTGTAAAGAATGACATCATTGAAATAAATGTTACTACTACTACCTCCATGTTCGCGCAGTCGGATCGGTGTATAAAAACAGCCGCAGAAGTTCCCCATATCCGCCGCGCAGGGGCGCCCTATGGGCCGAGGGAAAAAACAACTAAGTTCTTGGAATCAAGACTATACACGTGTACGTGCGGGTGTGCGTGTACGATCGTGTACGTACAACACCAGTACTGCACCGTACGTGCGGAAGTGTCTTTCTCCTGTTGGATGTTACGTTACTGCAGGTGGGTATGATAACAAATTTTACAAAGGTCAAAGTAGTAGAGAAATATAGCCTAATTGGATATATATTTATATATACATAATTTATAATGAATAACAAATATTGCAACTCCTCTTTCTGATTAAGTAGGGGTCTAATTGATGAATTCTGCCACCCACTTTATGCTTGCTGCCTTGCAAAAATTTGGCTAGACCACTAGCCCAGGTGGGTTGGGCGTCTACGTTAGCATGGTTAGGGCCTACACCATGATCAGGATGTGATATTTATCGTCAGTGTACCTGTTGTCACTTGAGGTATCAACTTTTCGAGGGTTGACCTCCATGTACGTCATTGGTAGCGACCGCAAGCCAAAACTACATGTGGGGATTGTGATAAGACGGGTCCCAAAACTATAAAGGAAAGGAAAACTACTTTTTGGAAGGTAACTTACCTAAATATATGTTCATTGTGTCCTCTTCTACATTATTAGCAAGATTGATTTTGTGGAAAGAGGGCAGGGCTTCGATTTTTGAGGGAAATTGCGGGGTGAAAACGGAAACAAAGATGTAACATTTCACGTCCCATGGACAGCTACAGACGAGAATAGTCTGGTTTCTACTCTGACATTTCGAACACTCTTGATCTGGTGGGTCTGGGCACTAGACTGACCGGACAAGACAAAATGGTCTCACGCGATCATATGGGCTGTTTTGGGAATGTGTTTTGAGATCCCTTCTTATCACAATCCCCCTACATGTCAACAGTTGACTTCTGTATGTGACTTGGAATAAATGCTTAACATTACACCCTCAAAAACCAGTACATCGAGAATAGATTCCTTCAGGCTCTAGGGCTATAGGGCTACTTCAACAAGTCTTTTCCTACCTCCATGTTCAAGTTAACTTCTCTTCTGCTGGAGATTTTGTGAAAATTATAGCTGAAAGAATTCCACTTATGACCATTACGGAAAAAGGATTGAATGCTCCAAGAGTTAACTTATTCCCTTGGTCAACATTCTGGCTTTTTGGTTTCTGAACAATGCTTTCAATGTGACTGGATTGAAAACAAGCACGCCTAGCACAAATGCACTAATGGAGTATGCTTACACAATAAGGCTCAATTGCAGAATACCCTGCCAGGAGCAAATTTTGCAGAATACCCTGCCAAGCGAAAATACCCCCTAAAATTCAATAGCTACGAGGACGAGCGAATCACGAATGGCAAGAAAGTATTCTACCTTACAGTGCAAACTAACTGGGCCCATGTGTTGTGTACAGCTTATTAGAGAACGAAGCATTCCTATGAACCACGCTAAGTAAATGGGGAATGTTGGTCCGGGGAAGTGGCTACGCGGATACAAGGATATGAAGTGAAGCGTGACTTATTGAAGCGTGACTCCGTATCCGCGGCTACGAGGTGGGCAAGGTGAGTGGCGGGGTACTCTGCAATTGTGGCCCCCGCCACTCCCCTCTCCCTCATTGAACCCGTGTACAAATGTTGTTCTTGATCACTCATATATTTATGCACAGGATTTTTGAGTGGCAGGGTATTCTGCAATTGCTCCCACATTAAGTGACATTAATATTGCCGACCAACAGAATTGGATACAGGTCATAATGAACTTCAGTCTCAGGTATATGACATTGGGGTAGCAATCTGAAAAGTGAGTTTTACAGGTTTTTTTCCCTACAATTATGTACACGTACTGCGAATGCAGCGGCAGCCATTTTTCTCAAAATGCTCTCTGTCAGTTCCATAGGTTTGTGAATGTGTACAAGTGATGGTCGTCAGTGGAATTCTTCCCATTATAACATTTCCTCTGCCTCAAGATCACAAATTTGCATGAATAATTGCACTGTAGGCTATTAAGTCTATGTGATAAATGCACTCGCCATAGCGAGCTAGTGTCAATCACATGCCTGCAGATTTCCTGATTAATTATGCAAGCTAACCCAGCACTGACCTCTAGGTTTGACCAATCAAGGGGCATCTGCTATCGTACCGTATGGCGAGTGCATCTATCACATAGATCATAGCTGCTGCCATGCGGATATGTGTGAAATTGGCCAATAAACGCCTCTGTCACGATCCAGACTGAAATATTCTCAAAACAGATCTGATGTGCCATGTTGCATAAAATTTGCATGCATGCATGCATGTATCAGATGTTCGTACGTACCGTGGCACGGAGTAGAACGGATGATACTCAGACTGGCCACTTACTGTATTTTTGTTCCAAAATAAGATTTTTAAGCAAATGTCCCAGAGTCCTTAGTCCCTGGATTGAAGACATTTTGAAAATTGTTCAACTGATGTTAAAATACAATTTTCAGCTATTAATGGCCAACATACATACATACATGTATGTGTAAGCACTTTGTGTAATCAGGGAGGTAGAAATACTTTTTACCCCATAATTTCCCTCAAAAATCATTCCCCTGACATCTTTCCACAAATCTAACTCTGCTAATATTCAAGAGGACACCACCACTGGTTACGTTTTTATGTGAGTAGGGCATACTTGGTCTTTATTTCCTGGCCTAAACTACGCTATTGCCATAAATGCTCTATACCTGATCAATTTATCTCCGTGTGCAACTTAAAAAAAAAGAAGAACTTTCTGGAGCAGCCACTTATTCAAGTATTCTTGTGAATGGTGAATAACTAGCCAAATACATGTACTAAATACTAATAGTAAGGCCTACATTTTGCTATGATTTACACGGTAATCGTTATTTGAAGGGTGCAATAACTATAAAAGAAATACAGACAACTTTATAATAGGTCTCCTGATGAGGACTAGAGTAAACTAGTCCAAACATTGAGACCTTAATTGCGAGAAGTGTGAACGAAATAGAAGTGCGAAAGTACCAATGATTCTTACATGGTGTTCCCGCAAAGCAATGCACCTAACTTTATAATATTAGTGCTGGGATTTTTATCCGGTTATAGATTAACCAACCCGGATTTAATCATCCGGTTACAAATTTCTGCGTTAACCTAAACTGAAAGGAAAAAAGGGACAAACATTTGGCTCATGCTCAACAACCCAAATAGTGCAAACTGTAGAATACATACTTTAATTTTCAGTCAGTTATTTTGTCCGTTTTGCCAACTTGTAGAAACATGCTTTTCACATACGTGATTTTAAAAGAACATTGTAGGTACATGTACTTGATTTAAAAAAATATGAAAAGCATTCCAAAAGCGATGATCACATTAAAGAAGACATAAATGCCATAAATTTTGCACGTCGCATATAATTACATGGGTTAACCATGTTAACTACTAACCTGATTTTGTTTGCAATCAGTAACCGGATATGAAATAACCCAATTTTGCGAGTATTTGCTTGTATTAATGGTTTATTGCACTGACTCAACGACAACAAGTGTGTCAGCTGCTATGTGCCCGCTTAAATCTTTCTATGTAGATGTACAGTAGATCTTTGTAAAGGGTATCATAAGATGTTATGCATTACATAATGACGTTATCATGATGTTGCTTTACATTTTTAACAAAACAGTAACACGTTCTATGATATATGATTCAAGTATAACTCGATGCCACATGACATGAAATACAGTTTCCATTATGTCATCATAACATCACTTTGATAGTTTTCATCTTCCATTATGTCAATATATATGTGTTGATAATGTGAATATTAGATAATGTGTTTTATATTGAAACAATATTTACAGGTCACTGAAATTAGCATTGTGAAGTCAGGCATATCCAAATTCTTCATTCTTCAATATGGCATATCCACCACCTGGAGGCGGCTATGGGTACCCACCGGGACAGGGAGCTGGTTACGCACCACCAGGAGCTGGTTATGCACCCCCTGGAGCAGGCTACCCACCCCCAGCAGGGGCACCGGGAGGTTACCCACCCCCAGCAGGGGCACCGGGAGGTTACCCACCCCCAGCAGGGGCACCGGGAGGTTACCCACCCCCAGCAGGGGCACCAGGAGGTTACCCACCCCCAGCAGGGCCACCAGGAGGCTACCCACCCCCTCCAGGGGCACCAAGTGGCTATCCACCCCCTCAGGGGGCACCAAGTGGCTATCCAGCCCCATCAGGGGCACCGGGAGGTTACCCACCACCATCAGGGGTGCCAGGAGGATACCCAGGGGCACCAAGTGGCTACCCACCCCCTCCAGGGGCTCCAAGTGGCTATGCACCCCCTCCAGGGGCACCAGGTGCATTTCCCCAACAGGCAAGTTCTCTTGTGCATAAAATTTCCACACATTTGTGTGTGTGTAGATAGTCAACAAAACACGTAAACGATGATTAGGCCTTAAAATGTAAGTTTACAATAGAACAATTGTCCTTTCTATCATTATCCAGTGACTAATTAAATTTGTATCCACTTTCATGTAAATGTATAAACCTATAACCTTTCTTTCATCTTAAGAGTGATGTATGTGTGCTTTCATTTTATTTCAGGTTGCTGGTTATCCACCCGCAGGAGGTAGTCAGTCATACCCACGTACGTACTGCAATACTGCTTCTTTAGTGTCACATCCATTTCTTGTAAAAGTTTGACCTTCACTCCTGCTTGCAAAGAAAATTTGATTAAACCAATAATTCAATTCCAGACGAGTGCTGGACAAAATTGGGTAATTTCATATTCAATTACAGATTGAAAAAAAAACCCGATGTAAATTACTTTCATTATAAAAAACAGCGCTGGCGTGATCATGTGTGCCCAGTAGACCTAGGCGATTAACTCGATTTATCGATTAATCGCGATTACATTCCTGTGTCGATTACTCGATTAGTAAATTCTGAACTACTCGATTAATCGTGCCAGCGCGATTAGTGCCTTCGAGTTGCAATTAATTCCACGAGTTACTACTATTCTCATAGTCGATCAATATCCATGCCGTGTGTGTTGCATGGAGCAGCTGCATAGACTTGATGACAAGTTGTTAGACATTCGTGTTTTGTCCATCCGTCCTTCAATATCATGCATCGTTCGTATAGTGAGGCAACGTAATCTTGATTCAATAGGGGTCGAGGGTGTATATGTACCGCGGTCACTTCCCCGCATGTTGGACATTATGCAGGACGTTCACAGTGTAATGTGAACACGCACACCGTACCCCTGGTGTAGCGATAAAATTACCGACTTGATATCAAGTCTGCTTGCTGCACGTGCACCGGATGCCCGCCCAATTGTGACAGCACCATGACAACATTTTGAGATTACACTGTAATTGGCCAGTAGCCCTTCTAATAATACTGCCTTATATGGTCAACGTGGATGAGGCATGAATGAGGGCTATACCATTTCGCTGTTTATTAAGGTACATTTAGTTATGTTGCATTTCCAATAAATACTATTTATCTCACTTAGTAATAAAACGAAAGGTTGTCGGGACTTGTCGCACACATGAGTTATTGGATACAAACAGTTTAAACGTGTCGGGTGAATTTTTATTCTAGCCTGACAGCTGACAACGAAGTTTTTCTCAACTTCTTAGGCCCACGTGTTTACAATGGATTCGGCTACCATGGCCGGCCAGCTTGGCGCATGGCGCGATGGCATTCAACTACTCGAGTACAGACGCTACTCGATTATACGATTACTGTACTGGACTACTGTATCGTATCGTATGATAATCGTGAAGTGAACATGTGGAGTAATCGTGAAATGTAAAATAATCGCGATGTGTTTAGTAATCGTGAGCTGTGTAATAATCGTGTTCACTGTTCAGTAATCGTGAACTGTATAATAATCGTGTTCACTGTTCAGCCTACTATTGTTGACTTGTACATGCATGTATGGGACTACGTCTGTGTGTACGTACGTGAGGCAGTAACAGCATGCCTCGTCGGCCAACACTTCGCGCGAAATTACCCTACTTTACTGAAGGAAGTAATTATGGACGATATTAGCTTCATGAATTTTGCATTATACCTTATCAGAACAAAAATGGCATTGCTCAATGCCTCGGAAATCGGAACTGATCGTTGTTGAAACTTGTAAGAATCAATGCATTACGCTAGTGCAGTTTACTGCAGTGCCGCTATGATGAAAACAAGGTACGTGCTGCTTGTATAGTCACTTCCGGGTAATCGCGATTAATCGATTAATCGCGATTATTTCCTCCGCGATTAATTGATTAGTGAAAAGCACTAATCGCCCAGGCCTAGTGCTCAGTGTAGGCCTGAATAAAAGAGTGGTATTGACAGTAGGACTGTCCATTTACGAATAATTTAGTATTCGAATATAACAAAAAATGTACCGAATATTTGAATATTTGAAACTCGCAATTCAATGTAAAAGATAAGAAAATAAAAATGTGAAAAAAAAAGAAAAAAAAAAAGTATGTTGCGTAATGGCCGCTGGTAGCTATCGGGGCGCCACACCAGGCGTGCTAAACAATTCCAAATCATAAGCAGATCCTCTCAAAACACCATGCCTTTTAAGCAGATTTTTAATAAGTTACAGAATGATATTTTTGAGATCCCCATTAAAATAATCCGACCGTACCGTTCTTCTAAAATAGTACATGTACTGTAAATCGTGATTTTTCTGGTCACCTAAATCTTACTTCAATTTGGTTATTTTGTCCATCTGGCCAAGTAGAAGTACACTTTTCAGTTCACCGACTTAATTCCAAAAATGAACGCTAAAAAATCCTCCAAAACCGACGATCGTATTCATATCGCACATACGCTACATGCACCATGCATGCACACCACATGTGCAGCTAGCCATCGTGCATGACTGGAAGTGTTGTAGTACTCGTACTCCTACTCGAGTACCGTTCAGAGTACATCCAAAAATTGTACTCTAGCATCTAAGTACTCGTACTTGATTTACAGTACTCGCTAAAATAAAATTCCTTTAAGTTAACTTTCCATGGCTGTTAAAATACAAAGACCTGTTCAAAAATATTGACAATAGACAATAGCACAAGTTGAAAACTCCATGTCAGGCAGCAAAATCATATAAGTTATGCATATTGAAAAGATGCTGAGGAACGATGATACACCCCCTTTAAATATACTTGTGCTCTGGACACGGACTCAGCCCAGTACTCGGACCTTGAAGTACTCTGAGTACTCTGTACTCGGATTTGAGGACTGAACACTGTTAATTATGTATTAAGCAATAATTTTAAAGCACAGCTTTCATCCCTTTCCCAAAATTATTTTGAATACTACAGGTAACCATAATTCATGACTGGTCAGTTATTCATATTGATTGTCACACTTTTTCTGCAGCCGCTGCAAACCAGCCAGCTGGAGCTCCGTATGGTCAGCCCCCTGCAGGGCCAACTTATGGTACTCAAGGAGGTTATTCTCAGCCACCTCCACAACAGCAGATGGGATATGGAGGTATTTTAACAGTTTGAATTTTTTTCTTTTCCCATTTTAATCGGAAAATGGATTGTTTTTGTTCTGATTTTTTTCTTCTTCTTTTGTTTGAAATCCTATAGACTTTGCACATGTGCATTGTCGGCGCCACTTTGGCCAATTTTAAACTGTCGATTTTAATCAAGCTTGGTCAAAAACAAAGTCCCTATAACGAAGTTGTCTCCTGAAACTTTTCGTCATCATGACGTCATTGTGTGTCACGTGACAGCGTCTTAAAGAGGCAAACTTCAGACATCATGAACGAACTCCAAGTCAGATTGGGTTGAAACTTGGTATGTATCTAAGTTGGGAAGTGTTATATCGAAAAATTGCAATGATGTCATTCCTGACGTCATCCTCTGATTTTTTATGATTGATTGAAAATGTTGTCATTAAAGTTCTCTTAACCATATCTAGTTAACAAAACAAGATATCTTTGAATTTCTTTTTGAAATTTTCTTGAAATTTGGTTGGTTGGTGAAATAGAGATTGGAGATCGTAAGTTACATCATGACAATGTCATCACTTAATTTTTTATGAATTTTTAAATCTTTCTCACGCTACACGATTGACATGAAAATAATGGTCATAGTAAAACATACGATGTGATGCTCGATTGACTCAATTCCCCAAAACATGCGTAAAACATTGTATACAGTATGTAAAACTTACATGTTCATTGTCATTGACAATGCATGTAAATCTTTTTTATATCATTTACAAACCATGAAATCTTAACCGAAATGCTATCGACGTAGGTTGGGGAGTATTGTATGTCATTTCATGGGTGCTGTTAAGCTTTTAAATACATCCTAATAGGTAGGAAGAGTTGTATGAACAAACTGCAATGATCCACAGACTTCGTATATGTACGTGTTTTTGAATGTGAACAGAGTTTTGTACGATATGGTCATTTATAAAACATACAATGTGTTATTGAATCAATTCCCATATACTAAGGTGACCATATTTTGTTGAGATGATCCGGGGACAGTGATCCGTGTCCTGGGGGAGGGGTATAGTTTTGAAAATTTTTGGAATCCAGATGGTACCTACATGCAAAATGGTGGCATCTATGGACATCTTGTCCAGATGACATGAGTGGGTTACATACTTACATGTCTTAGGCGGTTGTCTTCGCATAGGCCTACTTCTCTAAAGAATGGATCTTCTTCAGCACAGCATTTGTGTTCAGTTTTTTTTTATTTTGGACAATTAGATTTTTCGGGGGCATTTCGTCGAATCAGGGACACTTTTGGGGACAATTTATCATCAGGGACGGCACTGTCAAATCCGGGACTGTCCCCGGAAATCGGGGATGTCTGGTCACCTTACCATATCACAACATGTACGTCTTCCCTGTGTATAACATACGATGACATGTAATGTCCGATTGATTCAAAACTTCGTACATGCATACATGTTGCATAGACAATGCACTTATGTTATGTCCCAATAGTCTGTGACAAGGGTAACCGCTGGTTAATGATTATGGATTCCACTCAGTATCAGTAATCTGCCATCGAGATGTGTCTTTGTTTTATTCTTAAAACATGTCTGAAGTCACTCAACTATTATCCACCACGCGCGGTGACAATACATGAATATTCATGACAATAATGAATATATGCATACATGATATTCCTCCCCCTTTAGCTTACCGTAAGCACCCCATAAAATAACATAAGAGCATACGGATGTATCACATGTATACAGTAGGGGTTCCATCCTGAGAACAATGCATACCAGACAATTCAAGGAACAAAATATTAACTGCACTTAGGATTACAACAAGAGAACACTTTACTAAGTTTAACACGACTCCCTTTTGGAAGTACAGTGTATATATATGTAAATTGGAATCCACTTCTGTGACTTATACTCCTCATCAAAACCAGTCAACATAATTCACTCGTAACAAGTGTTTAAATACTCAACTTCTAAACATCTGGTCATATACCAAGAATAAGATATAAACTCAGCTAATGTACTTAAAGGTACACGCCGGCTTCAAAGTCCAAAAAAATGAAGAGTACAGAGTATAAAACAATATTTCTAGAACACTTGATGAAGGTTTTTGAGAAAAAAAGTGAGAAATATGTCGTTTAATTAGGGTTAATTAACGGAAATCAAAATAAGGTCAAAGGTTAGCGTATACGCATTTCCAGCCGTAACAATTGTTAGAATGATGTGGCACACCAATGGTTTTAGACCATCGTAGCTGTGGCTAAATGTTGCATCTGCCGTATGAGAATTCCAGGAACGCGATACGCGTACGTTCAAGCTGTACACGATGCAAAAATCATCTGCAAAACATAAACAAATCCGTCTGTCTGTTGAAAACATAAGGCTTTTCAGAATTATTCACAAAATGTTTTTGAGTTGAAGCAATGTTTTTGAGTTGAAGCAATGTTTTTGAGTTGACGCAGTGTTTTTGAGTTGACGTAATGTTTGCGAGTTGACGCAATAATGTTTGCGAGTTGACGCAATGTTTGCGCCGTTGAGGCAATGTTTGCGAGTTGAGGCAATGTTTTCGAGTTGACGTAATGTTTGCGAATTGACGCCATGTTTGCGAGTTGATGCAATGTTTTTCGAGTTGACGTAATGTTTGTGAGTTGACGCAATGTTTTTGACAAAATGAATTTGGGGACATGATCGATGAAACAATTTCGATCTGTTCCAAGCTCTATGTTTCGAGGGACCGAAAAGATTTCCACATGAATACACAAAACATAATTTTGATAATGACACAAGAATATTTTGAGGGCATGAAATGATTTTCATGTATGACAAGAAATTGTCTCTATAGGCTTTCCCGCTCCGCTTGAAAATCCCCCCTCCCCCCCAAAAAATGCAACGGGGACCGTGCGGTCTCGCATAAAAAATACTACACGAACGTCCGTGCGTGGATGGACCGCACTGGTTATCAAGGGCCCATGCCTCGGGCTGAATGCGTTGCAAGCCCCCATGCGCTGTGTCTGCAGAGATGGTAATGCACCTGCAGTGACCGGACTTTTATAAAAAAATCAATTTGGCATGTATTTATTTTGCCTCGTCGGGTTGGAAATTCCTGATTTAAAAAAGGGAACACTTAGGTCAAATCATTAGTGGTTTTGGTTAAAAAAGAGTGATTAAACAAAAAGTTATACGTAAATTTTGTATAGTTTAAAAGCTTTTAAACGACTGGAAACGGCTAAATTTTACTGTTTATTTTTGTGGAATGTTCTATTCTACTTTTTAAAGACCTTTCCAGTCATGATAAAGGCATGCATTGGCGCCAAAAAGCACCTAAAGAGGCCGGCGTGTACATTTAATACACAAAATACACTAAATTAGGGTTTGGTTATTATGTAATCTGCAAACATTGTAGGAAGTTTTCTCTGTCGCTCTGACACTCTTGAGCCCCGTTCGCTCTGGATAAACATTTAGGGTAATTTAACTGAGACGATGGGTAACATTCCAACGGGTTAATCTTCCCACTGTCCGCACTTGGATTTTTTGACGTGGTTAGAATTACCGAGACGATGGGTAAACTAACCGAGCTGCCCCCAAAAAGCTGCTTGAAGTTTACGCACTCCATTATTTTCTTCGCTTCTGTTGCTTACTTTAGTGCTAGGTCAACAAAATGAACTAGTTTGGTGACCAAAAAAAGAAGAAGAAAAAAAACCAGAGAGAATTCCGACGTACCGAACACCGATGTCGAACACATTATGCAAAAACACAGTTGGACTGAGTGTCCAGTGTACATCACACCGGCGATCTACCGATGTGTATGCATTGTAATTTTGGTTGCGAGATCCCTGTAAAATATTCCTTCCAAACTACCATAAATTGCATTTTCCCGATGAGCTAAATCTTACTTGAATTTCACTCAGTTATTATGTCCAATTGGCCAAGTAGAAACATCGTGAAATCCTTCTGAATTCAACGATCGCATTGTGACACTGGACGTAAACATCGGCTCGGTTAGTTTTCCCAAAATAAGTCCAATGCGAACAGGGCTTTGGTTTGGCTGGTTCAGTGTGAGGTTCTGGGCTAGACAACTCTTTGGACTTTGAGATGTGAGGGACCACTATTTCTGTGGTCTCCGGGGGCTTTGTCAATACCATTGGTATTGGCTCTGGGGGGCTGCTTGGCTGTCACTGCTTCAGGCGCATACTCAAGTGGTTTGTCAACTGTTTCGTTCGAGCAGGGCCCAATTTCATGGAATCTGTTACGGCCTATTTTTGTGCTAACGGGCACTGCTACGCGTGAAATCTATTTCATGGAATCCGTAAGCAAGACTCTCGGTTAGCGAAGAATTTCTAGGGTAACCGTGATCAATTTCTGCTTACGGGCTGTCGTATGCATTCTGCACAAATTCCTTGCTTACCGTTACCAATAAGGAAACTCTTCCGTGAAATACGCTAACAGTAACCAAAAAAAGTCTGCTACCGTAAGCGAAGAATTCTTGCTAACGGTAACGGATTCCATGAAATTTGGCCCTGGTTGTTACAGGATGCTGAACTTGCTTAGCAAGACATTTTTTCATTTGGTCAATATGACATCTAACCACATGTCTATCAGACAAGCAAACTTTATACATTGATGATGCCATCACTCTGACAACTTCACCATACAACCAGGTATGTCCAGAACCAAAGTTCTCGACCAGAACAGTATCTGCTGGTTGCAACACTCTGACCTTAGAACCTTGTGACTGCTACATTCGAGCTTGTTGCATTTTTACTCGTCTACCTATGTTGGGTTTCAGCTGGTCTAGCTTGGTTCTAAGTTGTCGTCGATAGAGCAACTCACTGGGACTTTTTCCCCGTTGTTGACTTTGGGGTGTCTATAGCACAAGAGGAACTGCTGGAGTCGCAACTCCAAATCCCCACTTCGGATCTTCTTTACTCTGACTTTTACTCTCTGAACAGCCCTCTCGGCCAATCCATTGCTTGATGGATGTTTTGGGGCTGTCTGCAGATGTTCAACTCCATTTTGGCTCAGGAACTGACTGAACCTTTTCAACACGAATTGAGTTCCCTTGTCTGTTACAACTTACAACTGTCTCTCATGGGTAGCAAACAGCTTTCTCAATACCCTTACTGTTGTGGCAGCAGTAGAATTGTTCACACGGATGGCTTCAATCCACTTGCTGTGTGCGTCAAATACTATCAGGCAGTGTTGGAGTAGAGTCCTCAGATCAGAGTACAGAGTACTCCGAGTACATTTAAGGTCCGAGTACTGGGCCGAGTCTGGGTACATTGCTGTCGAGTCCAAGTCCTAAGTATCCAGTCCGAGTACATTCAAGGTCGAGTACAGGGCCGAGTCCGAGTATCAAATCCGAGTCCACGTCTGAGTACAGTACCAACGCATAGTGCAAAAAATTGCATTTTGATTCTCAAAGATATTCGTAATTGGATGTTATTCCACTCTACTCATAAATTAATGTTTTGCTGTGCTGCTTACTCCATTGGATACTTAACTCCAGATGATCTTCATACTCCCATTGTATAATTTTGTATCGGAAATCGGCAACATTACCAACCGTGAAATTGTAACGAAAATGAAATTTGCACTAAATGGTCAAATACTCCCAAAATTCGAGTACCGGTACATGGAATCGAGTACGGGCCAAGTACATTTATTTTCAAGTATTTTATTATCGAGTACGGGCCAAGTACATCTTATTTTCAAGTACTTTTAATAGAGTACGGGCCGAGTATTTGTCTTTCCTCGAGTACGAGTACTTTTACTCCAATACTGCTATCAGGACATCCTGACCGCTGATGGATGCATAATCAAGATGTAACCTGGACCACGGCTTATCAGTGCTGGGCAAAATTGGGTAATTTCATATTCTATTACTTATTGCCAAAAAAATCACGTTCAAAAACGGTCAACCTATGTAATCACATGCAACGTGTGCGATTTATGGTATATACGACTTCTTCAATGTGATCGTCGCTTTCAGAATGCTTTTTACAATGTTATGCTTTATCAAGCATTTAGATCTAGTACACAATGTTTCTCTTAGACCCAGTATTTGACCCAAAAGTCTGTCCTTTTTTTTCCTTTCAGTTTCGGTTAATTGTTAGTGGAAATTTGTAACCGGATAATTAAATCCGGGTTCTTTAACCGGATAAAAATCCCAGTACTATGCCAAACAACCCAAAAAGTGTAAACTGTAGAATACATACGTGAATTTCAGTCAGTTATTTTGTCCATTTTGCCAAGTAGAAACACTATTTTTACACACTTGATTTAAAAAACATGGTACGTACTTGATCAAAATGCTTGATAGAAAATAACACCATAACAACTAAAAAGCCTTCTGAAAGCGACAAACACATTGAAGAAGACATACACCTGTATAACCATAAATCGCACAAGGCGCACATGTCGTGCACACCACACAGTCCGCATGGCCATCTCTATTATTCTTGGTTCCAGGGGTGCAGACCAGTAAATAATTTCCCATAGGCTCCCATGCTAAATGGCCAAATTAAAAGATTATTAAAAATACTCAGAAGTTTCTCAGACACATAAGCTATACACCAAAATGAAGCTGAAAACTTAAATTTTCATTTTCCTTTCAACTTTCTATATGGTAACCAATGACTTTTTGAGAAAAATCCATCCAAAGGAAAATACCTTGAAAAATATACCCCTCCCCTACAGGCCAAAGTAGAGCGAGTTTAGGGGCTGATTTCATCCAAAGTTGAAAGTCCAAACTCTGGTGACCGGGTTCCATCCATTTTCTTTACAAGACTTCCCATGTAGGGCCCAGCAAATGAATTTATAAAAAAGATTTTGAGGGTATACAAAAGAATTATGAGTTCCGCAGACTGATTTGGACCTATTTTATACTGGTCTGCACCCCCAGACATTTTGCTCTGGATACTTGAACGTGCAAAATGATATACTCTACAGTACTCACCGTAGGTACAATGTGTATACATTGTGTATGTAGTATGCACAGTGAAATAGTGCTCATTCATTCATTCATTCATTAAAATGTATTGTCCACATAAAAACATACTTAGAAATGTAGCTTCCACTGGATAAGAACACACACATACAGATATAAAACACCATAAAAAAGGTAACAATCATCTATACACAAATACACACATCTAATACAGTTGTAAAATAAAAACCAAGGTAAATGCACAGTAAATACATGTACAATAAAAGTTACAAGTTACTAGTTTGACAATATTGCACAGAGTGGACACAGTTTCATATGAACAGGGAACTATCCTGTATTGGCAATAGTCTATCATTTGGAATTCCTGTTAAATATGTGTATGGCATTCAAGATGAAGGATTGTCTAAACCGGGAACGAATAGATTGATGTTCATCAATGTTGGATTTGTATAGTTTGTGTAATTGTAAGAATGTGGGAGTACATGTAGTTAACTAGCTGTTATTGTAAATCATTTTGGCATTTTATATATGAATCATGCAGCACCACCAGCACCAGTACCAGCAGCAGCACCAGCAGCAGCACCAGCACCAGTACCAGCACCAGCGAATCTTTATGGACAAGATAACAAGTCTAAACAACAGGTACAGTTCATCATACATTATTTGCTTCTCCACATTGTGCAGAAAAGACACTGTTTTCGTTCTGATTTTCTTTGTTGTTTTTGTCATTGTGCAAAAGAGGCATACCGGTATTTTGTTTGTGCTGATTTGTTTCTTATTACCAAAATCAAAGTGACTTTGTACACTGTTTTCTGAGTGGCATTTTGTTTGCTTATTGTAAACTAACTTACTTAAAAAATCAGTAAAGCATCAGAGGAATTTAACCAACTGCAAAATGTCTGGATTATTCTGATAGAACATCTGGTGTACAGCTAATACCAGTAGTTTGTTTACTTTTTATCAGTGGAGCAACCCCCCCCCCCAACTATGATCAGTAATCTGATTATGACTGAGTGTTGATGGATTGTTCTAAAAGGCCAACTACCTTCTCAAATACACTTAGGCCGTGTCCCAATTCACTGGCTGTGGCCGCTGGCTACGGCCGTGGCTGTGGCCGCGTCTTCGAACTGGATTCAGCCAGTAGAATTGGGACGCGCCTTCAGCCGCGAAGACGCGCCTGTCGGGACGATTTGAATCCATACGCGCAACTGAGGTCATGGCAAGCCAAATGCCAAATAATTCGATAAACAATGTTTATCGGTGAAAAACAATCTTTATCTAGATAAAATTTCTTTATTACAGAGTTTTTCTCAAAAAGCAGTGTTTATCATGTCGGAATTTAGTGTTTCTTGGTGAAAAACGTGTTTATCTCCAATAAATAGAGTTTATCGAATTATTTGGCATTTGGCTTGCCATATAAAGTTGGCCCGGCCACAACGAAGTCACCTTCCCTTGTGGCTTGATATTCGTGACGTCGCGGCCACAGCTGCGGTCGCAGCCAGTGAATTGGGACGCGGCAACAAGATGGACGCGCTGCCAATAGCCGCAGCCACGGCCGCAGCCAGTGAATTGGGACACGGCCTTATATTTGTTCAAACTATGGATGTTTTGTTTTTAAATAATTATTCTTCCTGTGAGATCACTTTTTAAAATGTATTCATGTCTCTATGATTCAAGAAAAATCACGACAAAAAATTTCCTCCAGCATTATTGTAAACCAAAAACAAAACTATTAGCAATATAATAATGTATATACATGTAACATTATTGATTGAGGAGGACTCTTTTAAGCAGCTTTCACAGATGCATGGGTTTAGGCATGATTGGGACATATACCCCCGGTAGCGCACTGTGTCATCGCTCTGCGTTCTGTGTGGATGTTGTCGTTCCCTTAGAAACTCATTGGAGGACAGTGGTTGTGATTGCAGGCTAGACTGTGGCAGAGTACTTGTCAGGTTTTTAATCATTTTGTTGGTTTGACCATTGAAGACCTTTGTTTTGACGATCCTTCCATCTGCTGTTGCTAACCAGAACTGAGGCAATAAAGTTGGCCAAGACAGGGCAGGGCAGGGCCAAGGCCTGGCTACTTCTGCCATAAAGGTAGAGCAGAGCTATTGGGGTCACCACCAACGTAGGGCTGGATAGCTCAGTTGGTAGAGCACCTGTACGGTATTCAAGAGGTCGTCGGTTCGAATCCCGCTCTAGTCAATTTTTCTTTGTTCACTTTTCAATGACCATAATGTTTTGGTTGAATTTAATGTGTTCTTTTGTGTATTAAGGCAGTGTAGGATGAGACAACTTCAATCAGTAGATAGTGAATATGTACCAATGTTCTTGTTTCCCTGACAGGGCCCTCCTGCTGTTGCTCAACCAGTAACAGTTGCTATGAGTAAGATGTCTGTGAGCGATCAGATGCACGGGACCATCAAACCAGCTCATCCATTTGATGCTGAGCAGGAATCAGAAAAATTGCGCAAAGCCATGAGAGGAGCAGGTAAATATGCCCCTGGACGTCTCCTATTAAACACAATGAGATTATAGAAAAAAGTACCCTACAGACCTTATTCTAGTCATTAAACTGCTTTATTAGCCAGTCCCATAGACAAAGTGCAGTGGCCACCCACAGTGTTTACAACCTTGGACCTTCTTTGTACTATGGAGCTTTTGAATGCATTTGCTCCATGTTTGTTGGTAATGATCACCATTGCTGCACTGCTGCTAACCCAAAGCCTTGCTGTGTTTTGTTTCAATGTACTGGAGTAAATAAATGGAATATATAAATGGTGAAACAAACAGATTTTGCGTATGGGCAGACCTAAACAATAAGCCTGTCAAGTCCTCAGTCTCTGCAGATGCGCCCCAAATTTGAGATTCTAACATATTTTTTTTAAGGAAAATTTGACATTTTTGAGGTTAAGTTATTGACTTTTTTGGTTCACACTGTCATCAACAAAATACCTTAAAATATGAGCCATAATATTTTCATAATTATTCATAATTTTAGTTGTTCCTACGGTTAAAAAAGGATTAAAATCTACTGGGAGGATGTAGTTGTAGTGGTGTCGAAGTTGAATGGCATGCCAGTGGGAGTTAAAGACCGGAAAAACAGCATATTTTTCGGCGTTTTTGCCAAATTCCGTAGAGTCAGTGAGGCGGCCATTTTGAACAAATGCAGATTTCATCAACGAACAGACACTTGCATAGTACCCACAATCCTTTGCGAAGGCATGTTCCCGATTCCTTGAACCCTGTGAGCAGTGCATAATTTGATTTGCACTAGTGTTTTATTAATCACAATGGTGTCATGGCCCATCCTGTTGTACGCATAATGGACAATGGAGTCGGCATTTCTCACAGTCATCAAAATACAGTTTGGTTGAGATAGGAGCCTGATCGGTTTGTCACGGACGGACTTTTTTCAAATTTTAAAGCTGTAAAAAACATCTGCATGAATTAACACATCTACTTTATACTTAATATTGAAGAGTAGTATCAACTCTGCCAGTGGATCATAAAATTGGGTTGTCATGGTTTGTTATTAAAAATAGAATCACCAATCCTGCCGATATGTTTGTGTCACGGACGGACAGGATAAATTTGAAGGTTTCCACTTTTCTCTTCACTTTTCTGATTTCTATACGTCGCATAAAAAAAGATAGTGTGGAAACTCTTTCTATCTGGTGAGTAAGGCAAATAACATAGAGCTCTTCCTGATGTACTGGAATAAATATGTTAATTTCAAAAGCGACGGAAAGAAATCAGAAAAGTGGAAACCTTCAAATCTGAGCAAGCATTGGAGAGGTTGTTGTCTGCATACAAAAGTTCACAAATCAGAACAAGGAGATTGAAGAGCTTTCCTGAGCTGCAAGTGTGAAGTGAATACCGGAGGGGTCAGGAAAAGCATGATGGAGAAGAGCATAAAAAAAGATCCCAAACAATATCCAAGCAAATACACAGTCTTGCTTAACAGTTGTCAACACACTGAACCGGGCAACAAGAGTCCCAGAACTACAAGACCGCCGTTTTGCCAGTAAAAAGTCAGATTTGCGATTAAAATTGGAAAGTTTGGAAACGTTACATCTTGGTGTTATTTGTCAGCATAGAGTTGACCCAGACACTCTTGGATAGGCATGACATAGCAGGTTAAGTACCGTAGGGTGGAAAGACCATTCCTGTTTACAAGGCCAAAGGCCCTTGTTAGATCAATTAAAGACATAGTAAAATTTTAGTTTGCCAATGTGTTATTGGTGGATTAAAAAATGTATATGGGAAGTTTCATATTTTTACGAACCAAAGTATGTTTGTTTGTTTTTTAAAATAAAAATCAACCTATTTCTGGATGGTTTCATCAAATTTGTGTAATTCTTGCTGAGGGCGCTACACATGCATGGATCGGTGCGTGTTGCGTATACATTGCGCGTACATTGCGTGCAGATGGATAGGCGCCTTACACTGATGACGTGCAAAAGGAGAGTCGCCGCCGGGCTACAGGATTACGCGTACGTGATTGCCGTCGGCGAGTCTCCTTCTATGCGTCATCACCAATGCAAATTAGGTAATTACGTCATCACCTTTTTGCACAAATGTCTTTGGCGCTGGCTCAAAATCGGCAAATTTGTGGTCCTTTTTCCGGGAAAAGAAATCCTTCAATTTTTTGTTCTTATTATGTAAGTATAGGAAAAATATTCAAGTAGTCATTCATGGGGAAAAATCGCTATTTCTCTATTCATTTTACTACGTCTTTAAAGTGATGTATAGTGAATGTTGGTGTTCATAGCATTTCTCTTGCAACTGTGTCAGTAAGAAAGTCATGTCCACTGTAGATCTTGATGCTCAGAATCCAGGGAAAAAAGAAAAGACAAAAAGAGTCCTAATCGTAAATTTATTTAAAGTGAAGTCACTAGTCTTTCGGCATCTTATAGGTTTTTCTTGCCTGGCGAGCCATAGCCTTTGATTTCTTGTCAAATATAGAGCTGTGCATTTAATAAACCAATATCTATTTGCTAATTTGACCCCTAGGCAAATGTATAGATCGGACAGCATTTTTGTAGGTTAAGATGTCAACTGTTCAGCTTTGTTGCTCCATTTAACTCAAAACAGTATGATTACATTTGACAGGAGGGGCTTAAAACAGCAACTCTGAGCGCAGTATTTTTTTAATGTTGACTGGACGTAGTCAAGAAGAGCCTATGAACTGCATTCTGAAAAAAATTTTGTGCTGGGCAATTCCACAGTTGCTTTCATTACACTTTATGAAAGCCTATCAAGTCTCCATTGTTGTACCATTGATACATCTTGCCTAGTCCTGTTACACAAAATACTAGCAAACTTTTACACACATTTTATCAGTTATTATGATTACTTTGTTTTTGGTAAGTTGCATTACAAAAATGGGACACGGAAAAAAATTGAATATCTTTACACAAAAAGTTTCCTCAAACAGGAAAGGGCTGAAACAAAGTTTATTACTATACCCCATACATATTCATGACCTATAGCCGAATCCCAATCACGTGCTAGTGGATATGTGAGTACTCCATAATTATTCACACTGCCCGCTCTTATCTGGTCTTATTTAGTAATTAATATGCACAACTTGACTACATATCCACATCAATTAACAGAAAAAACAATGGAATGAAGTATGTTGTGGCATACAGTGTACACAATTTTATCATGTCATTAACTTCAAACCTCCCTTTGTATATTATAAGATGTATATAACAGAAAATATCACAATAAAATGAATGTGCAAGTAATTTTCTTTGGCTTCTGACTGCCAAACGAACAAAGATAGTTGACTATTTGGGACACCAAATGTAGGGCTGGATGGATCAGTTGGTAGAGCTCCTGTACGGTATTCAGGCGGTCGCCGGTTCAAATCCCGCTCCAGTCAATTTTTCTTTGTTCATCTTTCAATGACTTAAAAATTCAGTCTGTGTCCTTTGTGGTTAATAGATGATTAAAAAATATAATTTTAAATTTTGATGCCCTGTTGTTTTTAACAAAAAGTTGCAATGTTTGATAAATATGGCACATAAAATGTATATCTTTCAGCCATCTGGGACATTTGTTTAAGTAAACATAATTTGTCCTTTGATAAACATAGGGCACACACATTAAGATACCAGCTGAGCTGTGAACTCAAGTCCAGGTTGAGCTAAGCTGGCCTGGTTAAATGTGCCTGCAACTAGATTGTTTCCACACATCAGCTTTACTAGTACAATCATCCAGTATCCTTTCTGAACATTTTGCACAGACCCCATAGCAGTTAATGTAACAGTATTATTAAATCAATTTGGAAATGTTCTGTTTAAAACATCATCTGTTGTGAAATGGTTAAGAACTAGAAATGTATGATCGATTTGCGGAAACACCATGTAATATGCGTTTGAATTTTCGCACTTCTTATTTTTATCACATGACTAGACATGTAATTGGCAATATTCCACATGAAGAAAAAAAAGGTAATGAAACCTGTGTTGAGTGGTTTGCACTGTGTCATGTTAATAAATGGTTATTGGCTTGTTTTCATTACAGGGACCGATGAGCAAGCCATCATTGAGATGATAACAAAAGTAAGCAATCAGCAGCGTCAAGAAATCAGACTGAGGTACAAGACAATGTTTGGAAAGGTATGCAGGTTCAGACATAACTTCATTGTATAAAATTCAGTATTGCAGGGGATTTTTGCATTGGCATTGTATATTTGATTGTAATGTGATAGGCATAAATCCCTGGTGATATCTGTTTATAAGGGTCTTGTTTTTTACACAGTACATGAAAGCCAAAGAGGATAAGTATTATTTATTTTCTGCAAGTAAAGTGTTCGAAGGACAAGGCTTCATCTTTTCTGTTGTCCCTGTACTTTAATACACTCCCATAGACTAAGCACACATTTCTACTTTCGAGGACAACTTTGAACAAAAGAAGTCCATGTGAGGACAACAATGATTTCATTGTACTGCGGAATGTCACTATAATGAAAACAGCGGTGTCCATAGAAATTGTCTGTTATAGTAGTTGTTTGTTAAAGCAATTCAAACAATAATATATACAGTATGTTTTGTACACATAAATTTGGAGCCAAGAATGATGTTTGGTATAGCCAAATGTTTAGTATAGCAATATTATTGCCTCTTAGTTTTGAGTGTCAGTACTACTACTGAATATTCAATAATAAAAATGAATGACATTTGATGATTAACCGTAACAGCCCCAAACACCTCAAACTCCAACAGGCAATTTTCTTTAGGTTATCCTTGGGTAATGTTTGTTTTGAGTATTGTGTTCATCCCTATCATTGTTTGATTGTTTGATTGTTTGATTAATTAAAAGTGTCCTAAGTAACTGATGAAGGGTAACCCAATCCATGCAAAGCAGAGGGAAACCCAGATCTCTTGGCCATCTAATCTTGTTTAGGTTCAAATAAAAACACACTTTTCATTCTAAATCCCGCTCATTCGGGCCTCAAGAAGAGAAGATATTCAACATGAAATGTGGTGTCCGTCATCTGCTAGTCACCATACTGGGCGCCGCCATTTTCTCGGCCTAAATCGATACCCCTTGTGAAATTTTGTTTTTGTGGAAAACTGCAATGTGCGCCCTTCCTGCAGCAAAATTGTGTACACATTATAGTTACATCAGCGAGCTGAGTGAAATGATGGTGTACTGCCAGGCTTTTGGTTTTAACTATCGGACAAGGACTGGACAAGTATCTCATTTCCTATAACAATGCCAAGAAACCTGAGTTGTTTAAGAAGTGGGCTGCAGCCATCAAAGTTAAAAATATTCCTGAAAATGGACTACAAATACAATCTCCACAATGTAATTTGTAGTGCTAGCTAAATCCACCGGATCAAAGGCAAGGAAAATGCTGAAAAAACAATCATTCTTTCGGTGAATCCACATCGACCAGCGGTAAAAATATATTAATATTACAATAATATTTGTACATATACAATTAAGAAATTTTTAGTTTTTTTTTTAAATGTCAAAGATTGTACGTGAATATGAATAAATGAAAAGACATGATTGACCAATCATAAGGCAGTTCAATCGTTCACTCCGCATTGGTGTCAGAATCCTGTTCGCTGTGGCGGTACATTCGAAAAATAGCGACATACAGGCATGCATTTTCAAGGGTTGAAGGCTCAGAATGTTCTTGAATTTTCCCTCTTTAGGAAAATCATGTAAGAGTGGGTCCTTGGCAAATGTGGACAGTTATTATAGGCTTATTGGGTTTGCTTCCCCTTTAATTTGTTGCACAAGTCCTGAATGCACAAAAGTATTACTACCCTTATGATCGCACAGACGCACACACACGTCACATGACATGAGATGCCAAAAACACAGTTAAAAAGAAGAAGAAATGTCGCACAGAAGAACTGATGTACAAAAGTGTTCATATGTGTGGGTACAACTTTGCAAAACTCATTCCTTCCTTCCTCATTCCTAATTCCTTTACCGATGAATGTCTGATAAAAGTCGTCATTCAAGGAAGAGGAAGAGGAGATAAAATCTCATAGAATATTCTGTGTTCCTGTAGAGATCCCATTCAACCGTTCCTCATGATTAAACACAATTCTGGGCAAGCTTTTGAGAGACAGAAACATCTTATTCTAGTTGAGAACACATTATTTATTTATTTCTGGTAATGGCACCAAGGATTCCTCAAAAGCACCCTAGGCACTGTAGCTCGAAAGCCTGATGAAACCTTTCATGGAAAGATGATGAGAAGAAGATACAGTTTTAGGGGTGGGAGGAAAACCCCAGAGTAATGTTGTGGGTAAAACCCACGGAATCAGGTAGGGACTGAAAACCCAATCCACTTGTGGACCGAGCCGGACTTGAACCCGGTCTGCAGAGGTTAAAGGCGAGAAAAGAACCGCTACACCAACCTGACTCACAATCTTTGCAAAGATGTTTTTTCTCTAATATTTTGGTTTGTTTTTCAACAGAGTAACTCCAGCCCACCATGAGTTAATCAGGATGTGTACATCTTTTGTGTGGCTTACATGTAGTTTCAGTTGGCCCCCTTCTTTGCCTGTATAAGGCTACTGTAATCTGTGAGGCCTAACAGAGAATGCCCCACTGACAGTTCAGCAAAAGAATGTTAATGTCATATCATTAAGTTCTCCCTCAAAACATCAAGAAACATTGCGTGTTCCCAAAGAGAATGCTGCCTATTCTTGTCATTTTGGTGTTCTGTATAGGAACAAGCCATACTCTCTACTAAGGTGTTCGTAATGGAACAAGGGGTCGATTTCACGAAGCCTTGCGATCGATCCTAACTCGAGTTACGAAGGATAACCCATTGTAGGGGGCCTATCCCACGTAGGGCTTCAATGCATCAAAAGTCCTACGATTGATAGTAAGTTACGAAGAGTTTGGTGAATTTGACCCAAGAACTGTCTTGACTTTTGAGTTCTTATTATGGCTTTTAAATACAGTTGAGACAAAATGCGAAAAAACCTTGCTTTTTAATATTTTCCATCATCCACATTCATCATCCTTAGGTCTTATTGGCTTTTCCGTGATGAACGGAAAAGCTATTGCGTTTGTTCTGATTTCTTTTTGGCTTTCCCGTGTTTAACGGAAAAGGTATTGTTTTTGTTCTGATTTTTGGCTTTTCCGTGTTCAACGGAAAAGGTATTGTTTTTGTTCTGATTTTTTTTCTTTCTTCTTCTTCTTCTTCTTCTTGTCGTTTGGAATTCCTATAGACAAAGCACAGGGGCATTCTGCACCCCACTTTGGCCATTTTTAAACAGCCAATCTTAACCAAACTTGGTCAAAACAAAGTCCCTATATCGTCAATGTATGCCGAAACTTTTCGTCATCATGACGTCATCAGGTGTCACGTGACAGTGTCTTAAAGGGGCAAACTTCAGACATCAATTATGAACGAACCCTAAGTCCGATTGAGTTGAAACTTGGTATGTATCTAAGTCGGGAAAGTGTTATATCGAAAAATTGCAATGACGTCATCATGACGTCATTCCTTGATTTTTTATGATTTATTGAAATTTTGGGTCATTAAAGTTCTTTTAACGATATCTTGTAAACGAAACAAGATATCTTTGAATTTCTTTTTGATAATTCTTCAGCATACACCATAGATGAACACTGTATAGACAAAAATTCGGTGACGTCATCATGACGTCATAAAAAATGCGATTTTTATAACACATAGTAGGAACGGCCGATCGCCTTGAAAATTGGTACATTGGTGGATTGGAGGTTCGGGGTTGTAATTCTGAAGTTACGTCAAGACAGCGTCATTTTTTGTATTTTTTATGATTTTTAAAAATATTTTTCACGCTATAGCCCATTGACTTGTACAGGGCAAACAGGAAGTAGCTCCTCATTTAAAAGTGGTAAGAGCTGTGATCATGATTCTTTCACCAAAAGTCAATGTTAGGCAAGGTCTTTCATTGTGCATGTGAAACATTGCTTGACCTCTGTGACCTCTACATCCGGTCAAACAGGAAGTAGCTCCTTATTTAAAAGTGGTAAGAGGTATGATCATGATTCTTTCACCAATAGACAATGTTAGGCAAGGTCTTTCAATTGTGATACATTGCTTGACCTCTACGACCTCTACTTCCGGTCAAACAGGAAGTAGCTTCTGATTTAAAAGTTGTAAGGGCTATGATCATGAATCTTTCGCCAAAAGGTCTTTCTTTGTGACAGAAATATGACCAAGTCACGTGAGTGTATGATTAAAGGTGCATACTTCAAAAGTATAAAACTTAAGATCTTAATCAAATGTCTTTGTGTGTATAAGGTTATGTTAATTTTTCTATAAAATGGAAAAGCCTTGTGTTCTGTTTTTAACAGACACAATTTCTAGTTTTTCTTTTTCTTCTTTTTCTTCTTCTTGTCGTTTGAATTCCTATAGACTTTGCACATGTGCATTCTCGGTGGCACTTTGGCCACTTTTAAAGTGCTGATTTTAACCAAACTTGGTCAAAACAAAGTCCCTGTAGGGTAGTTGTATGCGCAACATTTTCGTCATCATGACGTCATCAGGTGTCGAATTACAAGTGATTTGAATTTAATAATCAAAATCTTCAAAAATCAAAAAAAAATCAACGACTTGAGATATTAAGTTGATTCTTTCACCAAAAGTGATTGTTATGCAGGGTCTTTCTTTGTGACACATTGCTTGACCTCTGTGACCTCTACTTCCGGTCAAACAGGAAGTAGGCTCCTCATTTAAAAGTGGTAAGAGCTTTGATCATGATTCTTTCACCAAAAGTGAATGTTAGGCAAGATCTTTCATTTGTGTTCCGTTGCTTGACCTCTGTGACCTCAACTTCCGGTCAAACAGGATGTAGCTTCTCATTTAAAAGTGGTTAAGAGCTATGATCATGATTCTTTCACCGAAAGTCAATGTTACGCAATGTCTTTCATTTGTGTTACGTTGCTTGACCTCTGTGACCTCAACTTCTGGTCAAACAGGAAGTAGCTTCTCATTTAAAAGTGGTAAGAGCTATGATCATGATTCTTTCACCAAAAGTCAATGTTATGCAATGTCTTTCATTTGTGTTACGTTGCTTGACCTCTGTGACCTATACTTCCGGTCAAACAGGAAGCAGCTTGTATAAAACATAAGATCTTAATCAAATGTCTTTGTGTGTAAGGTTACGACGATTTTTTCAATAATTAGCGGAAACGGAAAAACCTTGTGTTCTGTTTTCAACAAATCAAAATCTTTAAAAATCAACAAAAATCAACGGTTTGAAATATAAAGTTTATTCTTTCACCAAAAGTGATTGTTAGGCAGGGTCTTTCTTTGTGACACATTGCTTGACCTCTGTGACCTCTACTTCCGGTCAAACCGGAAGTAGCTCCTCATTTAAAAGTGGTAAGAGCTATGATCATGATTCTTTGACCAAAAGTGAATGTTAGGCAAGGTCTTTCTTTGTGACACATTGCTTGACCCCTGTGACCTCTACTTCCGGTCTAACCGGAAGTAGCTCCTCATTTAAAAGTGGTAAGAGCTTTGATCATGATTCTTTGACCAAAAGTGAATGTTAGGCAAGGTCTTTCTTTGTGACACATTGCTTGACCTCTGTGACCTCTAATTCCGGTCAAACCGGAAGTAGCTCCTCATTTAAAAGTGGTAAGAGCTTTGATCATGATTCTTTGACCAAAAGTGAATGTTAGGCAAGGTCTTTCTTTGTGACACATTGCTTGACCTCGGTGACCTTTACTTCCGGTTAATAGGAATTGGCTTCTCATTCAAAAGTGGTTATCAATTCCTATACACAATTACCTCTTTTCCCTGTGTAAAACATACAATAATAATCAAACAGAATAAGTGGTGTGTATTAGGTTATGAAGTTTTAAATATCATAAAACGGAAAAGCCTTATGTTCTGTTTTTAACAGACATAATCTCTAGTTAATAGTTTAGACAGATACATGTATGTACAAAGGTGCTGGGTGCTGATATTGTTTTTGGTCTTATAAGTTTTGATATATTTGACTCTTGCAGGATCTGATCAATGATCTGAAGTCGGAGCTGAGTGGTAATCTTGAGCAGTGTCTGCTGGCTCTCTTCGAACCTACTACACTCTATGATGCAAAAGAGCTACGACGTGCTATGCGGGTTAGTATGTTGTGCATGTACATTTATTGTATACAGTATATAGATTTTATAAATTTACATCTGATGAAATAGTTATTACTACGAAAGCTTATGTTGTTATTTAGTGATCTAGTTAGTCTTTAAGTGCCACCATAATTTTCTATATAGATTTATATACGGTCAGACATAACATTTTTGTACACAATTTTGTATCACGACATTTTAATTATTATTTTGTCATAATTGAAAAGTGAACAAAGACTGGAGCCAGATTCGTACCTGCAACCTCTGGAATACCATACAGGTGCTCTTACCAATTGAGCTATCCAGACCTATGTTGGCAGTGTCCCTAATAGTCAATTATCTTTGTTCGTTTGGCAGTCAGAAGCCATGAAACCACCCACATACTGCTATATATCAATGATCGTTTTATCGATATGTTAAAGGTATAATACATGATTGGTAAAGGTTCCAGAACAGCACTCATACTTTGTCTAATCCAGCATGTGCATGAAATAATAAACCTGTGAAAATTTGGGCTCAATCAAGACATCCAAGTCACGAAAAAATAGCGAAAATCCGACGCATTTTTTCTTTTAAAACGTAAAGAATGGTTTTGATCTTACCCAGATTTTTCACAAACTGAATGAAGTTTAAATTTATTCCATCAAATTTAGTTGTAGGAAAGGACCGATCCAATCAATCGATGTGCATTCATGTACAATGTACATGTAAAACGACAAACAATACAGGCCTGTGCTTGACAGGTGGTCGTGGCTGCATCGTTGTTATTATTTTAAATTATTTTTTTTCAAACCGTCCATGGCAGAAATGGCATGAAAAGTCAAATTTACTCAATTTAAGTCAAGTTTCAAGTCATTTTTCCCAAGTCAAGTCACAAAGTTTGGACATGAGTCAACAACTCTGAATAATGTTGAATAAAAAGCCACATGCTCTCTGAGTGATCCCCCATAGGAACAACAGCAGCAAAAAGCACAGATAACAGAATACAGAAAGTTATGAATTTTGGGTAACTGTATGTAAGCAATGCATTTTGAGAATTTCCCTTTAAAGTGAACAGTAATCAATGAGAGATATCACAGGTGTGAAAGCACAATAGAACAGGTATAGCTGCAAAAGTGATCATTTTGTACATGAGCTTGCAGACCTGTATATTCCAGCACCATGAAAGTGTCTGAAAACTGTCCTGAAATTGTAGATTGAAGTGAGTGAGTTATTCCACAGGCTAGGAAATCAACAGGTTAGTGAATGGATGTATCACTATTCACTAGTATGAACAGGGATAGAACAAAATGTGAGGTATTTGAATTGACATGGATAAATATGAAGGTTCCTGACGATGGATTTACCCATACTGGACCATATTAAACCGTGAAGATGTGCAAAAATTAAAAGAAATTTTCTTTTATTGGAGCGAATAGCGCTCCGCCCTAATGACATCACATGAGTGTACAAAATCCCCGGATGTCAGACAAACACTGACTCACACGCAGTGTACACCATGCATGCACGCGCTTGCACACACCAGACATTTTGCATGGTTGCAATGTTTGTCTGAGCTAGTGTGCTATTTTTAGCGCAAGTGCGGAGCGCTATTGAGCAGTTCAGCATCTACTGTCTGTCCTCATAGGATATATCTCCCCTATGCCAAGTTTCATTAGAATGAGTAGAAAGATTTGAGGCTTTGCATGGTGACAATTGATTTGTGGATCGGTTTGCGGAAACACCATGTAATAATTGCTGTACTTTCGCACTTGTATATCGTTCTCACTTCTCATAAGGTCTCTCAGGTCAAGGTTGGATTTCTCTAGATCTAACATAATGAGAAGTGCGAACAATATACATGTAGAAGTTCAAAAGTACGAACGATTCTTACATGGTGTTTCCGCAAACAAATCCACATGGAATAAGCAGCTGTGCATCGAACATGTTCAGACTTTTGTTAATCAGTAGCGGTGTGGGGTCTGAAGCAGGACAGCTCCATTCCACAAAAAGGACAAAAGATTACAGGACAAAATATGGTTGGAGTAACTGTTGGAGTACGCTGTTGACTAGATAAAGCCTTATAGATGATAAAAAGGACACTGTGAATGTGATGAATATTTCTGACTGAATTTATTGTTATTGTCTACAGGGAGCAGGAACTGATGAGGAAGCATTAATAGAGATTCTCTGCACCAGGAGTAATGCTGAGATCAAGGATATCATTGCTCAATATACAGCATGTAAGTTCACTGTCTACCCAGTATTAATAGTATCTGTGTGCATTGAGCAACTCATTTAAAATACCGTTAAAGGTAGTATCATAATTTGGTTTTTGTCAAAGAAGTACAGATTCATGGGCAAAAATATCAAGGAAGATGCATGTACAGTCACAGTCATCTGTGAAAATGTCAGTCCCATACGGTGCCCACTTTTTGAGAAAATCGTGAAAAACAGCCACAGTATTTCTGAAGTCTTTTCTCTTTTATTTTTGATCTTTTAAAAGACCAAAAAGATTTTCGGTCGTTTTTATACTTTTTTTCTGGATAAATACACCATTTCCGGCGGAATAATTTAAACGGTATGTTTCTACCACCACCACCTTCATACCCTGAAAGTTATACGTAAATATGTGAACATTGCTGTTTTGGTTTCTTACCAAAGTATGATACTACCTTTAACTCAAAGCATCTGGCTCAATTGTTTATCATCTGATTATTTGTGAACTCTCTTTGAAAGAGGTGTCTGTTAATACATATTTTAGGTTAGCAAATTAAATGCTGACCTGAGTTCATATAACTGGATACTGTTTTTATTTCATGGATGTAATGATGACTTGTATGTATTATTCAGAGTGCATATCCAGGTGTATTGTTGTACATTCCCTAAGTCTACTTGTCAGGAGTCTTTGAACACATTAAAACAACAACACAAAAGTAATGTTAATACTCGCTTTGCTTGACGCTTTGACCTGACTGAAATGATTACAAACCATTATCCTTTCCTAAGCAGACTCAAGATTACAAGCTCAGAACAATATTATAGGAGTAGGCTTCCTACATGTGCAGCTTTCTATACTTTATCTCTGTAAGCATTCCTTTATAAACCAGGTAGTTGGTTGACAGATTTGAAAATCCTTTTTTTCTTCTAATGGCTTTTGGTATATATTTCTCATCAGATTACAAACGTTCCCTTGAGAAGGACTGTGTTAGTGAAACCAGTGGGCATTTCAAACGTCTCTTGGTGTCAATGTGTCAGGTATGTATTAACAATAACCTTGGAATGAGTCACATATTAACCAGGCTTTGCATTCTTAACCACTTCATAACGGTATTAAATAATACAAAACAAGTCCACCAGCGGTATTATTTTCACCATGCTTCTGTGATTTTTTTAATCTGAAATTTACACTGTTTTCCACCATTGAGTGGACTCTTCCAATGATCATTGGTGGCAGTATTTTCATTTTTTACTTCAGATTTGTATGTTAAGGGCAATTTTGTTTGTTTCGTCCAATGTGCAATCTCTCATCAACAAACGGAAAGCATGATGATTTTTTTCTACAAAATGGGCGTCAACCGTGATTTTTATGGTGAAGAGTCCAGTACACTAATCCTATAAATGGTTTTTAAACTTTTCAAAAACAATGGGAACTCTGTCGGGTTTTGTGATAGTGGTTACAGAGGGGAGAGGGGTTTCAAGACGTATAACACACCTGTAATTTGCGTTGACAGCCCCTCTGGAAAGGAGAGGGGAAGTGTATAGGGATAGCAGTTGACTCAAAGCTCTGTGGTTGAGTGAGCAGAGACAATGAATGTTGCCCATGGACATGGGAGGGAAACCACTGTGGAGTCCGGAGATGTATTCCATAGCGAAAGGGTTTTGGTGGAAACAGGGAACAAAGGCATGCACTAGCCCTCTATACCTGTACTATAGAGGGATCTCATTCTCTTCAAACTATCAAGTCTATATTGCCCACCACACCATGATCTGAGGAATGGCATTTTTGTTTGTTAAAATCATATTTAACGATTAAAGCATAACATTTCTTGATGTGTTTTGTTTAGTACTACAGTAAAACTTTGATAACTCAAACCCCAAGGGAATAATGTTAACTTGGAGTTATCTGGACTTTGACTCTCGCATGGTTTGAATTGCCAAGTCAAATTATGCACATAGAGTAGGGGGGATTGGCTCACAATGGAAGTGCCATGTAACTTTGTCGCCCAAATTACATGTTCACGTACTTCATTTTCAATTATATACCTATAATGTATGATGAATAATGAATTGTATGAGTTTTGATACATTTCTTACATGAGAGTTGGTATTCTGGCAATATTTAGCGCCTTTATTTATTTTTCCTTCTAAATTATGTGTTTCATATCCGTGCCATTCGTGGAATATACCTGTAATGTAATCAATTGTTTTAGGTGGCTTCATTTTCGAAGAATTGAGCTTAGATTTTTGTTTTCTTTCTAAATCTTTTATCTTTCTAAAATTAAAATGAGGTACAAAATAATCAGTAGAAAAACAGACGTGTAACAAGCTGTCAAAAAACCAACCATGTAAACACATGCAATACAATACTGGTACTATACAGCTTAGCATGTGTGTGTCATGCTCCATAGGGGTTGTTGTTAATGACCAATTGCAGTACCCCCTTGTCTTTTAGTCTTTCCTTCAGACGTAATTGACTATGCATGAATGGAGTGCATGTACGCATGCATTATCACGGTAATATGTACGTTCAGTGCTATTAGATGTTCAGTGCTATTAGATTTAGGCTATGTGGTTTTATGTCAATACATCAATCACAATAACTCTGAGTCAGTCTTTGCTCCAGACGTAAAGCTGGCTACACACAAATGGGGTGCATGTATGTGTGCATTATCCCGGTAATGCGTGTGTTCAGTGAAGTTGTATTTAGGCTACGTGCGCTGTGGAAGGGTTGATGTCTAAGCATTGTAGTGTACCCCACAGCCTGCATAGCAAGCATGCAGTGCATGTAGCGATCTCACAACGCAGTTGGTGACTCATTCATTCAAAGTGAGAGTGTGAAAACCAAATAGCAACATTGAAAGAGACACTGCAAAATGTCACGTCCTTTTAGCACCTGATTAGGACAGGCTTAGCTGCAATTTTTTCATTGTTTTGAGGAAAACCTTCCACTTAAGCGGCATTTTGACCGCAGTTAATTTGATATACGAAAGTATTTATATACACGGAAGCCTATTGGTTCAGCGGGAATAAAGCAAAGAGTTGAGTGGACTTTCGTGGTATCCGAGGTTGAGTTATCAAGGTTTTACTGTATTACAGACTTGGATCAGGAAAGGTAGAGGATTTATTCTGTTTGAGACTCTGCATATTCAAAACAGTTACAAAGACTTCAAACATCATTGTTACAGACTGGCGTTTTTATGAAAGGGAATGGTTTTGAATGAAATTGAAAGGTTTTCAAGAAACTTCTTAAAACTTTCCTCTCTTCATCGTGTCCGTAGCCCTGCGTGGCTGCTCTCTGTTTCTGTTCACTTGATTACTTTCCTGTACAGCGCTTTGATCTTGCTAAAGGTGGTATATAATTGCCCCTTATTATTATTAATTATTATGAAAGGGATTTATTGGTGAAAAAATTCCCTTTTTTCCTTGTAGATTTAATGGAAGGATATGATTTTTAAGCCAGCCCAAACAAACCCAAAGAGTACAATGTAACTAGTTTATACTGAGTTCTTGCAGAACCACCTCTTTTTCCTGTAGCGTTCACACGGTGCACTATACATGTATATAGAAGACAAGGAGTTCCCTCCCATTAACTGCTAGATTGAGGTTTAGCTCTCTTTCCCAGTATTGTGTGTTTCTTATTGAATGTGAAAATAACATTATCATAAGTTGTTATTTAATGAGTGCTGTTTTGTGTTGTAGGCCAACAGAGATGAGACTAATACAGTCGACATGGAGAAAGCTAAGAAAGAAGCCAATAGTCTCTTTCAAGCTGGTGAGAAGAAATGGGGAACTGATGAATCCAGATTCAATGTGATTCTGGCTTCCCGCAACTTTGCACAACTCAAAGCAACATTTGCTGAATATGTGAAGGTAATGTAAATGCAAGAGACTTTCAGTTTTTATGAGAAATTTTTTGTTCCTGGTGCTGCTGCTGCTGGTGCTGTTTAATTGTCTACATGCATGCAATTACACACTGAAATGTGAGAGTCGGGGTATGTTCAGACATGGCAACAGTTATCCCAATGCCCTTGGCAACAGTTATCCCAATACCTTTATTATAATAGGCCCTTGGTGAATCATCATCACCAATGCAAATAAGGCAATGACGTCAGCACCTTTTTACAAAAATATCTTTGGTGCGGGCTCAAAATTGGCAAATTTGCGCGCTTTTTTTCGGGATAAAAAATCCTTCATTTTTGGGGGTTCTTATTATGTAAGTGTAGGAAATATTCAAATACCGGTAGGGGGCGGTAGTTTTACTATGTCTTTAAAGGCTGTAAGGCCCTCACCAAGGAAACAACGACATCTCCAACTTGGACAAGGTGACAAGCACTTTACCTGACAGTCATGGGGATGTTGCTGCTAAGTCTCCAAGTAGTCGTTGCGATGTCTCCGAGACGTTTCTTAGTTGCTGCGAGTCTCTGAGAGTTTTTTTTACTACCAACCCCACACTTGCACTCACGTGAAAACTTAACCAAGACTAGGTGATCACTAAGTGGTGAAAGTTATGCGTGATATAACACCATGTAGGATTATTCCACCTTGACGTAAAATCTTCCATACACAAAAGGCGACATGATGTCTCTGCGTAGTGAGTTATCTTCTTTTTGGAAGACTTTGATTTGTAATTTGCACCAAAACTCAGTTCAAGAAAACTGGAATAGCCTCGCTAAGCATTTTCTTAAATTAATGAACCAATCAATATATCCTCACCAAGATTACTTAAGATGACTTCTAGTAGGTGGTTCTGTCCACACTAATGCATACATTTGATAACTTTTGGGGTGTACTGTGGGAAGTGGATTTGAAATCAGTTTTTATGCTAAATTTTGTTTCCTAAACATTCCTGTATTCATTCGTAGTTAAACTGAAAAATGAATAGGCTGATTCGCTGGATAAGTAGGAAATTATAAGGTCATCTTTAAGATGAAATTAATGATAACGTTTGTCACATGGACAGACATTCTTGTATAGTACAAGTGTATTCTTGTCATCATTCAATGCAGACCTGTTCCATTATATTATTTTAGTGATGTGCAAATGTCATCACTAAAAATTAAAGCAACCTATTTGTTATTTATGAAATTAGGATGAGTCTTGATTATTGTTCGTAACATGGACAGACATTTCAGGGCAAAATGTCTGTCCCCGTGACAAACGTGAAATCTTGAAGATGTAGACACTGTAGTTCAAAAATACCTAGAGGTGATAAACTATAATTGACCGGTAGCCATCCCACAATGGATAGCTTTGCATAAGTAACAAAATTTTGAATAATAAATTATTTTCATTACTAATTTCCAGCATTTAATGATGAAATGTCTGTCCATGTTACAAGCGTTAAATCTTGAAGATAATCCTCTGTAATATCTTGAGTACTTCGAAATCTATCAAACTTTTTGGCTGGCCAAGTTCTTACAAGAATATGGGATGCAGTGAAAGAGAAAACATGGCAAATTACTTGATGTTCCAACTCCTGTGCTTGGTTCCCTCCAAAAGGCACACAAATGTATGCATTAGTGTGGACAGACCCAGATATAACTTGCCATGGTTCAACGGCAGACTTTTATTGGACTTCTCTAAAGCTTTTGACCGCATTCCGCATACTCGACTGCTTAAGAAGTTCCACCACTATGGTATAAGAGGGAATGAACTCGGCTGGATCCAAACTTTCCTTACACAAAGGAAACAATATGTAATATTCGATGGAAAAATGTCGTCCCCAGGGTACTGTCATCGGCCCACTGTGTTTCCTTCTCTTCATCAACAATATGCCTGATTGCATCTCTAATTCAGCAAAGCGAACTGTCTCTTGGAGTAACAAGGCTTGAAAATGCATCAAGGATATAAAGTCATGGGCCAGCTGCAACAACCTTCTGTTGAACGGTAATAAGACTGAATTGATACATGTAACATCACAGTTTCGTAAGTCCAATGATCCTCCAACTCTCAACATTGATGGTACTCATGTCTTGCCCTTATCTTCCATCAAGGATCTTGGTGTTCTAATCGATAACTCACTGAACCTCAAGAAACATATCAGCAAAGCATGCCGTGCAGCCAGCTTTGGCATCTACAGAATCGGGAAAATTTGCAACTGCTTGGACAAAACTTCCACTGAACGTCTTGTTAATAATGCTTTTGTTACCCCCCATCTTGATTTTTGTAACAGCCTGCTTATAAACCTACCAATTTCCCACCTTGCCCCCCTTCAGCACATCCAAAATACAGCTGCTCGTCTCATCGCCCGAACAAGAAAAACTGAACATATCACACCTGCAATCCGCTCATTACACTGGCTTCTAATTCCACAACGAATCAAGTTCATAAGATATTGGCAACACTGGGACTGGAGTCCACAGCAGGACTCCAAAGCAGTGCTGGAGGACTTGAGTCCTGACTCAGACTTGGACAGTATGGACTCGAACTGGGACTTGGCCTTTCGATTTTCTCAAAGACTCGGCCTGAGTCCACCCCCAAACTAATTATTTTCATCTTTATTTTACTATAAGTGCATTTCATGGAACAGTCTTCAACTTCAGTCATGCACAACACTGCATGGCCATACATTACATATCACATGCACAAAGCGAATATACAGTGTTCGGTACCCGGATGCGAGCTACCAGGAAACTCTACATGCTGCGGCTATTGAAACGCTATGGCCTACCTCGTGAAGACCTCATTACCATATTGCAAAGTTACATTAGACCCCTCACGGAATATGCCGCACCAGTCTGGAGCGGGGCCCTCACCGGACATCAGAAATTTTGAATAGAAAAAATAAAAAAACAAGCTCTTCGCATTATCCTAGGTCACTCTGTTCGCTAGAATCTAAGGAGGATCGTTGCCAGTCGCTATGTAATCTATTTATAGAAAAGACTTCAAAAAAACACAAACCTTGGGTAGCAATTGTGTTTTATATTCTGCTTGGAATATTTGTGTAATGGTTTTTAAATGTATGTTACATGATTGCTAAAGGTCACATAACAACACTCACACTTTGGCTGATCCAATATGTGCACAAAACAATAAACTTTAATATGATTAATTTAGAATAGGTTCCAAAGTTAGTGGAACAGCCCAAGCCTAAACTACATTACAATCCAATCCAGTTCTACATACATCCTCTTTAAAAGAACATGCCGGATTCAAAGCTTTATGGAGGTTTTCCTCCATATGAAATATGTGTAATTAAGGTTAATTAATGTAAAACAAAATAAGGTAAAAGGTTAGTATATACGCATAAATTTCCAGCCTTAGCAAACTTTACAAAGATGTTGCTAACCGATGGTTTTAGACTATTGATCTTAATTGTACACTAAATACTGTTGCAACTGTTATATGAGAATTACAGGAATGCGATTCATGTACATTTTAGCTTTACGATTGAAAAATCAACAGCAAAACGTAAACAAGGCGATTCCAAACCACCGCCCAAGAAACCAGAAAAGGCAGAAAAAAATTAAAAAAAAACCTACTAGAAATAGGCATCTGGTGGCAAGAACTCTCACTTGTAGGGGAAGACTCGACTACAGCAGCAGTCAGCTAGAAGAGCTGGATGTTCTTTGTGTTATGTAGTCCTTGGGCTGACCCTGTGATTCACACTTTAATTACTGCATTTTGATGTAGTCAACCTGCCTCAAACGTTATTAAAGGTAGTATCATACTTTGGTAGCATACCAAAACAGAAACCTTCACAGATTTACCTATAAATTACAGGGTATAAAGATGGTGATGGTAGAAACTTACTGTTAAAACTGTTCTGAATGAAATGCTTTATTTATCCAGAAAAGAGTAAAACCAATGACCAAAAACATGTTTGATCTTCAAAAGATCTTTGGGAATTTTTTCACTGTTTCCTCAGAGTGGGCACCATATGGGACTGGGAATTTCACAGATGGCTGTTACTGTATCTTTCTTGATATTTTTGCCTATAAATCTGCATTTCTTTTACAAAAATTAAAGTTTAATATTACCTTTAATATTAGAGAAACCTGTCCTGGAATGTCAGTAAACTGTATCCAAATAACAACTATTTTTCATTAGAACAACATATCTTATTCGCGGAGTTCCGAAACTAGTCCCTTGTCTGAACGTACGTAAAGTAAAATAGTGGGGTTTTTATTTTTGTGGCCATAACAAAAGTGCCATGAGCACTGTGCATGTTGTTGGTGCATTGCTGTATTCAGTTATGTCATGTATAGTTTAAAGCCCTAGTCCAGCGGGGTCATAATTCTCTAAAAAAGACAATCAATTTATTTATCAAGTGTATTAGTCTTAATTAGTGCAAAATCTGGTCAAATTTCAGCCAATAATATTACGGAAATTGTAAACGAAAAAAGGTAATTAAATATTCAAAAGTCGTGCTTATTCAACCATTGACCATATACTGACGAGGCGGGTGCTGCCGTTCCTTTCTGGGGATGTGACGTCATGACAGGTTCTCATCCAGCTACATGTAGCTAGCTACAGCTCGTAGAATTTTGCCACTTTGATTGTTCATGTACAGTGTACGTGGCAGCCGGGTGGTTGAAGAAAATGCCTCGTAATTGAGTTGTAGTTGGCTGCACACGAACATCAAAGAAAAATGTTCACTATCCATCGCCGTGTATGGTTTATTTATGAAGATAGAACATGTATAATGTAGGCCCACTTGTACAGTACAGTATATGTACACTACACGTTGTATGCTGTGGCCAGCTAGATAGCTGAACAAGTACGTCATGGCGTGACTAGTTGTAATTCATAATATCAAATGAGAGACGTGGCCAATAAGGTTTTTCAATGAGCTCTTGTCGGTAGGCCTTACTTTTTCGCGGCGTTTTTTCACATACAGAGGAAAAAGTACAGCATTTTCTTTCTTCCCTGTCTTTATTGACATAATAGCATTAAAAATAACCCAAAATTTTTGATTTTGCATCCTTTTTGGCCTAGGGCTTTAAAGCAAAAAAAGTGGGGAGATGACAGTGAAATTAGAATTATAAACGTTCAGTTGTCTCAAAACACATGGCAATTTTAAGGAACTGCCTATCCACGGTGGGTTCATTGAGTGGGTTTATTAGGGTTCAAATAAGTGTAAGCGTTGTGAATAAGATTTCTCTTATTTTAATTCAAAATTATTTAAAAAGTAAAAAATCTGACAATTTGTAGCTTTTGGATACCCCCATTGATACATGTATATATACATGTATTATTTATTTTGATATAGATTTCTCAGCGTGACATCTTGAATTCTATTGATCGTGAGATGTCAGGAGATTTAAAACATGGAATGTCAACAATTGGTAAGATTACAGATACAACAGTTTGTTTAGTTGATATTTGGACGTTTAAATTCCATAAACATGGATACAAAGTTAAAAAAGAAAGAAGTATATTCATATGTATTAAATACCCACCTGTACGTCTATACTCTAATTATTTATTTTACTATGCTTGGTTGTTTTCAGTTCAATGTTCCAGAAATGCACCAGTTTACTTTGCTGATCGATTGTGGCGATCAATGAAGGGAGCTGGTACAGATGATAAGACACTCATCCGTATCATCGTATCTCGCTCAGAGGTTAGTACTTTTCTGATTTATTCCCCATCAAACTTTCACAATAGACATTCATTTCATACTTAGTTTCACGTTTCTATAGAAACAATTTGCTAATTGAACATTTGGTTTTGCATTGTTTGAAATGGCAAAAAGTATTGTCAATGAGCCTTTTACAGTGAAGACAACAGTTAAATTGCTTATTGATGAGGTATTGAATGGCAGAGTTTTATAACTGGTGATGTCACATGTTCCATGACTTGGCCCTGGAGTCTGGTCTTGGTAGAAGATAAATTTACTTGGGCTTGAACTTAACGGGATTGTACTTGGGCTACAACACTTGCAGAGATGTAAAATCTCTGATTTTAATCAGAATTCCAACATTTTTTAATCGAACAGCGATCTCCACTTTCCAGCTTTTGTCTTTCTAATATGAGAGTTTTATAGACTACCGTACAAACATAGCGATTTTTGTAATTGTCTGGAATTCTATGTGTGGTGCACATTTAGGCACTGTGTCCGCAAATGTGATAGCTATCATTAGATCGTAAACATAGAACATGCAGTACAGGTGGATCACAGATTGAGTGGCATTAAATACTGTGTATTGACAGTTTGTTCCATATGACAATATTTGTTGATATCGTGATACCTGGTACTTGTTTCGGGAATATTGACATTTTGATGCTGGCGCAACCATACAGAATATTCAGAGTTGCTCGTGAGCAGATTTGCAATGCGTGACACGGTGACAGGCATTTTAGGATATCAAAAGCAGATTTCTCTAGTTTTTTCTCTACCGAGGCTGGTCGCAAGCCACGGTACAGATTGCTACTTGACTGCTCCACATACACACATTGTATGTATGGTGTGTAGTGTGTACTTGGTTTATGTAGCCATGCTTTGCTGCCTTCACACGATTGAGACTTTTCTTCTCTTGTTCGCGTTTGCTGAAATTGTGCCTCTTGCACGCATGGATACCAGTTGTGGAAGTTTCAATATGGCGAGGCTGAGTGTGGTGTGTGCATGCGGAGTACATGATGTTTACATTTTCTCAAATGCAATTTGCGCTTTTGGAAGGCTTTTCATTATATTTTTTTACATCAAGTATGTGAAAAGTGTGTTTCTACTTGGCCAAATTGGACAAAACAACAAACTGAAATTCAAGTAAGATTTATCTGATTAGAAAAAAAAAAATTGACGGTTTTTCATGGGGGATCTCGCAATGATATAATGCAAAAATATCACCAAAAAATTGATAATAGAAAATGATGATCATCACAATATAGAATATCACAATTTCAGATTGTTCCCATCTTTTTTTCTAAGTAGCTCTTACATCCTATTACTTGGAATAGACAAAATAATACATCAGTCCCAGCACAGCTGAGCAACTAAATTAAGTTATACTGAACAATCACAATTTTGAAACATTGACAGCATTTGGAAGTCTGCTCAAATAATGTACGATAGTATTAATTCACCTGGTTAGATTCGCTTGTGGTTTTTGATGATTTCACATTGATCGTTAAAAAGGTCATACCGGTATCTTCTTTTTAAGTCTGTTGCTTTACTAATGTTGCAAATATCTTAATTGATTCTTGAGATGTAGCAGTATGTATCATGTGAAAGTGCTGGTAAGGTATTCATTGGAGGTCAAAATCCTGTTTCAGTCCTCTGTTTTCCTTTACATGAAATGAAATAATGAAAATGGCACCCTCAGGTGCTTATGATCCCTCATATGTACAAAACAACATGCACCACGGATCTTTCAAGTACTATGTACTTATATTTTCTTGTGGGTGCACAAGTACACATGTAAGTGTTCTTCAAATTCAACTGAATCTTTGCAAGTTGAAAAGAAATGGCAACATTTAATGATAATAGCACTGATCTTACATGACTGCTATCTAGTCCACTTGTACATTTACATGTTGCATGATGTACATGTACAGTTTAAAGGGTACCTGAAATCAAAACTCATATGAACTTGAAGTTAAATACTTCTGTATTGTCATAAAAGTCAGCATGTCTACTATTGTTTGTGCTAAAAAAATATTGTATGTGAAAAAGGAGGTATTTTACACCCATAATTTGGCACCCGACTTTTCGCGACGGAAAACCTTGCTACATCACCAGCAGAATGCAACACAGTATACAAGTCGCAAAACTGCCGACCCCGCGTTTTTGTTAAAATCAAAGAGCAAAATCCTACATACAATGTGCACGAGCCAGCAAGAGCTACTGTGGTGCAAGCCTACTTGTTCTGCCGATGATGTCACATGCATTGTTGCATGGATCAGTTCTGAGGGTTTTTTTTGGGGAGGCGGGGCATACATGTACTGATTTTTTAACTTTGAGGCCAAAATGAAGGACTTACATAAACGTTAACATTTATCTAGTCATTAATTATGCATTAAGCAATAATCTGAAAGCACTTTCATCCCTATTACAGGTAACCTTTAAGCTACAATATAAAATGTTTAATCAACACAAGTTAAAACTATTACATGCAATTGATTTAATGACACAAGTAAAATGTGTATATCTTTTTAACTTTATTCACAATGCAGGTTGACCTTGTTGAGATCAAGACAGAATTCCTGAATAAGTATCACAAGACATTGTATAAAATGGTAGAGGGTGATGCCTCTGGGGATTATAAGCGTCTGTTACTGTCTATCATTGGCAAAGATATCTAGACTAAGTGATTATCAGGATTACGATATGGATATAAGGCAGCAGTTGTTTCTTGTAATAGCCGATTAGTCATTGTATAACAAAGCTGTTACAGATTTAAAGAAAGGCATGTTTACAAATACTCTCCAACTATCTTGGTCTGGTGTCCTGACTTAAATTATTCGGTACCGGGGTGTCCTTTTGTTGTGAGGGATATATGTAATCATTATGTTAATTACTTCAGAGTTCTTGGAATTGTGCACCATGTGAATTTATTGGAAGTAACTCGTGCTGGAAGTGTAATTCATCATTAATCAAATAACTTCTAGTTATTGTGGTAGCTTTTTTGAAACAAACAGAAAACACATAATAATAATTTTGGTTGTAGTGCAAATGTTCAGGGATTGCCATAAGTGTTATTAATTATATGCTTTTCAAGTTAATTTAAGGAAAAACAATGTAGACTCCAGAAAACCGTATATATGACCTCATTTATTTACATGTAGGTCTGAAGAAAACTTCACCAAATATACCATTACAAATGGAAGGTCTAATGTTCATCATTGTGGTGTTAGCACATTCCTTGAAAGATATCCCAGACAGATATCCCATTTGTGGTTATTCAGCTCAGACACATTCCCAGCACTTAATACAACTTAAAAGGGAATATCATACTTTGGTAGGAAACCAAAACAGAAATGTTTACAGATTTAGGTATAACTTACAGGGTATAAAGATTGAACTGGTACAAACAGCAGTATATTTCAACCATCATTGGGCAGATATTGGTGCACAAATTGGTTCCATGAATCTTCTTAAGCCACAAATCATCAGATTTCACCCGCATACCAAATCTTTCAAAAGAAAGAATAGGATCCTGTGCCAGATTAGTTCCCTAGGTGACTGAATACTGTACTGTGTTCTAAACCAAACATACTGAATCACTTTGCATCCCATTATAGAGTTGTGTCATTGCTCTGAATACTGACTGAGCTGCAGCTTGCTGGATTGAATCAGAATCTCCTTCTCTTATGACCCAAAACAAGTCATTTCACACAAAAACTGAATGGAAGAGTCCATGGTAAACAAAAAATCATATATTTTTGTTTATATTTCGTGGAAGGAAAGGACTAAGTACAAGGAAACAAAATTGACTTGCAAATCTGATTGTAGACTGTTGCTATAGTAACTGCTCATTTGGGCATTTTTCAATATTATTTGTCTTATTAATACGTGATAGTTTCTTAGACAGTGGCAAGTTGCTGCTACAGTATGTATATTGTATAATCATGTTATGCCTCTTTATAACATGCATTTCTGTATGATGCTAAATCAAACCAATGATGGTTATATATTAGTAGTAATATAGTATGTAAAGAAGTGAAAGTCGTAAAAAATTAAGAGCAGTGGTTAAATTCCCTAATACTATCAAGGGAACCTGGCATCGCATATTAGCTTGTTCCAGGTACCCTCCACTCATCACTCAGTCTTTGTAGTGTTATAATTCACTTTTCCCATGTGTCATGATTAATGCAAAAAATAAATGAATTATGTGAAATACATTTTGGACAGAATAGGAATTTAAAATATTTGTCATGTAGAAAACTCATTTCAGTTATAGTAAATGATAATACGGGATCAAGAAAGATGATGGAATCTCTCTATTCATCTTGTTCACATTGCCTTATGTCTGACCGCTGTGTATATTTTGTAATAATATTACATAAATGTCAACATAGTAATCATATAAAAACTTAATCTTACATTGTCCTTTCTATTTAGATACATTCGATACAATGTAAAATTCCTTTTAAAAACCCAGTACACTCATATACACTCAATCAGATGTATGATGCATTCACAATACATGCTATCTTCAATTCATGACAATTTCTTTGCTTGAGATATTTAAATATTAGAAATTAGTCACCCGTAGCATGAAATGATATTGACATTTTACACCAACTCAGTGCACTGAGTGGCAAATCTATAAATACATAAAACAAGCAATGGTTTAATTGATACTTCTGTCATGTCTGTAAGAAGATTAAATTAGAAACCAAATTCTATAATACAGTTGCTTTTAATCAGTCATTCAGAATCAAGTCCATTTAAATTTAAGTGCAATTATCTGTTTTTCTGACACCAGAAAGCGTTGTTTCGATATATGTGGTTGCACTTAACATTTAACCTTTTGAATTTTATTTGCTCAATGTTTTTCCAATCCTGTATCTTTAGATATTTGAAATCTTGTATATGTATAAAATATTCACAATGCACACATATAATTTTCAGAAAATTTGCCCTCTCAAAAGGGATAATACTGAATTAGAACAATTTCTTTAAGCTGTAACTATCCATTTTGAAAATTCTGAAAATGGAAGAGATCTTGCAAATGTTTGAATTACAATTTGAATAACTTTCTAATAAGTTTCTGGCAGTAAAAATATTTGTTGCCATCGTAGAAGTAAATTTGGTAATTTAAATTGAAAATTTCATTTGGAATTGGTTTTGAAATTTACACAATATAGAGATTTAATACAAGTATATTTTGAATTGTTTTATTTACACTACACAGTGAAAGAGAGATATGTAGACTACATCATGTTAGTACTAGTGGCTGTAAAATACAGGGTGTCCCCCAAAACAACGCAACACTTTGTGTCGAGAAGTACTATAGGAAAATTTAACTTTTTACCACTTCAAGATTCAGATATGTGATACAGCCATGTCTTGGCTATCAGTATCACCAAGTAGAATTTGAGCAAAATTGGACTGAAATTGAGGGAAAAAACTAAAATCGAATTACCAAACCTCAAAACCTGATTTTCATTTTTCTTTCAATACACATCATGTGTGTATTGACCACTTATTCTGGAGTACTCTTTCAATTGGTCATATTTTCGGTAATTTCAGCCTGATTTCGCTTAAATTCTACCAAGACATATTTGTATCATTAAACTGAATACTGAAGTGATAAACAGTTTAATTTTAACATAATGGTTCCCGACAAAGTGGTTTTTTTGGGGGGGATACACTGTATATGTTATGCGTTTTGTACTAAAGTAAAATCCGGTGGTATAATAAAAGATAATTAAACCTGATTTGATTGGAATAATTGTAAAATATCTCACTTTAATGTGTTCAAGCACTAAATAATGGGATTCATACTACAATAAAGTAAGATTATGTGAATCATCACACTATTTGATAAAAAATGTACGGGGGGGGGGGGGGGGATTTGTTTGTGCACAAATATATATATTCAAAATGAAGTTATTTAGTCCTCACCACAACACCCATCTTTTGTCTTTTGCAAGTGGCCATGTCCACCATCTTTACCAAATGTCTTCTTTTCTTTTAAGTCGCCCACGTCTAAACTGGTCCCTGTTTTCTTTCGTTTTTCCCGACAACCCTTGATTTCAAATGAGTGATGTTTTTTAAGAGGTATTCCTTGTCCATAGGCATCAATATCACTAAGTGTCTTGGGAACCAAAGTGGAATTAATACGCCTTGAGGACACGTTCCTCTCTTTGGTTTCATGTTTAGAGTTTGGCTTGGTGTTTTGATGGTTATTGGATTTTCTTGCTCTGGATGATATCGATTTTCTAAGAACCTCCAGCTCAGTGGTCAGTTCTTTGGTGACCCTCCGTAGTTCCTCATTTTCCTGTTTTATTGTGGTTGGTTGAAGTTCTTCTAAGGCAGCGAGCTTTTCTCTGAGTTGATTATTTTCATTTCTTAGATCAGTTTCAGTTTGACTTGAGAGTGTTCCATTAATACTGGAGCAACTGGAGGAAGGTGTACTCCCCATTGTGATGCAAATCAGCCACAGATTTACGCATCATATGCTTAAACAGCTGTTAATGAAAAGACAAAAATAAAAACGATTTTCGAAATCAAAATAATTATAAAAATATTAACCAATCATATGGCATGTCTTTTGGGTGCATACATACTGTAATGCCTGTCCACTCCTCCGTGGTGTGTCAGAGCATGGTGGGAGCCTGGACACATTGGCCTATTGAACAAGGCCATATTGATATGTTTATGTGTTATACCTCAGTTTCTATTATATCCTGAGTTCATGAGTGGAATACTGTGATAAATAAGCATCAATATTGTGAATTGGCCACGTCGACTAGTAACAACACGAACTAGACACAGTAACTGGGGCGCACGGTCCGGCCCCTTATTTATTTGGGTCCGTTGCAAGTTGCGATTCACTGTCCCCATGTCAGACCAATCACTCTATGGTAAAAGAAGGGTTACGACCATCCTAACTAGGTCCGTCGAAGCCCAATATTAAAAAAAAACCAGCGCCCCCGTTAAACGAATGCGGTATCTTTGTTCAGTAAAATAAATGTTAGGCCTAATCGTTTAGCATCCCCAAATCGGGCTTCTGATGTGACGCTGATATCTAAGTACAAATCAAACGTGTTGGCTTCACTTAGTTCTGATGTTATTATTCAATTCATTAATATAATATAATAATATTAGGCCTATGTAGGCACGGTTCCCTATAGCCCTGCACTGGCTATATAGCCCTTCACTATTCAAATGTTATTGGCAATTGTGAATCCGCGGCCCGTGGCGCCTCCACAGTTCAAACATATGCAAGTTAAATGATACATGAATAATATTGATAGAATCAACGCATCTTACCTGTCTGCATATTCCTTGTGTAATTGTGCTGTCTACGTTTTCTCGTCATAAATCAGGGTTTATCGGGCGTTTGTCTTGTGACCGATATACACTGGATGTACAAGTACACCATGTACGATGTCATGTTCGCGCATCGCATGCACAGAGTGTACGTATATTATTATGTACGAACGCGGGTCGCCCTGCCGGCCATGCTTGATTTAATTACCAGCCAGCACCTGTAAGCGCATGCGCCATGCTTATTATGTGCAGTTTAAGGACGCAAAAAATATAATACTCTTTTGTTTATGCCTATTTGGTGATTTCCAAAATGTTAAATGTCAAATTACTTAAATACTGGGTCCTTGAGGGGACGGGCAAAACAAATGGGAAAAGAAAAGAATCCCCTTAAATCTAAATGATCTCAGATGGTGATGAAGTGATGATATTCAGAATATTATACATTATACTCCCAACAAAACTAAGGAAAGCCATTTTTGATTCTATATTTCATTCTTTATTCAGAACAACGTCTTGAAGATGTTCTGAATAAAGAACGAAATATAGAATCAAAAATGGCTTCCCTTAGTCTTTTTGGAGCATGTATAATATTGAGTTATTATGGTCTCCTTAGTGATAAAAAGGGCTCGGGTATATATTTTGTTTTCAGAGTTGACCTTGAATAAGAAAATAACTTGCATACACGTTCATGACCAAGTGGAATAGTAACCTCCAAATAGATTACTCTATCTCTGATTGGTCTTCCGTTTTCAATATCCCAATTAAATGTACCGTCGATACAAGGTTTTAAGATGGTTTCAAGTAGACTAACTCATAGAATTTTGGGAACTAATAGTTTTTGTTCAAAAGCATAAGAATAACATCGAAGTTCCTTTTGTCAGTGAGGAAACTCTAATCCACATGTTTTGCTGTCTAAATAAAAATGTCTTTTTGGTCAGCAGATTTTAATTGGATTAAGGAAAAAACCAAATTATTTTGGAACTATTTTTATTTGGAACAAAACGTTATGATTTGGTCGTAATGACGTGTAAGATGATGTACTAAACCTTATGTTATTAATTTGCCGTTGCCATATCTACAAAATAAAAGGTGCCTAAGGTGGAAAGGTGCCTTCCCCTCCTCTCTGACAAATGAACTTCTTTTCGTTTTGTATCAATCTTGTTACTGTAAAAATACTATTATGTGCTATTCGAAGGTTGAGAAGAAGTAGTTATTCCCGGGAAAAAATTGAATTGTTTAGTTCCCTTGAAATAACATTTCGTTCCCTTTGAAATATAGCTTTCGGCCCGGTCATGTTCGGCAAATGAGCGGACAATTTAAACGCTGCGTCATTCCATTTCGCGTGAAACTGCAAGCCACATCAAAATAGTCATTCAATTTCACTTTAATATGTGCAAGCACATGTTCACAAGCGTCAGGCGATTAGATAGAATCGCCTTTCATTTTAAAACAGCATTTAAATGTCCACTGACAACAATGTAATTTCAACAATCCTCGAAAAGAATGGCCGCTTACAGTCGCTATACAAGATCGACGGCTGATTGATGAATTCGAAGGATGACATTGAGCTTGGAGACAATTTGAACATTAACAGGTCCGCAGCAAAATCGATTGTCGCAACTTATTTGAGACACCTACAAAGAGAGAGGTTGGTCAGAGGAAGTGCAACCCATTAAATGAAATTCTTTACATAAATAAGTGAAATCGGGTTACGTCTTCAACCGAGGAGGCAAAATCACGTCAACACGAATACGTGGAAATGAAATTGGCCGCTCATTTGCCGAAAATGACCGGGAAAACCTGTATTACAATTTGAGTTTCAGGAATATGTAGATGTGTAAATCAAACACAAATAAAGGATGAGTTGGGTCGATTTCGCAACCTATCAATCGTAGTACTTTAAGTGCGCTGCATGCAGCCCTATGTAGAATACGATGGGTTATCCTGCGTAACTCGAGTTATGATCGATCGCAGGGCTTTGTGAAATCGAACTATAGTCTACATGTGGGTTTCCAGATAATAATAATAATCTTATATAGTGCCAAATCCATCAAAGATGTTCAGGACGCTTTACATTAAGAAAAAAAAGGTGATTAAATGACATAAAAACAATTTATACAATTCTATCTAAATTCAAATCTCTACAGGTTAATATTCATAAAAAGCACATTATAGAGCATTATAGCCTAAGGCAAGATAAATAATGGTTTTGCTTAAAATTACAATTAAAAAAATCACATAAAAACTTCCTTAGTTTCGTTACTAGTTAATAACAATAATATCAAATTTTTTTTACTTACTACAAGTTGATATCGATAAAAACAGAGCATATAAAGCATTATGCACACAACCTGAGATGAAAGCAATAAGCAAGACACATCATATTATTGTTGCTTAAATAAATACATCGCTTAATGTTAAGCAAGATATAAAACAGCAAACAGCATTAAGAATCAAGAGAGTGGCATAATGTTTCTTACATTATCGTGTTTTCGATTGCTATACCATCGGGCTTATCCTAGCACCGACCAAGTCGTTTGTCGTGACTCCACAAACTGCATACGGTACTCAGGGTACACAACACTAAAATACAGCCATGTAGCTCGTTGCCGCACACCTTCGAGCGGTACTCCTTTGCACTGGTGTCTTTCTTTTCATGATTGGGGGGATGATTGGTGATTTGGTGTCCTATGCGAGGGAGCAAAGCGACCGAGCGGGGAGAGGCTGTATATTTCTATACAATGAACTTGAATGACATTCAAACTCAAAATATTGGGGGGGGGGGGGATGATAATACACGCCATCCCCCCACCTCAAATATTGGGGGGGGGGGATATATCCACCCCATCCCTCCCGGGATCGACACCCATGCTCCTTTGGTCTTCTGATGGCCATCCCCCAGCCAGCCACGCGACCCATCCCCATCTCAGCAAAATGATGATCCATCTGACGCAACCACGTGTCACGCGGACGCCCTACCAGGCGAGTCCTTCGAACCAATAGGTACTCTCATACCTAGAGAGAATTCGCCTCGTTAAATACATGGTCCGACCAGCGGTAACCCAAGGATCCTCCTCATCAGAGACCCAGTACCGAATACACTGAGTCGCCTCCCTAGGCCGGCCTGTCAATGTCCATGTCTCACAGCCGTACAGTAAGACAGGCAAGACTAGGGACCTGAAGACCCGAATCTTTGTCCTCTTGCATAGATATGGTGTACGCCATACAGACCAGTCCAGTGAGTCCATCACCCCACAAGCCCTACCAATCCGCTTGTTGACTTCATGATAACAGCTTACAGAGAAATGGATATCACTGCCGAGATAAGTGAACCAATCCATGCACCAATTCCACATTCTCACCACATACGGGGACTGACTGAAGTACATCACCCAAATAGTCATTGAAGACCTGTGTCTTGGTTTTTACCCAAGACACTTTTAGCCCCAGGGGCTCCCCCTCGGAGCTCAGTGTCTCAAGATCGCACACCAGCAGCTCCAGAGTCTCCGCAAAGGTAACATCATCATCGGCAAAGTCAAGGTAAGTTACCTTGACATCGCCGAACGATACTCCACAGCTTGAATCCTCTTCCGTCCTCCCCATGGCCCAGTCCGTACAAGTGTTGAAAAGTGTGGGAGCCTCAACCCTTCCTTGTCCCACACACCAATCGAAACTGGGAAGAACTCAGAGATTGAACCCCCACACCTCACAGCACTCTCGTTACCTTAGTATAGTTTGAACAGTAGAGTCATCACTGTCTCTGGTACCTCGCGGAAACACAGAAGCCACCAGATGGCACCTCGATCCACCGAGTCAAAGGCCTAGCTTGCAAGCCCTCACCTCAGAATCCTCCGTCAGCAACTCGCCTCTTGCATACCTGACCGAGCTTACGCCCGAGACAGACTTAGAGGAACGCAATGCACGAATCCCCGCGTAAGCGGCCCCAGACCCCCGTCCAGAAGTGACTCTCGATCCGCTCACACACAGACGGTACATGCGTCTAGTCAGCCCTAAGGTATAGCACGGCAAAGCGCCTCAACTGGGGCCGATTTCATAAAACTAACGACGCGTCGCAGAGTTAAGACGCATCCTTTCTCTATGGACTCACCGCATAGATGAGACGCGTCGCAGCAAGGACGCGTCGCAAATCGAGTTGCGACGCGTCGCAAAGCTTTGTCACAAGCTGTGCAGCGCCTTGGTGGCTGCTTTCACACGCTCTCTCTCTTTTTTTAGCCTTTTTCTGCTAAATAGGCTACTTTCATCAATGTTTTTGCACCAGTTGATAGAGAATGCTTCACAGATGTGCTATGACAAATTTTTCACCATGGATACATTCTCATTTCACGGCATTTTGTGCCTGATTTTGGTGGCAATTCTGTCTGAGAATTACACAGTGTTTTATTGGCCCACTACACTCTACCACTTGGACTCCACATCTTCACCATAGTAAGTGTATCCACCAACACTGATCTCACCGCTCTTTGGACGCCGTACCTCAGAGAGAGAAGCAATCACAATGCCGAGCCGACTGAGCTCTCGTGATAGTAGAGGAAGAAGATAATCCTCTCACAGAGAGAACATTCCACGTAGCCACCCAATATGACCAACTTAGGTTAAACCGAGCAGATCGCCGTCCAGTAGATGTCGCCTTTGCACCACCGCGACCCATCCTCCCAACTGACGAATTATTTTCTTCCGTTGTTTCCCCTGCAGTCAGACGCTGAGAGTCCTCTCGGCTTTGCCTCAGCGTAGCCGTCCTTCGCGCTGCTGCCCGACGCCGAGCGGCGGCATCAGAGGAACGCCCACGGAATGGAAAATTTTTCTTGTTTAAAATCGCTGCGGTGAAATATTTTTACGGCGGCCGGAGTGCAAATCCTGCCCCAAGGGATGACACGCAAGGGATACTGTGGATATATTCTTGAAGGCCCAATCAACAAAGCCAAAGTTTCTGATGCAAAGTTTCATGATAATCAGTGACGAGAAATTTTCGCACTACAATTACGAATGAACGACGCATTGGCCGTTCAAATTTGCTGTGTAAGTAAGTTTAGTTGAGCTGTGTACAAAGTGCTATGACGTCATCACGACCTCATCTTTTGATAGGTTGATTCTTTCTCTCTCTTAGCTTGACTTTTTACCACATTACATAATGTAAACTAACGGCGAGTCTTTGAATTGGGAACCACAACGTATATTAAATTACTGGTAAAAAACAAAACCATTTTGAAAAAAATATACGTGTACATGTATTTCCAATCAAACGTTATCTGCACGTGGATGTCCTCGGTATAGGCCAACGTGTAATGAGTGGCACGCCCACATGAGTATTGGTGACCGACATAGGCTGTCAGTGACTCGAATGGATCAGCGCTATAAATACGCGGGCGCGGCGTACGTATATGCACACAAAACCGAAGCAAACCAAACCAAGCAAAGAACAGTGATTCATTTTGTGCTATGCGCCAACATATAGTGCTAGCCCAGCGTGGGTAATCAGTTTGTAGTAGCTGAATGGGACCTTCAATAAAGCTGGTGTAAAACTCTGGTGGCTCTATACTAGTAATGCGGTCATATTTCAACCCTTGCTCTTTCGACGGCAATGGTGTAGTGATAGTAGGCCTACTATACTGGTAGTATCGGAGTCGTCAGATGGTGCACTTCTGTGAATGCTGCAATTTGGGACAAATTTCATGTAAGGAATTCAGCAGAAGCAGAGGTACCTTTTTTGTTTTCCTTTCTTTCTTCATATTTCCCCTATCAATTTTATGAGGCTAAGTTAAGACAATTTTCTTGCTAACAGTAAGCACTTCTCTCCCCACGCAGGATCACGAGCGGGAACATATACGATCAGTGTCAAGTATTCAGCAGCTCAACCCAGAAATGCACCCTCCAGTCCTGAAGTACCTCCAAACATTCTTGATCAACCATAAAGTAAACACTGTTACAGGACACACTGAATAAGAAATTTTGAATTCCTAAAAAGTTCAGACACTTTTTCAGCAGAGTATCAATGGCTGAGACACGCAGACATTCCGTGGTCAAGTTGTTGATAACATGCTTTCTTGCTGCTGTCATGTGCAAGGAACTTTCTTCAACTGGTAACGAGGAATTGGTTCATATCATGTCCCGGAAGAGTCGAGTAGAATCCTCATCTAGAAGGCGTGGTGATATGACAGCAAAACGTGACATCAAGGAATACAGCAGTATCCACCCACCCAAGCACGTCATGAAAATAATGCACCGATTATCACAAGACGAAGATCTGTTCCAAGACTCGCGAGGAAACGTGGCACGCAGCTATTTACCAACTCTAAGTAAGTGGTCCTCCAAACATCTATAAAATAAAAATAAAATATTTTAAAGGTATAATACAGGTTTGTTGTCTAATCCAGCATGTACATGAAAATGATAAGCCTGTGTAAAATTGAGCTCAATCGGATATCTGAGTCCCGAGAAAATAGCGAAAACCCGACTCAAATTTTCCTATAAAACATAAAGAAGGATTTGTTATTATCTTGTCAAGATCAAACATGACTGTTTTGGGTGTTTGGTTTGACTCTTTCTGGATAAAAACAACATTTCAGGTGGAAATAATATTAACGGTATGTAAGTAGGATTTGAATCTTTGCATGGTGGAAGATAGAACGTAACAAAGTGAGCTTGCGGAGACACCATGTAAAATCTCACTCACTCTGGACACGCACCTACTCTTTCCAGAGGACGGCCAGAGAACACTGGCCGGAACGTCGAGACTATTCTCACCGGTTCTTTTCAGAACCACATATCCGTAACAGAGATTTTACATGGTGTCTCCGCAAGCTCACTTTGGTATGTATCTACCAGCACCATCTTCATACCCTGAAAGTTATACGTAAATCTGTGAACATTTCTGTTTGGATATGTTACCAATTGTGTACGTTTAGGAAGACTCATCCAAATAGGAATGTAAGGGGTTCTCATGCAAATCGTTTTCATCATATTAATAACTGAGACAAAGTTTTTTTCTAGTTAGAATGAATAAACAGAATCTAAACTTTTGCACCTTTGCACCAGAATCGACATCTTGCAAACCTGTGCACCTTTTTTACCGAAGGACCTGGGGATTTTTTTTTAATCCGGTACGAACGGATTATTAATATCTCAATACATGGTTTAGTTTTTGTTGTTATATAACTTATATTATAAATGTATCTAAACATTTCGAATGCTAGACGGTCAGTGTTTGTAATATGACGTGAGCCTTATTCAACAATATCTCCATATTGTGTAACAGTGGCGTGTGGTGCGGTAATGGACTAAGCCAGAACTTGATCTCGGATATGATTCATATTTGAAATTCAACTTTGAATTTAATTGGATAAAATGGAATTGACGACGAACGATATCTTCAATCCTTGTGTGGATCGTAACCATCTCTCATGGATTTGTTTTTGATGAAAGGAAGTTTCCGTGTAGGACCATACTGTTGCTACTTGTGCTTAAAAAAGGCCACACCGTCTCGTGAATACATCGTGCCATGCCCAATTCATTTCATTTCATTTCTTTTATTACTAAACTTTCGCGACCATTCAATGAGGTCGAATTGCGGTTTGATTTACATATAAAAAACAATTAAATTATAAAATCTTAAGCCTTAAAAATGAACATGAACATCTTAAGCATTAATATTTATTTTCTAAAGTGAAACTAAAGACGATGACACACTTAAATATAAAAACATTTAACAATAAAATGAATTAAACCCTAAATTATTTCTTTAAAACAAATCTGTGAGAATCCACAATAACGATATAACATACCCTTTACATATCGACTCGAGTTTTATGTTCGATAAAAGGTCGTTTATGCCGGAGTTTCATAGTATGAGCGTGATTAGTATTTGGGGGAAACCATGTTTGAAAACGTTGGGATTTTAACAACTGTAAACAAAGATGTTATATGAGCCAAAGTTTCAACATCAAATTTCAACAGGGTATCATCACAAGTTGAAACATTAATTACAATCCAGAATCATAAGCAACGGCCACCAGGAAATTAAGTTGTAATGAAACTGTGTTCCCGGCAACACCACAACATTGTAATTATCGGAAATAGTTTGATTCATTCCCCAAAAAGATCAAAACAAGAAAAAACAAAGAGTAAAATGACAAACGGTTTTATAGGCTGCAGTGTAAAGTGCGAGGTCCCGGCTGAACCTATACTTGTCGTAACTGGTTTATTTTTAACTATCTTTTTTAAGAAATAAATTTGTACCATGATGATTTCTCAAGCATGTTACATTTTGGGATAGAGTTTCAGACGAAGGAATTAGAAACCAGAGTTATCAGTTTGAAAGCGCTTAATTTTGACCTTAGTCTTTCAAATGAGTGAAAATGAAAACCAACATGGGTCTGGGAGGCTAGGCTGGGAAGCCGAGGTACTCGGTAATAACTGTGTATGTATATGAAGATATCATTATTTTGTGAAGATCTTACACATACTTGATGGCGTGTGCATATTATACACTGCGTTTAATAAGTAGTTATAGCTTGATTGATGGTTGCTTCAAGTACCAGAGACCGTGAGTTGCTAGTAGAATAAGACACTTAGTGAAGGATGTGACGGTAGACAGTAGACGGTGTGTGTCAGGTGTATGGATGACATGACATGGAAAGACGCCAGTCAAGTAATCCCTTGCAGGATCTTTAGTATCAACAGGAAACTTACTTCTACTCCTTATCCCATGATCACTGTATAGTCATACAGGACTGAAGCAAATTCAGATTCCCTACAAGCAAGTCAACCTAGGAAACTCTTAATTCATAAAGCTACTTTACGGAATACCTTCGTTTTAAGGGTGTAACATGTTTTTCCCAGCATGGTGCTGTGTGCATTTAATAACCAATAGTATTTTGTTGTAGAATAATAGTATAGAATGGCAGAATGCAGAGTTGTACAAAATCTAACCCGACGTGTAGCCCAAAAGAAACTAAATTCTATTGGCCACCATGTCCAGTACCAACACACCCAAATACAAAGTTGAGATCGAACTGACCCATCATAGGCCATGATTTGTAGAAAGTTGATACGTAGGTTATGCACCAACATTTTGCCTCATATATTTTTGTTGTTTTGAGTGATAACTTGATAGAAGAAAACTGAAATAAAAGTGAGATGATAATGCGCATTCAAAATCTAGACAGAAATAAGTAACTACGACCTGGGAAGTTTGAGTTTTTTCAAGGGGTTAAAAATCTATGAATTATTTAACGCGGGTTTCATTCCCAATGGTCGTATCAAGAGAAATGTAAGGTGCCCACTGTGGCCGAGTGGTCTTGCGTGTCGTGCTCAAGGTCTTGTGGTCACTCTACAGATTGTGGGTTTGAATCCAGCCATGGGCTAGTGGTGCTTGCGTCCTTGGGCAAGATGCTTTGTCACATATTGCTCTTCTTCACCCAGGTGTAAATGTAAAATGGGCCTATGCGGAGATGGCTTTTGTGCTTGATGTGGGAATAACAGCCGGGGCTGTAGACTCCACACCCGGCCCAGGGAGCTGAGATTGTTTCAGAATGTAAATTATGATCCGATAGCCAGGGATAATAATAAATATGTAGGATACTGCTTAGTACAGTATATTCATATTGTAGCTTTGCAATATAAATGTCCTATATTATCATTATTATATTATAAGGAGGACATGAACGGACGATTGGTCCAATCAATGAATTCTTCTTTGTTTACATTGATACATTTTTGGAAATTTTTGCCAGGCCACCCAAAAAATCATGAGTTTGGAAATAGTATTATACGGGACTTTTCAATTTGCGCTTTGTATATCGTCAATGGTTTACTAATATACTGCAGACCATAGACCATATTGAAAATGGAAACATAAGAATAATTTCCCTGACCTTGCAGTAGGAATGGAGCCTCCCTGACAATCAGATCTATTAAATTATCTATGCATTACATGGATGGTGTGACTCACACGAGACCTTGATAAGATGTCACCTTGTATGATGGAGAGTACTCGGTGTGCTGCACTTTTGAAATAATATAATTTATAGATAGCTTTTAGTGACCGGCCTCTTCTCAAACACCTATCACTTCAGTGTGCGAACGGGAAAACATTTCACCCATGCATAAGCAGCCATTATCATTTCAAATTCCCACGACTGAGTATAGGTGTGAGATTATTTAATTTTCTCATTATGAAAAATCAGCATACCATATACGGGAAAACAGATAAAATATGTACACGTTGATTGCACATAGTGTTGCCATTCTGTCCAGTCTCTATTCAAGCTGTATTTGTTGGCCTAAGTGACGTCACACGGTTAAGAAGACTCACTGACTGTTTTTTTTTGTCAAACGTTTGTGCACACTTCAATTAACTTCTCTTCTTATGTTTCTGTTCTATTTGACTAACAATGAACAATATATATTAATTGCAACGATAAACATTGAACCGTTCCATATCTTAATTTCTGTACATTTTATAAACAAAAATCCGGAAAATTACAAACTAAATTCATCTTGTTTGATAAGACACCACTGCCTTAGAGGTTGATTCGCATGCGAACGGATACCGTTAGCGCACTCGTTTCTGTGTACTTGTTTTACCACTATCCGTCTAAGAGGCACGGATAATTATCTTGCTCGTTACGCATAAGTAGACAACTTGTAGCGAATTTCAGTTTCTCGTAATTCCATGTTCATTTTTTGTCATGTGAATGATTAAATTGGAAAGAAAGGAATTGCTGAACACGTACTTGTCATCTCTATGCATTTCGAAACAAGACAAAATTAGCCTCAAAGTCAGGTACAAAAGTGGTTCTCCGTTGTCGGATATAGACTTCACTATTGCGAAACATCGGATCGGCTGTTGACGTTTACGGATATCTAAACGTACGCGTATGCGTATCCGTTGGCATGTGGAACCTTGTTAATATACCTATCATCGTATCAATTCTGGCAAATACGGAAATCGATTACTTGAGTGACTTGTCTTCATTTTAAGTGGCAGCCACATTTTTTCGTAATTGAATTGAGTGCGTTAGTGTTAGGATTTACTTTGACAAACAGCAATTCCATCTTGTCTTCTTCACTGAGGGACTACCTGCAATGCAACATTGCTGCCATGAATGAGAAAAGTATTGAATTAGCTAAACGTATTTCATTTTGCAACCGAATATGGTGATTGGTATACATCCATCGACTCGTACACTATCTGTGATTGTCTAAAGATAGAAGCATCTGCAGTAAATAAGTAACCGGAGGGAAGCGACTTACCCTTGAGGAAATGATCAGTGATTTATGTTGTCATCGTGTCCAATCCCAAGGGGGACTCATCTGGATTTTTATGATGGGATTTATTATGTCAGAGCGCCATTCACATAAACCACCGCTTTATAATGTTTTATTTTATCTTGAAAGTGCTGCTTTATGGTAGGTTCAGGTGAATAATTCTGCAAATGATGATGTTCTGCATGATCATTTTCGTTTCAGCATTTTAGCAAGGGGATGTTAAGATAATTGAAGTTAAGTTTTATCAATTGGAAGAATTCATAGGTCTATTGATCTAAGTAGTCTATTTTGATAACACGATCTTTGGCTGGAAAGGACTAGGAGAATGCCCTTATAAAGTAAAATATGATATACCACATCAAATGTATCATAAATTGATACGATGTTATAAGACTTGTTGTTATTAGTAAAAAAAAATAGATAAGCCTTTACGACCAGAAATGATTTACAAAAAAAAAAATTGAAATGATTTGCCCTCTCGAATATTTGTCTGAATATTTACCTTTTCATTTCTTTGCAAACTAAACTGTTTAGCACTATTTTCCGAAAGGACCGCGTCCCCTGATTTCAAAATGACACACCACTGAACGCTGTTCTTCCAAGGGTCTTAAAGGTACACGCCGGCATCGAAGTCCAAAAAAATTTAGAGTGAAGAGTATAACACAATATTTCTGGAACACTTGATGAAGGTTTTCGTGAAAAACAAATCAGAAATAAGTCGTTTAATTAGGGTTAATTAACGGAAATCAAAATAAGGTCAAAGGTTAGCGTATACGCATTTCCAGCCGTAACAAGTGTTAGAAGGATGTGACACACCAATGGTTTTAGACTGGTGCCCATAGCTGTGACTAAAATGTTGCAGCTGTCGTATGAGAATTCCGGGAACGCGATACACGTACGTTCAAGCCGTACACGATGGAAAAATCATAGGCAAAACATAAACAATTACTGAATTAGGCGAATCCATCTGTCTGTTGAAAACATAAGGCTTTTCAGAATTATTCACAAAATGTTTGTGAGTTGATGCAATGTTTGCGAGTTGACGTAATGTTTGCGAGTTGATGTAATGTTTGCGTGTAGATGCAATATGTTTGCGAGTTGACGTAATGTTTGCAAGTTGACGTAATGTTTGCGAGTTGATGCAATGTTTTCAAGTTGATGTAATGTTTGCGAGTTGATGCAATGTTTGCAAGTTGACGTAATGTTTGCGAGTTGACGTAATGTTTGCGAGTTGATGCAATGTTTGCTAGTTGACGTAATGTTTGCGAGTTGAAGTAATGTTTGCGAGTTGACGTAATGTTTGCGAGTTGATGCAATGTTTGCTAGTTGACGCAACGATTGCGAGTTGACGTATTGTTTGTGAGTTGACGGCTGGGACGCAATGCTGCGAGTTGACGTAATATTTGCGAGTTAATGCAATGTTTGCGAGTTGACGTAATGTTTGTGAGTTGACGTAATGTTTGCGAGTTGACGCAAATTTGCGAGTTGACGCAACGATTGCGAGTTGATGTAATGTTTGTGAGTTGACGGCTGGGACGCAAAGGATTTTGAGGGCATGATCGATGAAACAATTTTCGAGGGACCAAAACGATTTCCACATATACACACAATATAATTTTGAGAATCACACAAATAGGTTTTGATGGCATAAAATGATTTTCATATATGACAAGAAATTATATCGAGGCTTTCGATTCTTGCTCCGCGGCTCGAAAATCCCCCCCCCCCAAATGCAACGGAGACCGGGTGAGTGACTCAACGCACGGTCTCCCATCAAAAATGCTACACGTACGGGGTGCGTGGACCGCACTGGCACTACACGGGCCCATGCCACGGGCTGAATGCGTCGCAAGACCCCACGGGCTTTGTCTGCGGAGGTGGTAGGGCACCCGCAGTTACCGGTCTTTTATATATTATAAATTTGGCATGTAAATGTTGCTTTATCGCGTTGGAAATTCTTAATTTTAAAAAGGAAATACCCAGGTCGAACAGTTAAGGTTTGGTTAAAAGAAAACCAGCCGTTAAACAAAAAGTTGACTAAATTGTGTATAGTAAACAAAGCTTTTAAACGACTAGAAGTGAAACTAACACATGATCACGTGGGTGAAAACCCACGTGACTTACGGTTTTTCGTATTTATCATGAAAACGGCTCAATTTTACCGTTTATTTGTGTGGAATGTTCTATTCTACTTTTGGAAGACCTTTCCAGTCATGATAAAGGAATTCATTGGCGCCAAAAAGCGCCCAAAAAAGCGCAACGAGGCCGGCGTGTACCTTTAAACTGGATGGTTGTAGTAATAAGACATGGCTGTATGTGAACATCTCAGCGACAATGCGACAAGTAACCCAACTCGTTTTGCTCTGTGTACACTGACAACATTTTCTAACTTCAAACATAATGGGTTAACTCGTTCCACGTTTTCTTCGCCTACGCCGGCCAATGCCAGTGTCACATAATTATGGTCTGAATGAGAACACAAATTGCGATAAGGGAATTTTTATGTAAATGTAGCCCACCCAGTATACCCTAATTATAGTAACGATTTCTACCGACAAACACCTCAAAGTATAGTTGTCCTCAATTTTGCCCATGCGAATTGAAGATCCATGGGACTTAGCGGGACTGATTGCTGTCAGATGCCATATGCCCACTAAAGCGGGAAATTGACCCAAAGTCGCCGATAATGGCTTTTTAAGGAACAAGACCGATAACAGATTTATGTTTTCAACTCACATTGCCGACAAGTGTATTGTGTTAAAGGTACAAGTCAATGACATTTCAGGTTAACTTAGCTCGGTCTTTCTCCACTCCACACCAGAAGTCCAGTCATGGTCTGCAAATCGTGGGTTTGTTCACGGTCACAAGGCCTCGTAAATATGTCACGTGCATTCATTTAGCTTCCCACACCAAAAGCACCTGCGGTAATTGGGGACAAATTTAATAGACCAACAAATCGTTGACAGCTTCATCGCATCGGAACGATTTTTACCAACAAACATGTTCAATTGTTACTGCTCAATATCACTCTAAGATGTCTGCATGGCAGTGAATAAGCAGACGAAAACATGCGGCTTTGTCGCTTATTGCTCCTTTTCAGCTATCGGCAGCATTAACAACAGCAGCATCATGCAACATCAGCAGCAGCAGTATAGCAGCGTGGTTTGCTGGCGTATCCTTAGCTTTTTGTTGCATTTCATCTTAAAATTGCTGGTTTGTTTACGAAAAAAAAGAATACGACCACCGTCGTTGAGCTTTCAGCTTGGAATGTCATTCTCCGATAGGATCCTTGATAACCTTGTTTGTATTCTGACAGAATTCTTATGAGGTGGAAAGGTCGGGATTTGTTTATAATAACACTTTCAAGTTTCCAAATACTAAAGCTTCAAGAAAGCTACAAAGTGTTATCAATACAAATAAACTTGCCCATCTAGTCGAAGGACGGTTGGCCTTATTCAACTCGTTTGGAGGAGGAGGAGAAGGATTTGTAAATATTTGTATCGATTGATAATTCTGTCTTCGTGTATCACATTATTATTGTCTTGCTATTGGTTATTGTTCCAATCATTTTAGGGGCATACGTACATTGCGTCGGCTGAATTGACGCTCTGTAGTTTCCCATTTAAAGGGATTGCATACGTTTGGTAATTTGAGCCTATTGTTTGTTTCAAACCAATATAATTGTATATATATACCATAAAACTAACCTGTGAAAGTTTCAATTCAAAAGGTGGTAGCGTTTCTGAGATTTTGGCGACAAACTAGAGCGGTTATTTCACGCCAGATAACAGTTAGTCAATAGCTGAGAAGCGTTACGGCCATAACGCTTCTCAGATTCATAATTTTTGGAGATAAAAAGTGACATATTTTTCCATAACCGCGGTACTTCGAATTGAACGTTTCTCAATATGCATTATACTATCCAAAGCAGCTGTACTTCTCACCAAGTAAGTTTTTATTGCCATAAATTTTCAGAGTCATTACCAAACGTATGCAATGCCTTTAAAAAACATCATTTTATGAAATTGAAGAATGTATCTTTGCTACGCTCACGTCGTTCTGTAATCATTGGAGACAGGGAGCAACTGGGCTGTGGCCTAGTGGTCTGTGCGTTGTAGTCAAGGTCCTATTCACATTGTCAGTTCAAGTCCAGTCATGGGTTAGTGGTGCTTGCATATTGCTTCTCTTTACCCTTGAGCAAAATAGGTACTCGTAAGGGTAGATGTGGCTTAGTGTAATAAACGAAGACAGAATTATCAGGATACCCATTTCACATTACTGTATGAAGTGAAATATCTTATCTGAATCATTGAAATTAACTTCAGCAGAGCAATAAGACTCAAGCATAAAATACTCTTTCATATCAAAGTATCAAAGGCTAGGTGTGGAGTTTTTGGTTTGTTAGGTAGAAATATCAAACCAAGGTCTTTAATTCAAGACAATAAAGTAACGTTTCATCCTCAAACAAGTAACACGAACAACAATGTAATACCTAATAGTTCAAGATATTTCATCGTGACTCAGATGTCCGATTGAGCTCAAATTTTCACAGGTTTATCATTTCATGTACATGTTGGATCTGACGAAGTGTGAGTGCTGTTCTGTGACCCGTACTAATCATGTATTATACCTTTAACCGACTCAACCTCATAACACGCACGTAAAAACTAAGTAAACAAAATCATGGACGTTACCCGACCAGCGGGAAGTATTAACTGGATTCCTTCTGCATTTGAGGGCAGTGCTGAGAGGATTCAATTGAATTTATGGACGAGACTAATGGTTCACACTGGATTTTATTTGATTATTTCTTATGAAGTTCAGCCGATCCCAGAATAAATTGCTCCAAAGTTCACTTATAAAACTTGATGCAATTTACACGTGTATGTAAAATATCCCTACATAATTGACCGAAGTGAACACTATTCATGTTATTACAAGTAAGTGTTCAGACTTCAGACATGCTACCGTTTATAACCCCAATGCCATAGTATACATTCTTATAATGAATGATTATTGACAATGACATACTCTCAGCTTCAAAATGTCGCTCATGGTGTGAACATAAAAATCAGCTTATACATAATGCAATATTAGGTTTCAAGTTTAAGTCTTTCAGTCTTTCAAAATGTTATACAGATAATTGGTTTCAATAACATTGTGATAATTATCAAATTGCCAATGCCAATTTTGCAGCGCTGCTAATGTTGCAGGTATCCCATGTGATCATTGGATCACAAATCCTGTAGCGATAGCCTGATTTCATGTAAACGAACAAAGACTATTTGGATGGATCGAGCGCTGGTACACTATTTCGGAGGCCGCAATTCCGCTGCGGTCGATTTTGAATGACTAAATAGAAACATCCTATAATCAGATGCATGATGATTAGGCCTAGCTGGACTGCCTCTACCTGCCATAACGGTGTTGGAAATTATTGTCAGTTGATATATCGAGCGAAATTATTAGGCCTCCTTATCCGATTGTTCAAGCCCTCCTGCGATATCTCATATAATAATGGTCATAACATAGGAAACCCAGGTTAGATATCAATGTAGAATATTATACGAATATACTTTTCAGGACGTGAAATACAAATGCACGCGCGTCATATGGAAAGTTTACCTAAAATTCAATCAAGCTTCCGTGATGTCTTCCAGTTACCCAGAGACTCCTTTCGGAAATCAAAGATAGACCTATGATCTACATGTCAATGTATATTAATGTAATTTTTTCTGAAACTGGTTTCTGAAGTTTTGAAGAATATCATCACATTATTATGAAATAGATAAGGAATAAAATAGGAAGAAGGAAAATGCATTGACAATTCAAATGCTCTTCTTAATAAATCTTTCCAGGAGAAATATTTCAAACAATTGATTGAGTTGGCTGAATTTAATATATAGCTACACGTGTATAGTAATTTCTTCTCTGTCTGGGCAGGTGGAGACTGTTTGTTTGCCTGTATAGCAGTTTTCACATCAAAGAAAATGATGAAATTTATCGCGATTATTTGTATATGTATTCATAAAACACAAAACAACCCAACCTTTCAAATTTTTGTTGCATTGCAGGTTTCATATGCAGTGAACCAAGCTACATTTTCAACATAAGGCCACATACAGCAGAGATCCTTCGATCCCTAAAGCTCCACTTCTTCGCACCTAAACCCAGCACCATGATTGGATCACACCTGACCATTGACATTCATCTTCACTTCATCACTGACACCTCTTCAGGATGTCGTTCAATAGGAGTGCAGCAAATACCACCAAATGCTCGTGGATGGCAAGTTGTCGACATTACGTCTCAGATATCCCAGTTTATCAATAGATCCATAGAATCTTCTATAATTAAACTGGGGGTGTCATTTCAGGCACAAACAGCCAAAGGGTCCAATGGTAATCATCATCGTGACACTATCAGTAAGATTATTTCGCATCACGCTCGACCATTTTTGCTCATGTTAGCTCAAGAAGATTACACAGATGGTCGAAATTCTGTGTTTCCCTGGTCAGAAGAGGAGAGTAGGCCTACGCACACGCCTCATGATACTAGTAAGGTAACTGAGCAACTAGGTCACTCCAGACATACACGAAGTGTTGATAACAAAGGACCATCCATTACGACTAATGAATTTCCACAGAGAGGTGCCAATCTCGCGCACCAAGCAACATTCCAGCACTTCACTCAACAGGACTCCAAAAGACGCAAGGCCAAAAAGCGCGCCAGTAAGCGGCGCAAAGTTACATCGAAGAAACGTAGGAAGGCCCCCCTGATGGACCAGTCTAGCTCTGCTATAGAAGACAAAGATTTGAACCCCGGAGTAACCATCGATGAAAGAGACCAGAATACTGTAATGTCTGAAGATCCTAATCGTGGAGCCTGTTCGCGTCATTCTATGTTTGTTGGCTTTGATACCATCGATTGGGCGAGGTATGTCATAGCTCCCTCGGGATTTCAAGCTTTCTACTGTGCAGGAGAGTGTAGATTTCCTCTGTTCAAGGTAATTCATTGTAAATTACACTTTCTTACCTCATTTTATGGTTTTTAGACTGTCGTGACAAGTGGGCTGTGTGCATTTTCCTTGTCAAAAGTGTAAAGTTTTAGTCTATTTGTCTTTTCCTTCCTCCATGGTCTATTGCAGCATTCAGTATCTCCCTAGACTTGTTCTGAGTTCTGACCAAACAAACTTCAATGGAATCCATGTACACATCATAGCAATCACTGATTTTCGGGAAAGTCTATTTTGTTACCATTATTAAATGAAAATGGTGGTTATCTTAGTTAAGACCTGCAACAAAATCTCCCCACAAGCATTACTATGCAAGACCCAATTGTAATGGCAGCGAAATTACTTTTCCATCACAAAGACGGGACTGGCAATCAGTCTACTATTCCACACTCAAAACCATAGATATATAAAAAAAACTAGATGACGCACCCGTGCACAAACGAATGGGAGCTATATCCGGCATGCGGGACGCGGTCATTTCATGTAGGACAAGCACTTATTTAGAACGATCGCGCAAACCGCGCGGTACGCGGTTCCGGCCGTTACGCGTTACGCGGTACGCAGTTATGCACCAGAAACCATAGATGACGCACCCGTGTATTAACGAATGGGGGTTGCACTACGCTCACGCGCTAATAACAAGCCGCGCCGTTACGCGTTACGCGTTACGCGGTACGCGATGCACCAAGAAACATGATGGAACGCCGTAGCTATATTCGGTTGCTTAGATTGTTTGTCGGTAATTCCATCATTTAATTTGCCAATTTCATCATTTTATTTGCAGTTTTGTCATTCCGGTCGGCAAATCCATCATACAGTTTAACATTCTGTCATTCTGTTCGAAAATTCCATCATTCAATTTGGCAAAATGAGTGATGGAATTACCGAAGCAAATAATCTAAAAAGACAGCTACGGCATTCCATAAAACGGATTCGAACTAGTCCCATCGAAAATGGCGCCGTTTAGACGCGGCCAAGAGCAGCCAATGCGACATCTAGTTTTTTTTATATATTTTGAATAGTGTGTATGCCGCCCTCTGTTGACAATGCAAATACATTATTGATCTTCATCTTTTACAGAGCGGAAATCCATCGAATCATGCGACCATACAGAGTGTAATGAGTGTGTCTGGAGTCCAGCCTAAGATACCATCACCATGCTGTGTACCGGACAAGCTTTCTTCACTTACTCTGTTATTCTTTGATGAGGATGGTAACCTGGAGCTCAAGACCTATCAAAATATGGTAGTAGAATCGTGCGGTTGCCGCTAAGGCACTTCGTGCGCTTCAGGCACAGTATGCCTAGACTTCATTTTATGATATTGCTTATTTAAAGGTAGTATCATACTTTGGTAAGAGACCAACACAGAAATATTCACAGATTTATGTATAACTTACAGGATATGAAGATGATGCATAGGTGTAGGAGGGTTTGTTGAGGAGGAAAGGGAGAGAGAAATGAAGAAAGGGGGAAACGAAAGAAAGGAAGATATAGGGAAAGAAAGATCTCTTTCTTTATGCATCAAATTGTTTGTTTTGTGGTCAGACGATTGGATCTTGTCTCTTTTGCTTTCCACAGGCCGGCTAATATGATGTTGCTCTTCCTTTCCACGCAATGTTTTCGGCGATAAAATCTGTAATGCTTTAATACTCGTTTCAAAGTTCTTATGCTGAAGATGATGCCGTGTCTTTGAGCGTCTTTTGCTGTAACCCAGGTTGGTTGTACGCTTAAACTAGCCCATCTCGCTCCATGATCTTACAAATGCTTGGAAAAACTACACATAATTTGCGACAATAACTTGCTGCGGCGAGATAGCAATTCGATTTTTCTTTTTGCATGTGGCCCTTATACGCTTCCGTATACTTAATTTATAGAACTTCAATGGACCTATTAATATTATATATCTCTGGTATGTTTGCACTGTACAGTACATGTACTGAAGCTTGGCTGCACAGCTAGATCCCGACGTATCCATGATCTTGTATAATGAGTAGGGAATTATGTGCTTCAATAAGTACTGATTATACGCTTACGGTAAGCTGTAAGCAGAACCATTAAGGGTATGCAAAATGTTACGGTTTGTAATTATAATACAGAAAACACACCAGGGTATGGAAGTGATTAACATCTGAGATGCTGAGAGATTTTTGAAGCAAAATTTTAAGCAATTACAAAATGTGTAATGAGTACCGGTTCAATATTCTTTCAACATTGAACCCAATGCACACCTTCTGTCTTGCAATGTAACAACATAGAGCGCAGATGTCGTTATGATTATGACGCTTAGACCTACACAAACATTGCGAGAATGATGGAAAGGACAAAGTCCAGCCTTTGCTTTCAAACGTCGAATTTCTGCCGTGTCTAATACAAATCTTGTGCCAATATAGACACGGCAGAATTTCGACGTTTGAAGAGGGCCCGACTTTCAATTTTCAGCAAGATCTTCCTCAAAGGCTACACTGTGTCAGACGTGCTTAGGCCGTATACCAAATACAAATCGACGCGAATTTCTTATTTGAGACACTGCATCAGCACGACGTTTGAAACGTTTGGCTCTTCCTGTTAATCTCACCAAGCCAGAAGAGATATATAGCTCGACGGGGTGTGTTGAGCAATGAGACGGGCGTCAGTTTTATTCCACACGGCAGATGATATCTACTTACCGTAATATGCAGTGCATAACAATCAAATATTCTCTATTCGCTTTGTTTTCCTTGGTCATCGGGCCATAATTTACAATCCTACATACAAGGGAAACTGACTGGATTAATTCTAAGTCATGGAAAAAGTGAACTATACATAAGGACACTTGACTGAGGCGGTATTTGAACCAGCGTCCTCAGGAATACTGTACCGCCGCTCTACCAGTTCAGCTATCCAGCCATTATGTTGGCGGAATTCCTAACAGTCAATTATCTTTGTTCGTTTGACAGTTAGAAGCCATGAAACCCCGCACATACCGCTATATCCCAAGGATCATTTAATATACATACATCATTGCATACAGCGTTACATTGGGCATCACTCAAAGAGGATGCGGTTTTGTAATCAATATAATCATCAAATAACCACAAGGACAACTCAGTGTGTAAAATACAATCCGGCATCAATTTAGATATATGTGATGTTATAATACGTGTACATGTGAAATAATCTACTATACCTTCGTGGAAATTAGCTGCAGACGGTTAAAATTATACTCATGTATATATTCAAGTTACCAAAAAGAGAAATCGCATGTTGTCACATATCTGGATAATATCTTCTGTGCAGTTTAAGCTTAAATAGATTATGCCTAAAAGAAATCATGAGGTGACACAGTAGTTGCATTCGATCCCACGACCGCCTGCTTATACTAATACTATGGTTCAAATGTCATACCAACTTGACCGTGCCACGAATACTAGGGTCAGCAGATTAATTTGAATTTGATAATGCAGCGGGTACCGCAATTAATTATTATTATTCAGATTTTTGTCAGGGTGAGGAACTATAGGCCTGTTAGAATCATTTGAACTGAAGGGTAATCTGAACAATTTTATCACCCCAACGAAAACCCTTACTAACACATGATAAGTTTTGATAGTGGCCATCAACTTCAATATTTTGAGAGTTAAGGAAACAATGAACATATACAATGAAACAAACCAGATGCACGGGGTGACTGACTTGTCTTAAATTGTATCAAGATAACGACGAAACAAATAATGATTTGTAGATACTATTTGATAATTTTAGTGCGTATTTAACCAATGTATAAAAACATGTTTCTTTATGTCGCCAATAAAATAATTGTCTCACGGTATTGTTAGAAATGTGTAGGCCCAATGTTGGTGTAAATTCTTTTCATACAAGTCTGTCATATTATGAACAAATGACACTGTTCTAATTTTGTAAATAAACAGACCTATAGACCTCTACACTGAATTTATGAATATGAATAAGAAAAATGTAACATTCAGCACCCCTTGGTTTAAACTTTACGTTTGTAAAATTTTCTTATATAGTTCCGGGGGTTACTGGAGTGTGCCGTTGTTTGTTTGTTTGTTTGTTTGGTACACCAAGTCGCAAACGGGAATTTTCAGGAGCGGATCCAGGATTTTCCGAGGGAAAATTTAATGCACCCCATCCGAAAGCAATGGATGCATATCGGGGCTATTAGATGTTGCCTGACGACAACAGCCAATTGACTTTGTCACCCTCCCCCCTCCCCGTCTCACCACTTATTTATGGAAGAAGAAGGAGTCACGGTACACCCTGGACCGCCGCTGATTATTACTTCGTAATGAACTAAGTTTAACATCGCATACTTTGTTTAATTGTTGTAACGGCATAGTGAATGTAATTATGGATGTTTTCACCTCGAAGATGCTTGTTCTGATCGTTGAACGATGTGACCTCGACAATCTAAAATAGAAATTTAGAAAGATACATTTCTCTCACTTTAACGGTTTAAGGAATAACACGAAAAACAAAACAAAGCAAAACCCCTTAACCACCATTTGTTGTTATAGTAGTAATTAAAACTCAAGATTGATTATAATTATTTGCATGGATTCTAATAATAAAACACATGCATGTATCGACCTGCATTATAAATCGTTGTGTATGTTCATGCAAACTTTCTTTTTGCCAAGCGTACAGTAGTTACATTGTAGTCATTAAAGATGAACAAAGGAATATTGACTGGAGCGGGGTTCGAACCAGCGACTACCGGAATACTGTGCCAGAGCTATGTTGGCGGTGTCAACTATCTTCGTTCGTATAACAATCAGAAGCCACAAAACCACTCACATACTGCTACATCCCAAGGGTTTGAGATACGCTAGCAATGCAGCAGCCGATTTCACGAAACATTGCGTAACTTACACCACGTACAAATGTTGCGTAAGTTTTGTGAAACGGCCATAGCTTGTGCAACCAAGGCAGGAAAATGTTGCGTAAGTTACGCAACAAAATGTTGCGTACGCAACATTTGGAGTTTCGTGAAATCGGCTGCAGCAACCCGAGAAACAGTACATGGGGATCACTCAAATAAAAATTATGGGTGTTTACGAAACGGGGCTTAGCCTCAGGCTCAGGCTCCAGCTCTGACTGACATCCAAATGCTGAAAATATAGGATGTTTGAGATACGCTAGCAATGCTGCAAACTGAGAAACAATACATGGGGATCACTCAAATAAAAATTATGGGCGTTTACGAAACAGGGCTTAGGTTCAGGCTCAGACTCATGCTCAGGCTCAGGTTCCAGGTCTGGCTGACATCCATATGCTGAAAATATTGGTTGTGGTTTTTCATTGAAGCTGAAGCGCTGTTTTCCCTTTCAAACCGGAGAATCTACTTCAGAACCGCAGCCGAAACCTCTATTTTGATACCATTCATTTCAGAATGGTTTCACGAAATGGAGCCGGAGCCTGAGACGGAGTCTGAGCCTCCATTTCGTAAAAGCCCTATGATTATGCTTTTAATTTATAATGTAATCAATCAAATCGCTGGGTCGTATACGAAAGAGACGAACACATCGGGGCAGCAAAGGCTCCAGGAAAGTAACCCAGCAGTAATTTTACAGCCAGTCCAACGGTACTCTGAAATTTGGCATGTTTAATCACACGTTCTGACGACAGCATTCCATGAGTTGGAAGGGTTCACCTTCTCACACCTGCTTCGTTCGTTCGCGGAGGCGGGGTTGGCATCCTCTCCTGTAACAATCTTATCTCTTTCCAATAAACATGAAAGCTTTGAGATGAACTGTGATGTCAAGTGGTTACAAATGTATAACATCATCGTCTTATACAGGCCTCAAGGTAGCTCTCTGCCATTCCCCACGTTTCTTAGCGATGTTTGAGAAGCGATGCACCTCCAAAGACAAGGCGTATCAAACCTAATCACTGGAGTCCTTGGCACTGGAACGAAAACAGCCAATTAAAACTTGAGTGCAAGTGGCGTTTCGGCAGTAAGACGCAGATTGACTGGGTACTGCCTGCAGAGAGATCTATTCAACTCACTTATCTACAAAGCTAAGCGATCTCACTACACCAGCATCATCGATACCTGCGAAAACGACTCCAAGTGCTTATTCTCAGTTGCCAATCGTCTCCTCAACCGAAAGCAGCCGTCTCCTCTCCCTACACACGATGACGGCGAATCTTTAGCAGATCTTTTCATCCAATTCTTCCGCACTAAGGTCGCGAATATCTGCAGAAATCTTTCCACAGATGACTCCATTGTTCAAGTATCCTTGACAACCTCATCATTGAATTCCTTTAGACCATCGAAACCCGGCGAGATAAAGTCTCTTCTACGCCACACTCCAGCAAAATCGTGTGAATTAGATCCCGTACCCACCGGATTGTTGAAGTCTGCTCCAGAACATTGACCCATTATTGCCAGAATCGTCAATCTGAGCTTCAGCCCTCAGGCATCCATTCTTTTCTCGCTCAAGATTGCTTATATGTACAGGGTGTCCCCAAAACGCAACACTTTGTGTCCAGAACATAATATTAAAATTAAACTGTTTATCATTTCAAGATTCCGATATGTGATACAGCTATGTCTTGGCTATCACCATGTAGAGCTTTAGGGTTATAAAGGGTTAGGGCAAGAGTTAAGGTTAGGGTTGGGGTAAACAAAATAAAAACCTGCAGAATATCGACTGTTGTTATTATTGTATATTATTTTGTTCCTCTCTGTGGAGCAGAAGTTCCATGGATACGAGGAATTGGGTGACCGTGTCGGGGCTGTTGGGACCGCGGCCTTTGGCGTGCCGGGGCCGGGATGGGGGTAATTCAGTGTAAATTCCCTCGAAGTACTATTTCGTTTCGTTTCACTTTGAGCTATTTTGATGAATTCAGGCCATGAAGTCGATGCACTTTAATTTCCATGTTGTGGAATCACCTAATCAAAGTCCGGGAGATTTAATACCCAAATAATGTCGTCGGTCGTATACTACGGGTTAAGTGTGACCATTGAGACTGTCTTTATGCACGCTTGAGTGATTTTAGGTGAATAGGGCATTGACAATCACTTCACTGCTAGATTCCATGACGCCATCAATACTTTTCATATGGCCGAGTGGTTCGGGAATGGGACGTCGAATTAGGTGTCCTGGGTTCGAGCCCTGATGTGATGCCCGCAATTTTGTTGAATGTTTTACTCCTATCAATTTGTCTGGTATAAATAGTTTTAGAAAGGGCTGCGATTTCACCAACGCTTCGTGGCTCGGTGGGATAAGCGATGGTACCACCGCTCAGACGACAGGTGTCATGCCAAAAGGTGTCCGTTGCCAAATAGTGTCCGCGGAGCATGCGCAGTGAACACTGGACACTTTTTGGCATGTATATACATGCCAAATAGTGTCCGCTGCCAAATAGCGTCCGAGCACAACCCATGCGTACGCACGTATGGTGCATTTGAAGAAGGCCGCGTACGTACAAGTACTATTCTCGATCCTTTGTGATTGTTTGTCAAGGTACCGTATATTGCAGGTAGCCTATAGTATAGAGAAGTGTAGGCCTAATGAATAATACTTATTTTGCAGGAAGTTAAAACAAACAGTACACTACGCATGCTATAAACAAATAAAAACATAGAAGGCACTTTCATTTACGATAAAAAAATAACACGACATTGCGTGACTTTGATCACCTTTTTTTTCCTTATCTAGATCTACCGCGATCTAACCCTTTCCTTTCTATTAAAAATAACGTCATTGGAACACTATTCTTAAACTATCTGCCAAATTTTATCAGCCCGATCATTATTAACTGCCCTTAGTAGATTTCACATGATGATTTTCGTCGATTAAGCCACAACGTGGTCTTTTTTTTACAAACTTTGAATGAAAAACTCCGACACGTCTTTCTCGGTGAAGAGCCTGGTCAGCCTGAATCCATAGGACGCACGCTAAGTGCGGACACTATTTAGCAAGCTTGCATAATTATCTGACGTCAACGGCGCATAGCCAATCAAATCCCAGTATGCTAATTAGCGGACACTATTTGGCAACAGACACCTTTTGGCATGACACCGGCAGTCTGGGTTCAATTCCCCGATCCTGACTCTCTGATATTGAATGGAACATGGCATGTGCGGACCCTGGCACCGCGATGGTCCAGGGGCCGCCTTGTTTCTCCCTCTTAGTCTTCAGAGCTTTGCATGTCATGCTAAGGTCTCAATGGTGGGGAGGATATGCAGTAGTCGGCTTGCCAGTAAGCCTATGGGTACTATTATGGGAGCCGGTAAGCCGGGTGAAAGAATCCCGGTGAATCGCGTGCCCCTGAACACCTGACGGTCTGCTTAACTCTTGCTCTTTCTTGGTTTGAAATGTCAGGAGGAATAGCTGAATAGCCTGTCTCCATGATTTAGTGTTTTCTTTAAACTATCAGTTCTGGGCTCGGGTACTCGGCAAAACCCGGCCCGAAGAGGGTCAAAAGTTTCGGATGCTTTTCAGAATCGGATGAAATGAAAACTCGGATGAAATTACGTAAACCTAACACACACTCTACGGCTGTTTTATGCCTACGGCTGTTTTGTGGGCATTCGGAACTTGAAAATGCATTCGAATCGAAAAACATGTTAGGTTTTTGGAATTGTATCCGATTCGGAAACATGTTAGATATTTGAAAAATATTCGGATTCGCAAAAACATCCGAAACTTGAATATGTTCGGTCGTTAAATTTGATTAGGATTTTGAAAATGCATCCGAGTCTTAAAAAATATGTTCGATTTTTAAAAACATTAGGTTTCAAAACATGTTATCTTCTCAAAAATTCATCCGATTCCAAGTAATGTGTTCCAATCTTTTTGACCCGATTTCTGCTTCGTAGTTTTGCCTGTTTAACCATGGTTTAACCTTCATATCGTATCAGATTATTACAAATTATGCAGCGATCTCTGTGTGTTGCCCTTTTGACCCGGCCATTGCCATGGTAGCTGACCACAAGCCTCGAAGTTCAAATTTATATGCATATTCAATCACCATACGTCATACGCGCTGTACCTTATTACATTATTGCCCTCAAATACAAAATATCCAAGACCTTCGTAACGATCCAAAAGTCTAGTGGCAGAATTCTCCCATATCCAAAAGTCTGACAGAATTCTCCCATATCCGCCGCGCGGGGGCGCCCTATGGGCCGCGGGAAAGCAACAACGAAGGTCTTGGAACCAAGACTAATGAATTTGGGGAAACCACCTTGTATTTGTTGCCCAATCAGTTTGATAACAACGGCAAACGCAATATGGGCGGCAGCCAAGTACGGTCATGAATAATACAGATATGACGTATACTCATAATTATTCATCATGTGGTGCCTGCTTCCGGCATGAGTATGCTGATTATTATTTCTACCTAATACGATGTACCTGACATGCGCCTGCCTGTACTATAGGCCTATTCTACATACGTCCACAAGACTCGAACAGGTCTTTTTCTCCCTAAATATAATAATTAATTGTACCCGACTGTTTACTAATTATAGTATGCGCCCACTCCCTTACTAACTTGCTCCCCTACTGATCTGAGATCTCGTACTTCGTAGTTGTACTGTGGACGAGTAATGAATAATCATAAATACGTCATAGCTATAGTAATTAGTATTCATAACTGCTGCGCTTTTGTACTTGTCCGGATAGCATTTATCTTTCAGTCATATTACACCAGAGGAAGGGACGTGTGGCGACGTTTAAAATTGCGGATACTTTTTCATTCTGAATTTACTCAGCAATTGTTTGTTTCCTTGAAGTAGAAACGTAGCAGTAAGTTATTGGTTTAAATGAACATTTGATGTTCATTATATTTGGTTATTAATGAAACCCTCCTCGTATACAATTGAAAAAAACTAGACATTGTGGTTGTGGGAACAACCACTAGGTGTTCGGGGTCTCATTTCGTACTGGAACTGTTATGAGAATGTCTGTTGGAACGCATGTGTGGCATATATAAATACACTAAAACTGTGTGACTGAGCAAATACTGATCATGCTGAGTGCAGTGTATTCGTATTATATGTAAACTGACTGATAGCGTATAGAGAATGGTGTCACCTTTAAATAACGTAAAATTGTCCGGACGATAACTTCCGGTTTATAGTTAACCACAAACAACTGAAAATAAATTTGCAGAAATCATCAAATGCGTACCATGTAAAAAATTTGCAATTTGCACCGATGTACGTCATGTAATTACCGAATAAACAGTATTTGAATAATTACATCATGTTTCCTTTAAAAATGCATAACTTCCGGTTGAATGACGTCACAGATTTCAAACTTCACACATATGTCAAGGTGCATTAGTTCTTCACACTCACCAAATTTGGCGTAAATCCGTTGTTTACTTTTGGATTACGTAATCACTGTATATCTTTAATCCACCATAGAGGGCGCTATATACCTCGCATGACGTCAAAGTTTATATTTTCTGAAAGCCCAAGACCTTCTCTATCTTTTAGCCAAATATACTCTATGTGCACAAATCCTTCCGTTTTCGAGTTATTTTGAGTCAAACTTCAACTTCCGGTAACACCGGAAGTGAAGGTCATTTGTACACAACATTGAATATATTAATTGTTGAGATTTACGTGTTGAGTAACATATGTCAATCTCAAAATCATAGGTCATGTGGTTCTCAAGTTATAAAGCACCAAAATTTTTCCTAAAAACGCGTGTAATTTGATACCCGATGACGTCATCATGACGTCAATCTTCTAAATACAACTTGACAACATGACCGAAGTTCCCACCAAGTTTCAAGTCAATATCTTGTAACTGTCATATAGAAGTCGTGCTGACAAGTTTGGGAAGAAGAAAAATGAAAAAAAAAAAAAAAAAAAAAAAAAAAAAAACTCGAACAATAACAATAGGTGTTCGGTTTGAACCCGAACACCTAAAAAGATACAAATGTTGCCAATTGTGGACAAGTTGTGGTTATAACAACAACTTGATCAAGCAGTTACTAAAAAGTAATAGGCCTAGTAGGCCGGTTTCAGGTCAACTCGGTCCGTAACCAACTCGGTCCGAGTCAACTCGGTCCGTAACCAACTCGGTCTGAGTCAACTCGGTCCGTGACCAACTCGGTCCGTAACCAACTCGGTCCATGACCAACTCGGTCCGTAACCAACTCGGTCCGAGGCCAACTCGGTCCGTGACCAACTCGGTCCGTGACCAACTCGGTCCCTATGGGAAAATGCACGCAAAAACGTCTAGTAATTTTGTTGCAGCAAAACGAGTACGTAGTCTCGCAAATTGCGTGAATTTAACTATTTATTTAGGCCTATTTATTTATTTATTCATTTATTATCTTCAAAACATTAAAAGAATAAAAAAATACATTGGCAGGTGCTGCCCAGGGCCTGACCGTAAAAGTAATAAAAAAAAAATAAAAAAAACCTGTCATCAAAAGACGTGCATTCCCAAACACCTGCCAATTATAAATCTTATATAAAATTATGTTATATGTGTTTACACAGATTAATTAAAACAAAGCTAAAAAAATCAAAAACAAAAACTCAAAACAATCATCATTATTATTAATTAATTGATTTATTAATTTTAAACATAACTAGACATTGTGGTTGTGGGAACAACCACTAGGTGTTCGGGGTCTCATTTCGTACTGGAACTGTTGTTATGAGAATGTTTGATGGAACGCATGTATGGCATATTGAAATACACTTAAACTGTGTGACTGAGCAAATACTGATCATGCTGATTGCACAGTGTATTCGTACATGTACACTGACTGATAGTGTATAGAAAATCGTGTCACCTTTAAATAATGTAAAATTGTCAGGGCGATAACTTCCGTTTAGTTAATCACAAACAACTGAAAATTTGCAGAAATTATCAAATGCGTACGATGTAAACAATTTTCAATTTGCACTGATGTATGTCATGTAGTTACCGAATAAACAGTATTTGAATAATTACATCATGTTTCCTTTAAAAACGCATAACTTCCGGTTGAATGACGTCACAGATTTCAAACTTCACACGTATGTCGAGGTGCATCAATGCTTCACACTCACCAAATTTGGCGGAAATCCGTTGTTTACTTTTGGATTACGTAATCACTGTATATCTTTAATCCACCATAGAGGGCGCTATACAGCCCGTATGACGTCATCGTTTATATTTTCTGAAAGCTTAAGACCTACTCTATCTTTTACCCCGCGAGGTTTTATGTGCCCAAATCCTTCCGTTTTCGAGTTATTTTGAGTCAAACGTCAACTTCCGGTAACACCGGAAGTGAAGGTCATTTGTACACAACATAGAATATATTAATTGTTGAAATTTATGTGGTGAGTAACATATGTCAATATCAAAATCGTAGGTCATGTGGTTCTCAAGTTATAAAGCACCAAAGTTTTTCCTAAAAACGCGCGTAATTTGACACCTGATGACGTCATCATGACGTCAATCTTCTAGGCACAACTTGGCATCACTACCGAAGTTCCCACCAAGTTTCAGGTCAATATCTTGTACCTGTCACCAAGAAGTCCTGCTGACAAGTTTGAGCGGAAGGAGAAAAAAAAAAAAACTAGACATTGTGGTTGTGGGAACAACCACTAGGTGTTCGGGGTCTCATTTCGTACTGGAACTGTTATGAGAATGTCTGTTGGAACGCATGTGTGGCATATTGAAATACACTTAAACTGAGTGACGGAGTGACTGATCATGCTGTGTGAAGCGTATTCTTATTATGTACACTGACTGATAGCGTATAGAAAATTGTGTCACCTTTAAATAATGAAAAATTGCCCGGACGATAACTTCCGGTTAGTTCATCACAAACAACTGATAATTTGCAAAAATCATCGTATGCGTACGATGTAAATAATTTGCAATTTGCACTGATGTACGTCATGTAATTACCGAATAAACAGTATTTGAATAATTACATCATGTTTCCTTTAAAAACACATAACTTCTGGTTGAATGACGTCACAGATTTGAAACTTCACACACATGTCAAGGTGCATTAGTGCTTCACACTCACAAAATTTGGCGGAAATCCGTTGTTTAATTTTGGATTTAACGTAATCACTATATATCTTTAATCCACCGTAGAGGGCGCTATACAGCGTGTATGACATCATCCTTTATATTTTCTGAAAGCCCAAGACCTAATCTATCTTTTACCCAGAGAGGTTTTATGTGCCCAAATCCTTCCGTTTTCGAGTTATTTTGAGTCAAACTTCAACTTCCGGTAACACCGGAAGTGAAGGTCATTTATACACAACACTGAATACGTTAATTGTTGAGATTTACGTGTTGAGTAACATATGTCAATATCAAAATCGTAGGTTATGTGGTTCTCAAGTTATAAAGCACCAAAGTTTTTCCTAAAAACGCTCGTAATTTGATACCTGATGACATCATCATGACGTCAATCTTCTAGGCACAACTTGGCATCACTACCCAAGTTCCCACCAAGTTTCAGGTCAATATCTTGTACCTGTCACCAAGAAGTCCTGCTGACAAGTTTGGGAAGAAAAAAATGGAAAAAAAAAAGATTTCGAACAATAACAATAGGTGTTCGGCTTGAACCCGAACACCTAAAAAAAAAAACTCGAACAATTACAATAGGTGTTCGGCTTGAACCCGAACACCTAAAAAGCACGTTTTCATAAGGCATTTGACTTCTTGTATAATTTAATTGATATTTTAATTAAAATTGTATTGTGCCATTTTATAAAATAATTATGGTATCAACATAATAAGACATAATTTATTTCTTCACGGTTTCAGCCACAAGCAAAACATATATGTTATGATGACATTAACAAACAATAATGCAAGTAGCCTACATGTTGTACATGTACACTGCTGCTGCAAACTGGATTCTTGTTTGTGTACGTTTTCCCATATAGGGACCGAGTTGGTCACGGACCGAGTTGGTTACGGACCGAGTTGGTCACGGACCGAGTTGGCCTCGGACCGAGTTGGCCACGGACCGAGTTGGTCACGGACCGAGTTGGCTTCGGACCAAGTTGGTCTCGGACCGAGTTGGTCACGGACCGAGTTGACTCGGACCGAGTTGGTTACGGACCGAGTTGACTGGCACCCAGTAGGCCTAATACTGGTTAGGCCTAACACCTGGTGAAGAAATTGTACTTTTCTCTGAAATATTAGATATATATAGGCCTAGTCAGAAATATTATTTGGGAGCAGTAGAAGCTATAAAAAGTTGCTTTCCTTTCATGTAACTTTATAGATTTAGAAACCACTTGTCCTTTCCAATAATATAGGTATAGGCCTACCAGTAAACAGTACTAGCCTAGTACTAGGCCTAGTACACATGGGTTAGCTGGAACCCAGACCCTATAGATGAAGAGTTGTATTTAGGTGAGTTAGTTTACTGTTGAAGCTGGTTACCAGCTAGGCAGCTAACCTAAGTGTTCTAATCTCCATGTAACGGCCGTTTATAGTTTTGGGAACCACTTGTCCACAATAGGGCTCCGTGCTTGTGACGTTAGGCTACATTTAATTGGGAAATTTGGACAAACAAGTCGCACGTGGCCCCATTAACTTACACGTAAACGTTGTGATGTTTGTCCGAACATCCGGGTAACTATAGCTGTCGATACAAAGGGCGTATTCTATAAATAGCTTGAGCGCGGAGCCCTATTAACCTGGTTTCTAATCCATGCATCATTTGCAATTACATGGACTGGAGCAATTCTATTAGTACTACTAAAAACTAGTACCCGGTACTAGTATTACTTAGGCGGCGTCAACCCCATGATTAAAAAAGGGAGTTAAGTGCCCCAGTTACTGGGTCTTATACTACTACTAGGCCTATTACTACTAGTACTATTAGTACTAGTAGTAGTAGTTGTACAGTCTGACAGTGGAACGCCACTATAACGAACACGCTGGGATGCAAAAAGTTGTTTCTGCAAATTCATGCAATTGCAAGGACTGGAGCAATTCCAGTGTTGTAGTCGAGTACTTTTTTCCCCGAGTGACTGCCGAGTAGCAAGACAGGTCGAGTACTTTGCCAATCAAGTACAAGTACTGGTTTCCGAGTACAAGTACTTGTACAAGTATGAGTACAAGTACTTATCTTCCGAGTACGAGTACAAGTACAAGTACTTATCTTCCGGAAAAAAAAAAACGTTCAGATGCGCCTGTAGCTGATCTAAAAATGGTAGTCAACACACGTGGCTATGTGTTGCAACAGTAATACGTTGCAACAACGTAAACGCCAGGCACGGCAAAGTCTATTTTCCAGACTCGAATATTCATAAGCATGTAATTTCTATATGCTAGATTCGATTCGTTGTTAGAATGTTCAGATCCACGAACTTTTAACTGATTTTTTTATCGGGTACTCTTTTTCGAGTACAAGTACGTAGATGCTCGAGTACAATTTTTGGATGTCGAGTAACAAGTATTTTGTAGCCCGAGTACAAGTACCTGTAGTGTACTGTTAAGTGGACGTAATAAATGATTCAGACGGAGACAAGTGTAGAGTAACTCAAAACAGTGTGGTCATGTTCACAGCTTTTCATATGAAGTTCTAGTAGTGTGTGCATGCCTGAATTCCATGTGCTTTTCCCATAATGCACTTTTGGGTGTTGCAATATAAAGAGTCCCAAAATGATGTTGTATTAGATAATGCACTTTGCAGGATACTACATCCCTCCCCAAGTTGGATTAGGATCAACACATCACTCAAAGTTATCGATTACACAGTTACAATTCCCAGCCCCTGAATGATATATGAAAGAAAGAAAATAGACATTGTGATTTGAGAAAATCCAGTGGTTTCCTGAAAGGCATTTGCCTTGGTTGGTTAGTTAGAGTTCAATCAGTCTATTTTACAATGTAGTCCTAGAGATATTTGGGAGGTTTGCACGTGCGTGTTGGGTGACTACGTGCGCGTGTCGGTTGAGAGGACGGAGCCTGTGGGGTAGCCGTCAGAGGGATGGTTGCTCGAGATGATGTTGGCTGAGGGGCTGTTGGCTGAGGGGGGTCGTGATCTGGCGGTGTTAGGTCCTCCTCCTCTTCATCCATGTCATCTCGCTGGTAACCGTTGGTATCCAAGGTTATACGCTTGAAACTGGAGGAGTTACGTGTGATGTGGTGGGCATCGGCCGAGGCGGTGATCATGCTGCCCTTTCGCACGGTTACCATGTACGGCTGGGGGTCAAATGGGGTGTCGAGCTTTTGGCCCTTACAGTCACGTTTGACCAGTACAGTGTCGCCGATGTTGATGTTGTTCTGGCTAGCATGTAACCGATGGTCAGTGTACAGTTTCTGCTTGAGCTTGGCTTGTTGGTCCTTAGCTCGGACTTGTTGGTCCGATGGTGCTGTGCTGTGCAGGCCGATCTGCGGGAGTCGTGTTTTCGGATCGCGGCCGAACATGAGGTTGTATGGGGTCGTGCCGGTGGATGGGTGTGGCGTAGCACGGTATTGGCGGAGAAATTTGTGAAGCTTCTGCCCCCATGGTTTGTATTCCATTACGGCAGTGCGGACAAGTTTCATGAGTGGCTTGTTGAAGGCCTCTGCTTGTGCATTTGCCCTTGGCCAGTGGGGCGTTATGCGCCTGTGTGTGAAGCTACTGTATTGTGCGAATTGTTGAAATGCTTGCGAGTTGAAGGGGCTGCCATTGTCGGTCTTGATGGTGTTGCAATGTCCGAACGTCGACAGGACATTGTCTAGAACTGGAATAACAGTGTTCGCAGACACAGATCTGACAACCTCAACAACGGGGTATCGGGAATATTCGTCGATGATCACCATCAGGTAATCTCCTATGGGTAGGGGTCCACAGAAGTCCATGCTCAGATTTTGCCATGGTCCAGGTGGCAGCTCCGGCATGCGTAGTGGTTCAAAGGGTCCTGGCTTGCTGTATACTGCTTGACATGCAAGACATATGCGTATTGTCTGTTCGACCTTCTCGTTGATTCCTGGGAACCAAACCTTTGATCTGATCATGGCTTTTGTCCGTGCCATACCTTGGTGGCCTTCGTGTGCGAGCGAGACAGCGTGGTCGCGGAGCGGTGACGGAATGACAAGCTTATCATTTCGCAGCAGATTGCCACTGGTATGACATGTAAGCTCGTCCTTCACTGTGCGATACTGTCGTAGTTCGTGGATGTCAATTTCAGGGTCGGAGATCTTGTCAATCTCAAACCAGCGTCCTGTGCGTACGAGGTCGATGGCCTTCAGTAGAGTTGGATCGCGTGATGTTGCTGCCTGGATGTCGTTGATGTTCATCGCGCGTGGGACTGCAGAGGTCGTCAGGAAGTTTACGTATTGCTCTGCAATCTTCTGTTGACGGGATGCATTCGTTGTAATGGAACACGGATGGCGGGACATGTAGTCAGCGGGATTTGTGTGCCCGGGACTGTATTTGATTGTCAGTTTGTAGGGTTGTAGACGGAGGCCCCATCTCTCGATGCGTAGCGGGGGATGTCGTTTCTGCCAGATGGTTACGAGGGGCTTGTGATCGGTGGTAACCACGAAGTGCGGTGTTCCTCATAGGTATATGTCAAAGTGTTCACATGCCCACACGATGGCGAGGGCCTCACGTTCTGTCTGGCTGTATCGAGATTGGACAGGAGTCAAGGCACGGCTCGCGTAGGCGACAACGCGACCGTCCTGCGTCAGTATGACCCCAAGGCCAACAGGGCTTGCGTCGACTGCAACCTCGATGTTTTTGCGAATGTCAAAGTATGCAACGCTCGCGTCCTCAGACAGGTCGTGTTTGAGTGTGTCGAAAGCGCGTTGCTGTTCCTGAGACCACACCCACTGTGTGTCTTTCTTGGTAAGTTGTCTCAGCGGTTCAGTGTTCGTAGCATAGTTCGGGATGAAACGCGAGCTGTAGTTTGTCATCCCAAGGAAACTGCGCAGCTCTTGCGCATTCTTGGGTGGAGGTGTGTTGCGGATGGTGTTCACTTTCTCCAGGTCTGGTGACACTCCGTCAGGGGTGAAAACAAGACCGAAGAACTTGATTATGTTCGTGTTGAACTCGCACATGTCCCAGTTGATCGTCAGGCCGTTAGCGTGGAGGCGTTGCAGTGTGGCTTCCAGTGCGGCATCATGGTCGCGTTGGGCATTGGGACCTGCGCCGTAGCAGATGATGTCATCACTGATGTTTCTGGCTCCATCAATGCCTGAAATGACATTGCGAATTGTCTCTTGGAAGATTTCGCTTGCTGAGGAAATCCCAAAGTTCAAACGCTTGTAGCGATATACATGTACATGTAGTCCCATGTGTGTGTGGAACGTGGTGATGTATCGTGAACCTTGGTCGAGCTGGTGGTAGCCCGAACGAAGATCGAGCTTGCTGAAGACTGAGGCTCTGTTAAGGTCGTGAATCAGTTCATTCACTGTCGGTGTAGTGTGACGCTCGCGGAGAATGGCCTTGTTGGGCTCGCGCGTGTCGATGCATAGGCGTATTGATCTGTCTTTCTTTGGCGGAGTAACAATAGGAGACACCCAAGGGGTGGGTTCCCCTTGGACTCTCTCCATGATGTCTTGTTCTTCAAGGCGATGAATCTCGGCCTCCACCTTAGACCGTAGGTGGAATGGCGTACGGCGGTTAGTGATTGCTTGCGGCTTGACGGACTCATCAATGTGGATCTTCACCTGTGTATCCTTCAGCTTTCCCATTTCTTGGAATAGCCCAGGGTATTTCTCCTGGCCTTTTATGTAGCATGTACCACATTGATCAGTTTCAGTTCAGTCGCTGTCTCGAAGCCCAGTAGCGAGCCGTGGGTGCCCTGTGCGATCAGGAATGTGTGGCACTGTATTGTGCTGTATATTCCTGTTCTTGGATGTTATGTATGGCCTGGTCTTTCTTGCGTTTGATGCAGGCACGTTGGAAGTGGTTGAGCTTTCCACAATAGCTACAGCTTTGTCCCTTTGCTGGGCATGTGCCGTTATGGGGATAGCTGCCTCCACAATAAATGCACAGCTTACCCCGTGTCTCTGTTGTCGTTGGGCTTGGCTTTGGGTTTGACGAGCGAGTAGATCCTCTTCCACAGTTGGTTGTCTTTGCTGGGGGAGGTCGCCTTGCGTTGTTGTTTCGTTCGTGTGTACGTGTCAATGCGTGAACGGTTTCTCGTTCCATTGTAGAGGCCTGTAAATCTGCCGTTTCCAGTGTGCGGCCCATGTCGATTATCTGTGCAAGTGTTTTGTCTGGTTCACGTAGGGCCCTGCGTCTGAGACGATTGGAAGTGCAGTGTTGAATCAGCTGTGTCAGGATTTCCTTGTCTGCATCTCCAAACTCACATGTTTTTCGACAGAGTCCGAAGTTCGGTAACGTATTCGTTTCCATCTGGGTGTTTTTCTTGGGCTTGAAATACTTGTCAAGAATTGCCTTAATATTCTCATAATTGTTCTCGTTGTCTCCTGTCTTTTTCTGTGCCTCGTAAATATCGTGGACTTGTTCACCGGCATAGTGGAGTAGAAGAGCACGTTTCCTCTCTTCGTTGTTTACATCCATGGCCACAAACAGGTTTTCTAGCCTGTTTACCCATTTCTCCCAACGTACAGCTGTGTTTGTTTTATCAGTTTCATAGTCAAATGATGGGTAAGGAGGCAAGTAATTCGCCATGTTGAAAAGCAGGCCTAGTTGTACGCAAATAAGTACAGTGTATGTTGCACTTACACAGTTTAGTTCAATCTGTCACAGAGTGTCCTCCAAAAATGACTCAGAATCACTCCAAATGTCAGCCAAAAGTTTTGTAACGTATTCCAGAGTTCTGTTAGATGTTTGTTTATCCTCGTCGCCAGTCAAATGACGAGTGCGAGTATTTGGACGTTCGAGTGCGAGTACAAGTATGAGTACTCGAAAAATGGTACTCTAGTAGTACTCGAGTGCGATTACCGAGTACGAGTACTACAACACTGAGCAATTCTACTAGTACTACTAAGTACTAGCATTACTTAGGGCGATCGTCAACCCCATTTTTTTGCAATGTCAAAAGAAGACTTCTTACTGCAAAAACTACCTTTAAAAACTGGTAAGACATGACAAACCACAACTGATAAACAACTCTTGATCGAGATGAGACTTTATAACAAACTAAGATGAATAAAATGGTTATGTTTTCAGTTAGACTTTTACAAAAAGGGCCAACGCCGTAAAGGGCTTCGCACTGCACGCTCGCAAATACCAGCCTTTTCCATTTTCTCCATGAGATTCTAAACTCTGGTAAAGCCTGCATTTTATTATTTAGTACAGCAACATCTTAAAAATGGTGAAACATGTAACCATTTTTACACAACGTTGGTGAAAGTACTATAAAACCCAATAGACCCGACGTGAAGCACTCAATTTCTTAAATCCTTCGTATTTACTTCAAATAAACTACAATTATTGCAAAAGAGGGCAGTTTTTAAATGAGCATTCCGTTTCCACTTTCCAGTACAAAAGTTTCTGGTCTCTCTACTAATTTCTAAGCTGTTTTGATTTGAACAAGTAATATTTAAACTTGTTGACTTAGTCATTTTGAAAAAAGGGAACAAATTGTGTGATTTTGAATTTTTGATTTATTATGTATATTATGCGCGCCGGACTCGGACTCGGTCTCGGACTCGGATGGAGTCGGACTTGGACTCGGATGTGTTGACTCGGTCTTGGTATCGGACTTGGTATCGTACTCGAATGGACCGGACTCAGACTCGGTCTTGGACTCGACCTGACCGGACTCGGACACAGCACTGCTTGAAATAGAGATACCGTCATCTGTAACCACTACTGGCCACATGAAAAGGACCATCAGTCCTTACCAACAAATATGTTCACACATATAGGGTTCCTTTACCCAGATAGGTCAACATTCGGACCCCGTGGACACCTCACATTCATACCAAAGGAGACTACTTAATACAATGACATGAATGAGAGTATTACAGGTAAAAGTAAATCTAAGCTTGGAAACAGTTCTGGTTAATTTCTCTGCCAGAAACTGCTCCTCAGAATTGTATCAATCTTGTATAAGTTTGTTTGTTTGGAGAGGGGGTGGTTGTTTTTTATATTATATTTTTGCTTTTATGATATTTTTCACGTAGATATACGTACCATCAACATGAAGACCTACATATAATATGTGACATCATGGAAGCTGCGGCTGCAAGATCTGAAGACTTTGGCCATGTCAACATGGCATCTTCATTCAAAGGACCCCCTACACAAAACCCTGAATCAGGTACTGACCTTAATGTGTAAATCATTTCTGAAACAATATCCTTCTTGAACAGCTAAACATATTTACTGTCAACTTTGCTGTTAATTATAGTTTACAGTATACCTTCTACTTAAGTTGAAGGAGGAATATTACCTGCTTCAGGAAAAGATTTAAGTGGAAGGAAGATGAAGTTAAAGTTTTTCTCAACAGATTTTAAGGCAGCCATGTGCACATGGAAGGGGAGTATGGCATGATCTTTAAGAGCTACTCCAATGGTAAATTAAAAAAAAATCCATTATTTTGAAAGATTTTGTTGTTACCATTGATCAAAATATCATAAGATTTAGTTTCAAAACCCAGTTTAAATTACTATATAATTATATGTACCGGTAAGGTATTCAGGAGGTGGCTGGTTCGAAATTTTTCTTTGTTCACTTTTAAATTACTTGAAATTCAGTCACTTTCCCTTGTGTGTATTTGATGAAAATATATTTTTTTTATTCCATGAGGTTGGCGGGACAGTCAGTGTTTACATGGCAGTTTTGAGGGGAAAACAAAGTTAAAAGGGAACTAATAGGCCTACACATTGTGCATACATGTCTACACATTGTGCATACATGTCTATGTGTGTAATGACACAAGGCATGGTGTCCTGATCGCCATGCGTTGTGTATTTGTTGGGTAAGTGATAGTTGTAAGTGTAAGTTGTAGAGAGTCTCTGTTTTTTGTGACTACTGACTTGAGTCGAGTAGAGTCATTTCAAAGGGGATGAATTCAACACTCAACAAACCTTGCTTTATTTTGTAGAACTATAATCCTTAAATAACTTGACGTGAAAAAAGCAATATTATCTCACACTGAACACAGAAAGAGAGTCTTTTTAATGATTCTTCTCTCTTGAGCATGTTGAGAGAAAAATCATCAAAAAAGACTCTCTTTCTGTGTTCAGTGTGAGATAAATATTTGTTTTTCTCATGTCAAGTAATTTAAGGATTATAGTTCTAACAAAAATTGCGAGATTTGTTGAGTGTTGAACATCCTCTTTGAAGAAGTGACTTCTTCAAAGTCAAGTCGAGTCATTAGGTCAAGAATGTCAGGTCTAGTCGAGTTTAGTCAATTATTTAGCTTGAATCAATTCAAGTCACAAATATTTGGAAATAAGCAATTGTTACACCAAGACATTGTAATTTACATCCGGGTCACAACCTGTGATGAAACACTTAACTCTGAACCCTTTCCCTCCTCTACGGGCCATAGAATACCATACATTACCCCACAGTATTCTGTTACAGTGTATTCTGTGTCCCACAGTGCGGGCCCCATATGTTTTTTTGTACACGACTCTTCTATCGTTCAAACCAATAAAAACTGCATTTTCACCGACCTTTAATGAAAAAAAGAAGCTGTCAGCTGATCAATGTAATGGGCACACTGTGATGTGTGTTCTAAGGGGTATACTTGAGCCACAAGGTGGTGGGAGGGAGTTCGTACATTATGTATGTTTGTTGCATGCATTGTGCATGGAAGCTGAGCAGACAGCAACTGCGTTAATACAAACCAAGCACGCAAATTAACAGCGTATGAATCTATATAATTTTCGCAAAATTTTATTCATTAAAATGTTGGGTTTTTTTGGGGGGGGGGAGTCAAGTCGTATTAGCCTTACTCGAGTTGAGTCAATTCTGAAGAGAGACTCAAGTCGAGTCATTTACTCTTCGGGACACGAGTCGAGTCAACTCTGTTGTACCCTTAAGTTTGTTTTCCCCTCAATATTGCCTTGTCAACACACAATGTCCCGCTGAACTCATGTAATTAATATATTTTTTATGGTAGATTAAAGGTAGTATCATACTTTGGTAAGAGACCAAAACAGAAATTTTCACAGATTTACGTATAACTTTCAGGGTATGAAGATGATGCTAGTAGAGAAACCTACCGTTAAAATGTTTCTGCCTGAAATGGTGTATTTATCCAGAAATGATAAAAACAACGACCACATTTTTTTTGGATCTTTTAAAAGATCAAAAATAAAAGAGAAAAGACTTAAGAAATACTGTGCCCGATTTTCTCAAAAAGTTGGTACCGTATGGAATTGAAATTTTCACAGATGACTGTGACTGTATCTTCCTTGATATTTTTTCCCATGAATCTGTACTTCTTTGACAAAAACCAAAGTATGATACTACCTTTAAAGTGGGTTTCGTCACCAAATCTTATGTTCGTACAAGTACAAAATCTTTTTCACAAATTGGAATAAAGGATTTTTTCCCCGTTGGAGTACCTCTTTAACATGGTTGATATAATTCATGCTTCTTTATTCATTCCACTCCCTGAATGTAGTCTAGTCTGGGTGTTTCTGCAGAATGAATGGGTGGTTTCACCCACAAATCAAATGTCTTTGTGTCTATTGACTTGTTTGTGTTGTTGAGAATGAATTTTTTAATTCCCAGTATGTTGATATTTGTAACATGTACATTCCCATGAACATACACTTTATTTAATCTCATTAACTGAGGCCCCTGGTTACAGGCTAGGCTCTTACCTCACAATGCATGACCCAAGATTGTCACAAATAAGTCCATACTGTATATGTACAGTCAAATTTCAGTAGACTTTGTAGTCTGACTTAAAATGTATTTAGAACTAGAAATGATTCTAAAAATGTGATATTCAAGCTAGTTTTTTTATTGTTTATAATTGAATGGAGTGGATATCATAATATTGCATTATTATCTGTGTTTAATCCGACTTTTAGATTCTTCTCCAGTCTGTCAGTATAACACAAAATTCAGAAATAAATCATTGGGTTAAACTTTTTAGCTGTTTCGCATGCAGTGGAACAGCTTTTGTTTTTCTTATTTTGTTTTTCTTTCTTTTTTCTTTTTCCACTTTTTTCCCATAGACATAACACAGGGTTTTTCTAAGAGCCACTTCTCCTCTTATGCCAATTCCGATCAACTTCATACTTGGCACATAGTTAGACCACAACCCCGAATAGTGCCTCGCATATGTATGTCATCATGACGTCATCACATGCACCATGACGTCATCCTAAAAGTGCAAATTTCAGGGCTCTTTATCTCCAGAACTGCAAGTCCAATGCAACTAAAACTTGGTATGCAAGTATATGGGGACATGTTATATACAAAAATTGCAGTCACGTGTTGATTACGTCATCGTGTGATTTTATACGAATTATTCAATTTTTGGACCTTTTCTTTATATCTCATGAACGACAAATAATATTTTCGAAATTCTTTCAGCAAAATGTTTGTTAGGCTATAGGCACATGCCAAAAAATACCAAAAAGTTGTGACGTCATGATGACGTCATCAAAAAGCCGATTTTCAGATTCACACATGAGGGAATATCTGATGGTGATGAAACTTGGTGGGTAGGTAGAAAATGGTACTAATATCCCAAATGTGAAGTGACGTCATGATGACGTCATCGGCTGATTTTTTTTATTGATTTTTGAATATTTAGATTTGCCATTTTTTCCCAGAAACACATATAAGCGAATATCCAATCATAATGAAACTTGGTGGGTAGGTAGGAAATGGTATTAGTATCCATAATGTGAAGTGACATCATGATGACATCATCGCCTGATTTTTTATTGATTTTTTTAAATAATTAATTTTGCCATTTAGAGTCAAACATAACACAAAACACGTGCTTTGGAACTTTTTGGACTGCTGATATGGCTATCCATAGTAGAAGGCCAATTGTGTACACGTAAACGTAGCACGACGAGCTAGAAAATCAGTCATTTTGCTGTTTTCACCGCCCATAAGCACAACTATACATACTATGCGTGCTGGCCTATAGTAGACTCTGCCATTTCTGTGTTTCTCATGGCCGTATGTATGTACATGTATCTGTACTATACGTGTATTATATTGATGGACAAGTGACGACGCTCCTGGTTGTTGTTTAGGACTATTAAGACACCGCTGATAAACTATTTCTCTGTCCTGGGCCAATTGTGTACATGTTTGTTTCATACATTTTATAACTTATACGTGAAACAGCTCAGTGTTTGTACACAAGCACATGTCTAGTTAATCTTGTTGTTCAAAGCATGTAATTTGAGAAGATAAATTTAAAATGATTTTAGGCAAGGATTACAAGAACCTCGTGGACCCCCAGGCATCAGCTGACCATGATACATCCTCAACATCATCATCAATCACACCATTGTCAGAGGAATTTGAACATCTCTCTGCTTACCAAATGAATGAGGCAACTGCATCATTACAGCATCAAGTACATGTGAGTATATGTAGAGTTTACATAAATACGTGTACATAGCGGTACATGGTACAGTGGAACACCGCTTTAGCAAACCTGGCGGGATGCACATATATTATCCGTTACAGGGGTCATTCGTCATGAATATTAAATGAGTTTGGTTGGGTAATAGATAATATGCAAATTAGACTTAGCCTCCACCGACGTGGTTCGTAATAGTGATTTTAATTTCATGTATTTTACTAAAAAGTTGGGAAACCAAGGATGATGTTCTGTTTAGCCAAATGTTGTTCATTATATAGTGGCGTTCCACTTTATACAAATGTATACATTTCAATACCCATTATTACCCAACACCTTATTAATTTCATTGTTTTACCTCTTTGTTTCAAGTAGAGATTGTTCTCATTGGCTTTTCCGCATAGTTGCGGAAAAGCTATACCGTTTGTTCAGATTTTTTTTTCCTTTTCTTCTTCTTTTTTTTCCTAAGGCCCATAGACTTTGCACACGTTTTGTTCTACGGGCCACTTTTGCTTTGCACACGTTTTGTTCTACGGGCCACTTTTGCCATTAAACTCTGTTGCACATAGTTCAAAGTTTGCATAGGCATAGTACATATAGCATAAATGACGACGTCATGATGACGTCATCAGGTGTCATGTGACAAGCAATTTGAATTTAATAATCAAAATCTTTAAAAATCAACAAAAAATCAACCGTTTCAGATACTCAGTTGATTCTTTCGCCAAATATCAATGTTAGGCTAGGTCTTTCTTTGTAACACATTGATTGACCTCTGTGACCTCTACTTCCGGCTCAAACAGGAAGTGGCTCCTCATTTAAAAGTGGTAAGAGGTAGGATCATGATTCTTTCACCAAATATCAATGTTAGGGAAGGTATTTCTTTGTGACACATTGCTTGACCTCTGTGACCTCTACTTCTGGTCAAACAGGAAGTGGCTCCTCATTTAAAAAGTGGTAAGAGGTAGGATCATGATTCTTTCACCAAATATCAATGTTAGGGAAGGTCTTTTTTCTTGTGACACATTGCTTGACCTCTGTGACCTCTACTTCCGGTTAAACAGGAAGTGGCTCCTCATTTAAAAGTGGTAAGAGGTTGGATCATGATTCTTTCACCAAATATCAATGTTAGGGAAGGTCTTTCTTTGTGACACATTGGTTGACCCATGTGACCTCTACTTCCGGTCAAACAGGAAGTGGCTCCTCATTTAAAAGTGGTAAGAGCTAGGATCATGATTCTTTTACCAAATATCAGTGTTAGGGAAGGTTTTTCTTTGTGACACATTGGTTGACCCCTGTGACCTCTACTTCCGGTCAAACAGGAAGTGACTCCTCATTTAAAAGTGGTATGAGCCAAGATCATGATTCCTTTGTCATTTGTCCATATTAGGGATGGTCTTTGTAAAACATACATATTTAGATTAAATGTTGCAGAAACAACATTTTATTAAAAAAACAAATATGTAGCGGAAAAGCCCTATGTTCTGTTGCAGACAGTTATAGATCTCTAGTTCATTGTACCTATCATGCACATCAGGTGTTTCATACATATAGAAGTAATCATATTTCAGGTTCACATCAAACTTCACTTTATTGATAAATGTTACATTTAACTTATTCACTGCTGAAATTATTGCAAACAGTTATGGAAACTTTAATAGAGTGATATACTAAAGAAAAACATAAAGCTAACCGAACCTCATACTAGGTGTAAACGCCGAGGTTTCTTGTGCAGTGCAAAGCGGTCGCCGCATAAAATGCATACGAAGACCATTTCTTGGATGTTATGTTATGTTACGCATGTGTCATATCATACACAGTGTCGGAAAATGGCAAAGTAATCTACCTTTCACAAGCTAGATGGGAAGAAATTGCTTTGCTTATTTTGCTTATCCGCAAGCTCAAACACCCATGCTGTTGTTGGCAGCTTTGCAAGGGTCAAGTGTGCAGCTTGGATGGTGAACAACCATGAATGATGTGGGATTTGGCCTCTGAGTCCAAGTCATGGAACTTTGCCAGCTGTTGGAACAGACAAAGATTGTTTTGTTTTATTGTATTTGACATTGTATTTGGGAGAGAAGTATTTGTCTAGCCAATCCTTTGTCTCTGGACATATTTTTTGCCATCGTAAGCCAATGGTCAATGGCTTTGTGTGTAGTTGAAAGTTCAGAAAAGATGGCAGATTGGAGCAGTTAGAAGCAGCCATGGCGATAATTATAAGTGCAGTACAGATGAAAGTTTATCAATGTTTGTACAACGCACAGTTCTATAGCGGGTGCAAGTGCTGAAAATAATGCAAAGTAAAACTATCATGGATAGCTATTGACAAGGCAAAGCAGTTCTTAAGTTCTTTGCAGTTCTGGTTTTGAAAAATCAAACGATCTCTGATGTTATGAGCCTTATCAATTAGGTTATTTCAAAGCATAGCATGCTTTGGGTGTCTAAGGGATCTCTTCCAGGTCTGACTTGTCTAACTTGAAGGTATGAGGTGATTGGGGTTGATCCTTGATGATCTTGAAGGGAGATAAGTTACACTGAGATTTTTGTGTAGTGGTGCATGGAGTTTCTGTGAGTCAAGAGGGTATTGGTCTTCCGAAGAGCATTGCAGGAAAGGTACACTGGTTGTTGCATTAGGAGTAGCATGGTAGTTGCGAAGGAAGTGGAATAGGCATTGCTTCCATGGCTTGTGGTCAGCGATGGCAGTGCGAAAGGTCTTTTTCAGAGCCTGCATGTACCGTTCCGCCTCTCCATTTGCACATGGCCAATGTTGCTGACTTCATGGTAATTAAAGTTTAGGTAGTCTGAGAAATTGGCAAACTCACTACTATTGAATGCTGGTCAGCCCATTGTCAGTATGTACGAATTGATGCACATCTGAAAATCTCTGGAAATCTACTGTAGTTGTCCATGATGACTAGGATGTCCACACCGGTAGATCACAGAAGTCAACTCAGACCTCCAGCTGTGGACCTTTTGGGAGCGAGGACATTTGTAGTGTAATGTGTGAAGTGTCCACTGCCGTAGTTTGGCACGGCAGTTTATACGGATGGTTGTTATTGTTTATTGTAATTGTTATGCTCTGGTGGCCATCGTTGGCAATAATGATGGTACATTGGAAAGTCCGCAGAGTAGGACTTGCGCTTGTGGTATTAAAGTTTGGTGCATATTTTGTATGTAAGCTATGCAGAGTGTCACTGGTCTGCTGGTTGTACGGTTGTTTGAGGAGTGTTTCCCAACTGCTAGTGACCAGTGCATTGATTCAGCCCTTCAGAGCTTGATCTTGCTGTGTTGCACTGAAATCTTTCACTGCATTCTTAGCAATGAAGTTGAAGTGTTCTTCCATGAGTCTACTACTTGGGGTATGCATTCTGGGTTGTGGATGATGTGACTTTTCTTACCGTGCTTACCCGGCTGTAATTATTCCACAGTATAGTTGTGCTCCTAAAGCTTGAGTACCCAACTTTCAACATGTTCAATGCAGGCTGAAGCTTGATTGTTTGTACCATTGAAGAGTGGGATCAGTGGTTTGTGTTCTGTGATGACAGTGAATTTTGCATGGTATACATGTACATCAAGGTGGAAGTGGAGAATACTTTATCCCATGTTATGGCCAGTGCTCTGTTTGGAGGCACTGCTTATGCCATGCGTACAGGGGAAAGGGACATTGTGTACAATGGAGTGCCTTTTACAAAATGAGTGGCTATATGAATACTATAATTAGGATCAAGTTCATACAAATTGTTTTCGTCAGGGTACATGTAGCTCTTTCAGTGTCAGATGAATCTTTCAGGTACAGTGGAACTCCATTATAATGAACACTGCTATACCGAACATTTGGCTGTACTGAATATCATCCTTGGCTCCCAATTTTTGTGTACAATACATACCAAATATGGTTCTTTACTATAACACTAATTACTAATAATTCACTATAACGAATGACTACTATAACGCACAATATCTGTGCATCTTGCCATATTCGTTATAGTGGCGTATAACTGTATATGATCTACATTATACATCAGAATAGATATTGATTAGAATATCAGAAAAAAAAACCAAGATTCTGAATTGATCACATATGTGATGCATTGAAATAACTACTGTACTACTTTTAGTAATAATGTAGTCATTGTATTTTTATATGATAAGTATGGTGTTCTTAACCTGGCATCTCACATTTGATGGGCACTTGTAATTTGATATTAGTATAATGACTGCAAGATGACATGTTAAAGAATGCCATAGATAAGTAATCATTTGTCTTTCAGATTGATCCGGATCGCCCAGAAATCTCCATGCAGATTCGTAATGTTGAGCAAGCATTACAGAGTCTATCAGAAGGCACAGTGGCTTCAGAGATCACTACACACTTGTCTCAGCTTGTCCCTAAGATCATACGACTGGAACGAAAGGTCAAAATGCAAACGGTATGAACAACAATGTCACACTCATTCCTGCAGCTGTGCTCAAATGTTGTATGTGTGGAATTTGATTGATAGTAAAAGTGTTATTGTTTGGACGAAACTAAAAAGATTGATACTTGGTTTACTTGGAACAATTAACCTGTGCAAGTATTCAGGAGGTCGCCAGTTCAAAACTCGCCCCAGTAAATTTTGTCCACTTTTCAATGACTTTAATTTCAGTCAGTTTCCCTTGTGGTTATTTGATGATTAAGTTTCTATTTCATTGATTAGGAGTGACATTTTTCTTTTGTGCCTTTGTGCATCTAAAGTGCTAATCCCTTGCAATTCCTTTAATCTCAATAATGATGTACAACAGTGGCACTGACTTCAATCGTATGCTATTATTGGTTTATGAAAGATACTGCAAGCATTGCTACAAGGGATTGCTAGTTTAATCAGAAACTTGTTTAAGCTACAGTTCATTACCGGTAATCTGTGAAAAATCATTTGCACTATTTAGAGGTAGTATCATACTTTGGTAAGAAACCAAAACAGAAATATTCACAGATTTACGTATAACTTACAGGGTATGAAGATGTTGGTGGTAGAAACATACGGTTAACATTTTTCCGCCTGAAATGGTGTATTTATCCAGAAAAGAGTAAAACAACGACCGAAAATCTTTTTGATCTTTTAAAAGATAAAAAATAAAAGAGAAAAGACTTAAGAATTACTGTGGCCGTTTGTCACGATTTTCTCAAAAAGTGGGCACCGTATGGGACTGAAATTTTCACAGATGACTGTGACTGTATCTTCCTTGATATTTTTTCCCATGAATCTGTAGAACTTTCTTTAACAAAAACCAAAGTATGATACTACCTTTAAGTAATTGTTTTACCTTATATAAAGTGAGATCCTTCACAATAGGTTTGATAATACTTATATTTGTTGCTATGTTTTGCTAGACTCTACGTGGGATATTTGAGGAGAAGAACCAGGAACTGAATAGCCAAGTTGAGCAGTTGAAGGCTGATATGGATGAAGTAAAGTAAGAATAAGACTACAATGATCATGTTCAATTATCTCAGTATTTCTCTTAGATTATTTGGTCAGTTATCAGGGCAGAAATATCAGCACCCTTAGGCAAGCACTGCATGTGTGCATGTCCTTGGTAGACAGACCAAATATCAATTATTTCATCTCCTTGATTTACCACATACTACTTATCCCAAGTCTTCCCTGGAGTAAGGTTTTCCAATACTGCAAATACCTGGGTTTCCTTGAAATTCCTGTCAGCACTGGCTTGTCATGTGCTAATTAACACTGCCACTGTTTTAATCTTGAGATAAAGGCACCAGACATCCTGGTATTGACATGTACCTATGCTCAGTGATCTGAGATTGTCAGTTATTGACTATCAATGAACTGTTAAAATCTCCATGTTGTCCATGGCTCTGAGGTGTCAAGTCTAGCTGGTAGGCATAGTGAAGTGTCCCTAACGTGTACATGAATTTGCTACACGTATAAGTACATGTACACTGTACATGTACCAATTGTACATTGACAATATGCTATGGTACATGCATGCATATGTCAGTTTGGAGATCAGAATCCTCAGTTTTTTGCAAGTGGAAAGCCCCAGAACTTTCTGGATGAAATTGTTTAGGATCTGGTCATTGTAGTCAGGAAAGGTTTCAAACTTAGTTGCTGGCCTTCTTGCTGTGGAGACTTTTAAGGAAGTTACCCCCGCCAATTTTATGGCTCTAATTGCCACAGAATTCTGTGCTGCGAGTCATAATTTTTCACTTTTAGTGCTGAATTTCTGTGCTTGCAGAGTAAGCAAGAAATCCTTTGTTATGCTAACTTCTCTCGCTCATAACTGAAAAACCATCTCTCCATGAAATAGGATCTCAATATAACAGAATTGTTCTGCTTCTGATTCTACATGTTGGCAAGATGACAGTGCCTGCCGGCCCAATTTCATGGAATCCGTTACGGCCTATTTTTGTGCTTACGGGCACTGATATGCGTGAAATCTATTTCATTCAATCCTTAAGCAAGACTTTCGGTTTAGTGAAGAATTTCTTTGCTTATTGTGATTTTTTTCTGCTAACGCTCTGCCATATGCATTCTGCAGAAAGTCCATGGTTAGCATAGCAAGAAAGACAACTCTCCCGTGAAATACGCTAACCATAAATAAAAAAGTCTGCTATCATAAGCGAAGTGTTGTTGCTTACGTTACCGTAACGGATTCCATGAACTTGGGCCCAGGTCTGCACTGAATAGCAACAATAGGAATACACTTAAGATTTGGGCCATTTTTTCTTATGGACAGTTACCGTACATGTATCAGTTTCTAGCCTCAATGTCCTGATAAATTGCTCATCTGCCCAAAAGATAATTACTGGGTCAAACAAAAATCTTACCAGTTTAGTTCCATTCCAAACAACTTGAAACACATTCCATGCAGAATAAGGGGAAATTTGGATATATGTGCCTATAGGAAAAATCTCTAAAGGTTTACTGGTATTTGTGAGCAGTAACATTTTGAAGTAGAAGAAAAGTTGCTTTTGGGGATGTAACTTTTGTAAGGAAAGGTCATGGATATTAGTAAAATAATTCTTATTAAATATCATTCAAAGCTGTCACTTATGGTAACTGTACAATATTGAACTAAAATATTTGTAGGTGACTTGTTTGATATTATGTGGGTTTTTTTTCAGGGAAGAGAATAGGAAGTTGCAGGAAGAAGTAGGTGAGTTGAAACGAGTCAAAGAGGATGAGCAGTTAAGAGAATTTCATGTTGTTACCAAGAAAGAAGCAGGTGAAATGCAGGATGCTGAGAAAAAGGTACATGTATTCAAAAACAAATAACAAATCAAACACATTTTTGTATAAACATAACAGTTCTTATTTCATAAAAGTATTAAAACACTGGTGCTGTAAGGTACAGTACATGATTGGTAACATACCCCAGTGTTTCCCCTGGGTTGCTGGTAGCTGTGAGGTGGTAAACGAAATTTTGCTGGGTATGGACCCGGCGCGACGACGCGCGAAGCCCTTACCGCGTGGTGTCCGGGGCCCACTTCTTAAGAACTCAGTTTATATACCTACATCATGTAATGTTTGCTTTTGTTTTGGATTGGTTTTTAACACTGATCCTATATTCTTGTTTGAAAAAATTTTTTTTTATAAGAATGATACAAACTAGACATTTAAGTGTTTGTGGACGAACACGGAGCTTTTCCGACCTATTTAATCAGCTTTATAAGCTCTGATGACGTCATGATGACATCACGGTCAATTTCATGGCAGCATACCCATGTACATGATGCAGCGAAGCTTTTATATAAAGAATCATTATCATAGCATTTGTCATTCTTGAGATATGCTGCAAACAAAAAAATCAGGCTTTTTGATGACGTCATGATGTCATCATGTTCATTTTCCGGAGCAATGCACAATAACATGATATAACAAAGCTTTTGCAAAAAGAATCATTACTGTAGCACTTACCGTTCTCGAGATAGACTGCTAATCAAAAATCAGCTTTTTTGATGACGTCATGATGACGTCACACTAAATTTCGTGGCAGCATGCACAACTACATGATATAACAAAGCTTTTGCAAAAAGAATCATTTCCATAGCATTTGTGGTTCTCGAGATATGCTGCTAAGAAAATTGACTAATTAAATATTCAAATGACTGTCACATGACTAATTAATTAAGAATTTTAACAAACTCAGTCTTAGGATTAACTTCAGCTTATAAGCTTTCATAAGATACCACATATAAGCTTACCAGAAAAAGATTATAAAAGATTAGGAATAAACAAACTTATCACACAAAGCTATGGAAGGAAAAAGTGCGAAGGTATAATAATAATAAAAACCAGAGCGAAAACTAAACCTGTTCCGACATAAGAAATGTCGGAACAGCTAATAAATGAAAACAAAAACAAGTCCACGTATGGAATATTATTATTTACCTTTAGGTAGTGTTTAGGGGCCGACAATTTAGTCTTGATCACAAATTGAATTTTAAACACCAAAATGATGAATTGACACACCTTGTAACCGTTAAGTCTGGTCGGCCAAACATGTTTGAAAAATGTAGGCTATGCGAGAACGATAAGGCTCCATCACGGTGAGCCTAGCACTAGCTGTCACTTTTCGGGGTGCCGTAACGCTAGTATGGGTTTTGAAAACAACAACTATCATATAGTATCGATATCATTGATGATAGGTGACTTTTTGGTGAAACGTTGCGGCGTCTACATTGTACCTCTACTCCTAGAACATAAACTATTTGTTTTCTGATCCGTTATGCTTGTACATTCTTTGTGCATTTTTGTAATTCACCCACAACTTTTCGAGAAAACATGTACGAAAACAGTAGCTAACAAATTGCTTACGTTAACCATGGAGGTGCGTTAACTCAGCGTGATTTAATTCACCAATCACCATCCTAAGGATTCTCTCGGTGGCAAGTTTTTGGCGCAAGCAAAATGAGCATGCACCGTGCGTGCATCGTGGAAGATTTCTATTCCTAGCGAATTTAAGGTAAAAATTACTAAAAATCCATGTCGAAAAGAATTCCTCTGCGGCCATTTATTTGTTCAAAAACATTCGATAAATTCCACCAAACACCGCTGATCTCAGATGCACCTTGCACGTGTGTAACGAACGGAACGCTGGTTACAGCCTCACGGCAGTGCTTACATTTAGGCAGGGAGCCGCGCGCGAACCAGTGAAGGCATATCAGTCTATTTCGTGAGAATGTATACCAAGACCGCGTGTTCACTGTGTAAGCACTAGATATTAAGGGGTTTTCGATTGTGTCGACGAGGACGCCGTTCACGTCCACAACGGACGTTCACTCAAACAGTCAACACCCCGCGTTCACCTCCTATGAGGGCGTTTCGTTAACAGTCGACGCAAGTCAAAACATCACGTGATGTCTTTGCAATGAATATTCATAACCTGTGCCTTCTTGACCGATTGATCAGCTGTTCAGTGTCACGGTAAACCTCCACCGACTCCGTGAAGCTCTTGTTTTGTATTATTTTGGCGACGTATTGGATGATGATGAATTTATGTTGTTTGAAGTTGTTTCCATGGTTTGGGAAAATGGCGCTCCTTCAATGCCTGTGAATGTGAACGTGGTCACACGTTCTCCATTGAGGTGAACGGCAAAAGGACTGTGGACGCGTCCTAGATTCTGCCAGTGGCCGTGCCAGTGGACGTGGCGTTTGCGCAGATTGTAAAAATTACGTCATCACGTCGCAGTCCACTATGTGAACGCGTCAATCAAAAACCCCCTAAGTCGGCCGTTGTGTGAGCTGTGTCGCCCGGCCGTACGCGTTTGTGTGTGCCGCTCGGCCGTACATGTATACGTGCTGTGCAAGTGTTACGTTTCGTTTTTTAGAGCTTCGGAACGGAAAAAGCGCTTTCATCTTCCACTTTTAAACGTAAATGTTTGTGTTTTTATAAAGATTATTAAACATTTCTGTGATTTTCAGCTTATTGAGTAATAAAAAAATATTATTTTTGTTTCTGTGAGCGTGAGGCGGCAGTGTTGGCAAAAAATGTGCGAGGCGGTCCCCCAAAACCGTGAGGCGGGCCGCCTTACAATTTAATAGGCAGGGGAAACACTGACATACCCAAACAGAAATGTTCACAGATTTACCTATAAAGTTAAGGGTATGAAGATGGTGCTGGTTGAAACATACCGTTAACATATTTCCCCCTGAAATGGTATATATATCCAGAAATTATTAGGAGAACAACTGAAACAGTTTTGATCTCGGGGTAAGATCAAATCCATTTTGTATGTTTTATAAGAAAAATTGAGTCGGGTTTTCACTATTTTCTTGTGTCTGAGATGTCTGTTTGAGCTCATATTTTCACAAGTTTATTATTTATGTACATGTTGGATCAGACAAAGTGTATGTATTATACCTAATATGTTACTATTTTTTGTATATACTATGAACCATGTAAACCATTGTTTCCATTGGTGTGTCTTCTGTCAGGTCTATGTCAGTTTTGACCTGTTCTTAGCCTTTATAGGTGAAAAATAACCATTACAAAACAGACCATAATCTATGGATAGTATGGAATATCAGCTCTTTCTAAGAGTCCGTAATGAAGTATTGTCTATTGTTTTATATTATAATGGTATTTACCTGGTAACTAACTCTACTTTTTCCCTTAGGTATTTATTCGTATATACCCCCGGTATAGTAAGTGTCAAAAGAGCTTGACACAATTCACATCATAATGATCATCATCTAATATTTTTCATTCCATATTAGGCAACTGAAAAACATCACAGTACACCCTCTGCTGGAGCCATCAGTGAAGAAAGCCACTACAACCTTCAACGCAAATACTTGTCCCTCAAAAAGCAGATAGAAGAGGTAAAGAGTTGAGAGTAGTGTGATTTATATTCAGCTCAGAGTTATGAGGGCCTGATAATTCCATCATTGCAAGATGTCACGTGAGGCAATTTACAGGCAATCTCCAAGAAGAAATAGCATACATCTTTAAATTTTCATTTAAATTTCTTGAGGATAGTGAGGCACTACCAAAAAAATGACCTTCGTACAAGCAAGATTTTCCTTTTGCATTAATTGTAGTTAGTTGTCTACAATTTGCCTTTAAAACTTTTCTTGTATGACACAGGCCTTAAAAGGATACCGTAATGGCCCTCCTAACCCTGAGTATTTTATGTACATGTATTTCAGGGCATTGTTTTGGTTGATGAGCAATTTGCAGGAGTTTATTATATCCTTGATGTATGTTTTAATGAAATTTTACCACCTCAAAATGAATGGTGGTTCAATGCACAAATCTTCCCAATACTGATGCCTAAAGGCATATAAGATGCATTGTGGTTTGTGGAAAAGTGGACAGGATCATTGGCATGTACATGTTTTTCCAGAACCTGTGGAAGACATCATTGTCACAAGGAAACAGCTGAAAAATATTGTTTCTCTTTTAGGAAGCATAGGCCTATGATCATTGAGCAGTGTGATTCACCCTGCCTTAATAAGTTGTAAGCCATGACAGGAATCAGTCACATGCATAACTTGCAAATGTCAATACCAGACCTCAGAGAAGCTTCCATTATTATCACATCATGAATACAATTATGAATATTGGTAGCAGCCCATAATCCTGTCGGTAGTCAGTCCTCTTTCGGTACATTCAGACAGCCTTTTATTTAAAACCAATTGAATTAAACCGCTCAGCAACCAAGGGGGGCAAACGTAAGTTTGACTGTTTGCAGTTATTACAGATCCGTTTTAGTTTTGCTTTAAAGAGGTCATGCACTGTGCCTTGACCCCGTACTAGCTTCCAGTTATAAAATAAAGCGTGCAGATTTATCTGTGTGTTGAATATAAACAAGCGCACCACATCAGGTGTTACATAACCAGGTGCCAGGCTTCGCTGCACTGAAGCAGGATGTTGGAAAATTATTCTGTCCCGACAGCATTTTAGCAGTAAACTCGAACGGTTTTAAGCGCTAAACCCTCCTCCAAGCGGTTTTAACTTCGGTGTTTTAGCGGCGATAAAACCGATCAGTTTTAAATATAAAACCGTTTTAGAGCATCCAGACACAAATTGATAAACACGATCGCGATAACAGTGATTTTAGCGAATTTAAAACGCTGTCTGAACGTACCCTTTGTATCATAAATGGGGCATGGAATCTGGGATTAGACCATTTGCTCTGATAACCAAATGTTTATGTCTTGTGGCGTTTGCCTCCTTTATACATAAGAAAACAAAGCATTGCAGGATAAGTTATGCTTTGTATGCTAAAATATGTTGTCCAAAAAGAATCCACTTGATCTTCAGATGGGGTTGTTTGTGACAACCTGTGTGTGGTTGAGGGGAAGTTTTCCAATGGTATGGTCTGTCATCCATACTCAAGAGGTTTATTGGATATTACACAAATATTCATCACCAAATTTACAGAAACATTTCATTATTGATTTTGTGTTTTCATTGGCTTCCTGTATGTAGATTGTTAAGGTTAACCATTCCTGGGATGAGCATTACCGAAACATGAAGGCCCAACTGGAAGCTCGCATAGAAGATCTGCAGAAACAGCTGGATGATACCAAGAATCAGACTCTTATGAAGCAGACAGGAGATGAGAAGGCTAGAGATGACATCTTCATGCAGGCAAGGGCCAGGATTGAGATGCTTGAGGTCAGTACACCAGAAATATGTACATGTGAGGACCATGAGATAAATAGCAAAACCATGCATGCTTTCAGTTACTAAATCAACCAGTTCAGATTTGAAATTAATAAACTGTGAAGAAGACAATGACGTATCTGGGGGGGGGGGGGGGGGGGCAGTTGTTTAGCAGTTGGAGTTCATGACATATTTTTCCTTTGAACTAAAGCATACAACACATAGGCTTTTGGTAATTTACCCAAATCTAGAAAATCACAACTAACCTTTTAGTGAATGACAATTTCTAGGTTGTATTGTATGGACCACTCTATCAACTTAATTGTCTCAATTGTTCCTAGTGTGAATTTAACACCAGCAAACTTTATACATCACTGCATGTTACTTGACTCTTTCAGGGCTTGTGAATAATTAATGTCGTCTTGTTTTTTGTATTGCTTTCATTGTAATTGAAAACCTTAGTCAAGTTCTTAATTATTTGAATAGTAAAATTTTGCTGATGGGAATTTTAAAAACGAATTGGCCAATTTCCTGTCCCTTACAATCCTAAATGCATGCACGTTATTGCCAATTGTAAAAGTTAACGTTATGTTATCTTTGGGCCAGGCGCTGGAAAATATTTATGCAAATTGAATTAGGTACATTGATAAACTGAACTTCATTTTCAAAACTGAATTTACAATATGTATATTGTTGATTAATTACAATATTTGTATCTGCATAATTCAGTTAAATCTCAGATTTGTGAATGTTTTGATTGTATGACCCTGTAGAAGGAACGAGCAGGGGCTTTGGCAGAAATTGCTGTTGTCAATCAAAAATGTGAGAAGTTGGAACGCTATGCCCGCTCGCTGACTAACCAACGCAATGAGATGGAGAAGGAAATCAAGCGTTTGAATGAGGTATGTGTAAATGTAGGCTTGTCCTGTCATTACTAGTGGGTGATGGCTTAAACGGTTTCATGATAATTCCAGACAAACTCTGCTTTATTTACCCATGATGTAGTCCCCATACACAAGTTAGTGTATGGTTTTTACTTGACATTTACTTTCATGAAATTCATTATGGGTAATGAGTACACAACATATAAGGAAGTTTTATCTTTGGTTAATTAATGGTCTCTGTGGAGGAACATAGGGTGTCCTTATGTGTTTCTTTTATCAATAAAACATTGAAGAACACCATTCAATTTAGGCAATTCCTTCCCCCTAAAACTACGAATAATAGGCCATCTAGAACTAACACATGATGACACACAGAGCTGCGATGTAAAACCAATCGCATGCATAAGAGTGCAATTCCTTATCTTATTCAATTCTTGTTCTTAAATAAACTATATTTCCTTATTTTGTAATTGTAAATTCTTAACTCAATTCGGCCCTGTGGCCGCGAAGTTAGAATTTTTAAAAACCAATTTGAATGAATGAATAACAGAAATAAGGCAGTCATATGATATGATACTATATGGTAAAAATTTGTTTTTTTCTGTCAGTGCAAACATGCCAATACTTGACATGTACATTGTAAACCAGCACTATTATCTGGGATTGAGATAGCAAAAATGCTAGGTATCTCAAAGAGGTAGCAGACCTTGCACCTGACATGCAGCGGCGTAGCTAGGATTTTTTCAGTAGGGGGCACTGGGGGGGCCTTGGAATTTTGTGGGGGGGGCAGCCAGAAATGTTTTTTTTTTTAAAACTTGAGATTTCACAAGATGAGAAATGAGCGCGAAGTGCGGAGTCCTTACGGCCGGGGTCCAGGGCCCCCTTAAGGGCCCTGGAAGCTCAGGGATTCTAGATATTCTCTGGTGAAATCTGAGCCTTATTTTGGGGTCATTTGTTCCAATAAATTAATTATTTATTCATGTTTTTACTTGCTTATGTTTTTTTAATCCAACACTCTTGAGCGGGAGAAATTCGAGTGGAAAAACGTGGAAAATTTGAAACTTTGATCACAAGACATAAGTATACAGTGCATACCTACATGTAGGATTTTTGGGGGAGATTACCATTTCGTAGGGGTGACTATAAAGACAATGGTGTCATCATCAATTTATTATTACTATTCGCAAGATTGATTGTGTGGAAAGAGGCCAGGGCTTTGATTTTGGGAAAATTTGGGGTAAAAACGGTAACGAAGATGCAATTTTTTACGGCCGCACGGACGGCCGTATATTTAGACGAGAATTAGTCTGATAGTCTGAAATGTTGCACAGATTTCTTCAATCTAGGGTTTTAAGGACTATCATTTTGGAACAATAGAAGATATTAAGTTCTTTTTATTTCCTTTATAGCTATCGTACCCTACAGATATACGCTTACCATTTTTTTCCTACCCATGATATTTGTGGGGTGGCACCTGGGGGGGCACTCAGAATTTGTGGGGGGGCACGTGCCCCCCCAGGCCCCCCCGTAGCTACGCCCCTGCTGACATGAGATCCATACAATTTAAGTAGGGCATGGAGAAGACACTCCCAACCTTTGAACTTCTGCAACTGGCATTCAAAGTCTTGTCAGTACCTGCAATCTTCCACCCCAGTTGATAGAATTTTTAGCAGGGGTGGGATTATCATGAGGCCACATCAGGCATGGTTGCCTTCTGATACACTGAAGTGTAATGAAGGCATCCTGATCCTGTAAAGTTAATTAACCTAAGTAATGTTTTACATTAGGTCTATAAGGATGCTGTCTTAACAGTTTCCAGTAAAAAGTAGCATCTCCATTTGTTGCACATGATATAATCATGTGCAACAAAGGGAGATGCATTTGTAATTCATTTTTTATTCTTTTATTGCATATAACTGCACAGGGTCTTGGTCTCGGGGCATCAGGTCTCGGTCTTGGTCTCAAAATTTAAGGTCTTGGTCCTTTTGTCTCTGTCTTGATCGTGGACCATTAGGTCTTGGTCTCGGACTTCCAGGTCTCATCATTTGATCTTTAGCCTTTCATGGTAATGCTTTATGATATTAATACAAACTTTATGTTAATTTACTTGTCAGCAGTTGACCAGAATCAAATTTCCTTTCAGGCACTTGCCCAGAAAATGAAGAGCAATTATATGCAGTCAGGTGGCATCCCCCCAAAACAGGAGGATCTCCCCCCTGTGTCTCCAGCATCCACTAACCTGCAATTACAAGACCAGAAAAGTCTAGTTGCCGCACAGAAAGTGGTTCAGGACATGTCTGCGCATGAAATGAGGGAGGAGATTGAGCTTCTCAGACAACAGGTTAGATTCATGCTTGTATGTATCAAATCCTTGTCCCCAGATCTGAAGAATATAATATCCTTGTATTGCGTAGATAGCTACACATTACAAAATATTTTACTTGCCTTTGATTTCAAGATAAGGTTTGCACACGACATGTGGTAATGCGATCAGTAGCATTGCCCAAGCTTGTGTGGATAGATTGAAAACAAATTGCTAACTGTCAGATGTAGACAAATGATATGTTTGGGTGATGAAAACATTAAGGGAAATGTATTACATAAGATTTTTGTGATGTCAGGAACTTTGAATCTAAACTCTATTTTTCAATGTCAGTCATTTCTGATTGTCAGTCTTAGTAATGGTAATTGGCATTTTCAGCACAACATTTCAAATTTTATCCATATCCAAGCTCAAAGTCCATCCTGGTACTAAATTTATATTTCGCTGAAAATAATGCGATGTTGATCAAAATACAATACTGAAGTCACTGTGTCGTGCCACTACAATGGTGAGTGGGATCACTTCTTAGCTGATCATTGGTATAGATGTTGAAGATGGTACAAGTACATTGCCCTGTGGTAACCCATTCTAAGTCTCCCCCATGTGTTCTTCTTGCTCTTGCAAAGAAGTACCTGTTCTCAAATACTTTCAACTAGTTCTGTGAGGTAGATGTCCTTTGTAATTTCCGGGATATTGTGGAGTTGACATCTATTGTTGACTGTGTCGTAGGCAGCTGAATGGTCAAAGAACACAACACTGGCCACTTTCTCTTCATCAAAATCTTCGTCTATGAATTGAGTGAGGTTGAGTACTTGGTTGGTGGTAGATTTGCAAGGGTGGAAACTAGATTGCTCTGGTATAAGGAGTTTGTCAACAGCAGGTCCAACTCGGATAAGTATGAGGTGCTCAAAGAGCTTACACGGATGGCTCAGGAGTGATATAAGTTCTTTGGGATTACTGGATCTTTCCCACATTTTGGGAGTGCCAGAACATGAGCCTTTTTCAAGTCCTTAGGTTGCGTGTGCGGTTTGATAGACTGATGTATAACTACAGCAGCCACTTCTTAGTCTTGGGTCCAAAGTTCTTGATCTGTTTTATTGCAATGTGTAATCAAGGCAAATAGCTTTTTCCACTCAGCTTCAGTGAGGAGATGACCGTTTGCGGTTCTTCCATGGTCATGGGTTGAGTGAATCTTGGAGCACTTTTGTATTCCCTTCAGGTTACTGCAAAGTTCAGCTATGATTAGGTGCTTGGCCATTGAGAGAGCCACAATATTTAATAACAGAGATGAGGGCTGGCCTTAGAAATTAAAAAGGGCTTTCCCTAGTTTTGAGTACACATGACAAGCTGCTGCTGTTACATGTGGCAGGTCATACTAATACTGAGTGTGGTGGTGGTAGAATTAGTTCCAAACAGTGCTGCTATATGAACGCTTCTACCATACATGTAAGCCTACTTGTTTGACATATGACACATGGATTGACTGGTTCACTAGGCTGAAATGCAATTATTATTATATACACATTATAGCATCTATGTACTCTGTATGGTAGAGTGTTTCAAGATAATATCATACTTTAGGTTTTGTCAAAGAAATACAGATTCATTGACAAAAATATCAAGACAGATGCAATAACAGTCATCTGTGAAAATTTCAGTCCCATACGATGCTCACTTTTTGAGAAAACAGTGTAAAACATCTTTTCACCGTTACTTTTTATCTTATTCTTTAAAAGATCAAAATTGTTTTTGATCATTGGTTTTACTCTTTTCTGGATAAACACAACATTTCAGGCAAAACAATTTTAACAGTATGTTTCTACCATCAGTCCATCACCATCTTTTATGTGATAGGTAAATCTGTGAAAATTTCTGTTTCGGTGTGCTACCAAAGTATAATAGTACCTTTTAGCTACACTTGAAATAAAGTATATTTATGGAAATGAACATTGTAACAATCAATCAACAAGTGCCCTCTTCGCTGCAAAGGTTGGCCACCAAGGTTCTCCATTGACTACTATTCTCAGCTGCTCTTTTTGCTCCTCCGTATTAAGATGTTGTACCGCACCACAGCTTGATATCATCGCTCCACTATCCTCTTTGTCTTCCTCTGGCTCAGGAACCTTGTATTAAGCCTTCCAAGATGATGTTTGGAAGCTCAACACCACTGCCTCTAAGAATGTGTCCTGCATAGCGCATCTTTCACTGCATCAACTGAGACACTAAGGGCCTGTTTGTTCCAGCTCTATTTAGAACCTCTTGATTGCTCACTCTATCATTCCAGCTTTTCAACAATCTCCTTAGGCACCAGATTTCAAAAGAGTGCAATCTATTCCTGATGGTTTTGGTGTACTGCCATGTCTCACTACCATATGCAACCACAGAAAACTCATAGCATCTCAGTAGACGAGTCTTAAGTTCTATGTTGATGTATTCCCAGAACTTTGCTTTTGCCTTGCCAATAAGCCATTTGCGAGTTAAATCTGAATAGTGTCTGGTACACAGGCTTCTTTCATTGCATAGAAACACCCCAGATTGAATTTTCCAGACTAAAGACTCTGTTGCTATATCACATGATTCGGGGCAAGCTTTTACTTGGCTACATAACAGACGTCTTGCACCAATGCGCTGTTCATAATGGATAAGAATGGCACAAAGGAACCAGACCACTCCAGAGATGGGTATCGCTATGCAAAAGCTTGCCCCGAATCATGTGATATAGCAACAGAGTCTTTAGTCTGGGAAATTCAAACTGGGGTGTTTCTATGCAATGAAAGAAGTCTGCGTACCAGATACTATTAAGATTTAACTCGCAAATGGCTTATTCTTTGTTTCACCTCATCATCTATCTTTTCATATCTGTAATTGTGGTCCCAAGATACAGATAATCATGGACCTGTTCAAGATCTTTACCATTCGCACTGATAGCAAATATATCTGGGATTATCTTGCTGATGCACATTATTTTGGTCCTTTTTGCATTCAGTTCCATACTGTAAGCCTTACTCACGGTACAGAGTGAATCCAGCATTCTCTGAAGAGAGTCAGAGACTGGACGCTGTTGGCCAATAGGACAGTGTCGTCGGCATAGTTCATTGTAATACTTTCAGAATTTATGGAATACAATATTCAATATTACATGTATATCATGCCTGTATAAATCCCAGTTAATTAATTATCCATTAAATTATCCATTAATGGTACCATTATCCATTAATCTTCTAACGTTAGGTTGCACCCGCGTTATTGCTTATCAATACCAAGAGTGATTTTTGTTCTCTTGGGTTGCAGAATGAGGTATTTCAATCTGATTTCATACATGAACGTCATGATCGTCAGCGTGTTATGGGAGAGCTAGATGTAGCAAAGAAAGAGCTCCGACATACACAGAAACAAATGAAACAATATGGTCAACAGGTAATCTACTTCTTATACTTGTAATGCATATTACTGTACCTCATAAATATTCATGACCTAGAGCCGAATCCCAATAGGTCAATTCACCATTACGTGCCAGTGGATATATTTGCTGATCACCAGTTAGTAGGCCGGGGAATCTCTGAAGGAACTGTTACACATGTAACATCTCACTGTGCATGGAACATTACACTGCACATCTATCCTAGCATTCCTAGGTTGCAGTGCGCGTGCGTGAACTTCGCACTACATGAAGTTCACAAAAAACAAATGTTTTACTACACTTCTTGACGCAATTGTGGACAATAAAGAATATTTATGAGGCATAGTGAAACAAATATCACTTGGTTTATTTCGGGTGGGCAGTCGATTCTAGCTTCCCTTGGTGTTGAAAGTTGACAAACTAGTTCCCGAGGCAAATTTGTCAACCTCCAACACTTCAGGAGCTAGAATCAACTGTCCATTCTTAAACCATGTGAAATTTGTACACTATTACCCATTTTGATCAATATATGAATGTGATTGATAAAGGAATCATCATTTCTATTATTTACTTCCATTTAGACACTAAGTGGATCAGTATGTTGGGTCATTCAGCACTGAGATATAATGTGTATGGTATTCATGTAGCATCAGCAAACTTATATCATTCTATTTTAATACTTTACCACTTCATGACGAATCATGTTTGAGCAAGAGTTTCCCATTCTGATGCTATCATATCATACCTTTTGGATAAAGTGAATGCCAGGTGTGTTAAGCCCACCGCACACTATACGATCCGACATTCCGACTAGGACCCGACTGGTTTTTGGAAGGATCGCTAAGCATTCTATGAGTCTTAACCGTGATTGTTCCCAGTCGAAGACCCACTCTGATGGCCAGTCGGCAAGATTCGACTGTCGAATCACGGTTAAGACTCCCAGAATGCTTTGCGATCCTTCCAAAAACCAGTTGGGTCGTAGTCGGATCGTATAGTGTGCGGTGGGCTTTACTTGCTGGGCTTAGATTAACTTCATTATACCATTGTTTCTGTAGAACATGATGTATGAAGACATTCCTCTGGCTCAGGACTTACAGAGAGGATACATGTATCAACGGGAGCGACCATACTCAACATCGGTATAAGTGTGCATATTGATATCTAATTAGTACAAGTCATGTTCATTTCAGATATAGTGAACAAGAGAAAGTAAAGGGTGCACAAAATAAACTTTTGTTGATTTTGATGGCTTAACCCTTTGAATCTAATCGGTTTGGGTTGATATGAGTAGTCTGAGTGTTTAGAGCACATGTTAAGCTGTATTTTGATGCCCTACTTGATGTCAAGGACTCAACACTGTTCAATACACACACCATTGTTTATCAAAAGGTACAAAACCAAAAGTTACACTTTTAGGTATACAGGTTGAACTTACCATACATTACATTGCATAGAGCGATATTGTTTGGGTCGACAATGTATACCTAAAAGTGTAACTTTGGGTTTGTACCTTTTGACAAACAATGTTGTGTGTATTGAACAGTGTTGAGTCATTGGCATCTTTTTACCCCAAATCGATTAGATTTAAAGGGGGCGGGCGTCAAAATCAACAAAAGTTTCTTTGTTTGCACCCTTTAGCTTTATCCTATCCCTTTGACTGTCAGTTGCATAAATTTGCTGAAATGTCACATAGGCAAACATACCAAAAAGTGCAAGATTAAGATTCAAAGTACGTTTTTCAGTTTTGTTGCAAAACCTGAGAAACTCATGGATGGGGCATTTCCACTGTGAAGTTTGGAGTTTGTACACTATCGTCTGTGGTACACCCTGCACTGCCATGAATGAAAAAATGTGTATTTTTGGTTTAATACTAAGCTTAACAAATTAACGTTCTGAGTAAAATATGTGCACGACCTTAACAAAGCAATGCGACGACAATTAAATGATTAATTTATCTTTTAAATAGACACCAGCTCTTTTCTAAAATGATTCTAGCTTTGTGCCTTAATCTTCAGTTATTTGTCATTGATGGTTATTATTTGCATGGAGGTTTCTAAGGTAGATGCAACATGTTGTATTACTGTTTATGCAATTGCTTTGCCTTGCAGTTGTCACCATAGCCTTGTCTTATTCTGGAGGTACTTATTGTTTCAATGTGTGTTAATAAAGCACCAGTATAGCCCAAGTTGATTTTGTTTCATTGTAAAAAAGCAGAAAAGAGTCATATTATTAGAAACATTTGGGACTGTTTATCATAGTTTAAACTGATTGTTTTTCTGCTGATTCAGTGGTCAATATTAAACTGACTCATTATCAACTCAGTCAAATGTCTCTAGGTCAAAATGTTAAAATTATTGAATGCTGCAAAAGTTACAAAAGTTATGTTGAATTGTAGAAACTACTTTTCTTGTTAGCGTCCTGCTCCCTGGATAAATGTACTTGGATTCCCTGAAAAAAAATCCTTGATAGATGAAGAACTCTTTGGGTATTGAATCCTTAACGTTTTTTACAATGGCAGTAACATCATTAATTGCTATCAGTATTTTTATCTTTTTGGATATGATGGCCTAATGTCTTATCCAATCAGTGATTGACCATTTAGTATAATGCCTGTAATTTCTATTATTTATTGACATGCAGGCTCCACCCCGTGATTATGACTACTATGTGTATCACCAACCACCAGGACGATATGCTAAGCCATTTGTACATGATAAGGTATATACTGTAAACTTCACCATTGTCACAACCCTCAAAATTTATTTCTACAATGCCTTCAAATTTGATAATGTTGTGTTGTATTTCCAGAGTTTCCTAATCTACATGTATGGTATATTCTGGTTAAAAGTACAGTCTATGCATCAAACCTATTTCTACATGTATATGAAAGAGATGCATACAATTCCACAGTGGCTTTAAATATGATATTTTGTTTAGGCATTGGAGTTTGGTATGGAATTAATAAAAGAAAAGTTGTGCACATTAATGCATATATGGAAATGCACATGTAGACATTTCTGTTTGGGATTTTATATTAATGTGTAGTAATTTATATTTTTGGTCAATAAAGACAGGGCGCTTGATTGCTCATGGAAAAGGGAGTAAGAACTACAACCTAGCAGCCAATGATGTGTACATTGATGGTGATACACAAATAGATGCAGGACTTGCAGTCACTGATTACAATCAAGTGTCTGATAACACCAATGACCAAGAAAACAACAGGATTTGCCCAAGGTGGGTTCATAAATTCTGCTATGCAAAAGTGATCTTATTCCTAACCAGCTCCAGAAAAAATGTCGCAAAATCTGAAGAATGAGTCGTGGTTAAAGGTACACGCCGGCCTCGTTGCGCTTTTTGGGGCGCTTTTTGGCGCCAATGCATGCCTTTATCATGACTGGAAAGGTCTTCCAAAAGTAGAATAGAACATTCCACACAAATAAACGGCAAAATTGAGCCGTTTTCATGATAAATACGAAAAACCGTAATTCACGTGGGTTTTCTGAGTCAAAATTTTGACAGAAAAAACCCACGTGATCATGTGTTAGTTTCACTTCCAGTCGTTTAAAAGCTTTTTTTACTATACAATATTTAGTATAACTTTTTGTTTAATCGCTAATTTTCTTTTAACCAAACCTTAACTGTTCGACCTGGGTATTTCCTTTTTAAAATTAAGAATTTACAACGCGATAAAGCAACATTTACATGCCAAATTTAGAATTTATAAAAGACCGGTAACTGCGGGTGCCCTACCACCTCTGCAGACACAGCACGTGGGGTCTTGCGACGCATTCAGCCCGAGGCATTGGCCCGTGATAACCACCAGTGCGGTCCACGCACCCCGTACGTGTAGCATTTTTGATGCGAGACCGTGCGTTGAGTAACTCACCCGGTCCCCGTTGCATTTTTTTGGGGGGGGGGGGATTTTCGAGCCGCGGAGCAAGATAATTTCTTGTCATACATGAAAATCATTTTATGCCATCAAAACCTTTTTGTGTGATTCTCAAAATTATATTGTGTGTATATGTGGAAATCATTTGGCCCTCAAATATTGTTTTATCGATCATGCCCTCAAAATCCTTTGCGTCAACTCACAAACATTATGTCAACTCGCAATTGTTGCGTCAACTCGCAAACGTTGAGTCAACTCGCAAACATTACATCAACTCGCAAACATTGCGTCAACTCGCAAACATTGCATCAACTCGCAAACATTACGTCAACTTGCAAACATTGCATCAACTCGCAAACATTACGTCAACTTGCAAACATTAAGTCAACTCGCAAACATTGCATCAACACGCAAACATTACGTCAACTCGCAAACATTGCATCAACACGCAAACATTACGTCAACTCGCAAACATTGTATCAACTCGCAAACATTACGTCAACTTGCAAACATTACGTCAACTCGCAAACATTGCATCAACACGCAAACATTACGTCAACTCGCAAACATTACGTCTCCTCGCAAACATTGCATCAACTCACAAACATTTTGTGAATAATTCTGAAAAGTCTTATGTTTTCAACAGACAGACGGATTCGCCTAATTCAGTAATTGTTTATGTTTTGCCTGTGATTTTTCCATCGTGTACGGCTTGAACGTACGTGTGTCGCGTTCCTGGAATTCCCATACGGCAGCTGCGACATTTAGTCACAGTTACGAGTACCAGTCTAAAACCATTAGCGTGCCACATCCTTCCAACATTTGCTGAGGCTGGAAATGCGTATACGTTGACCTTTGACCTCATTTTGTTTTTCTGTTAATTAACCTTAATTATACGATATATTTCTGATTTTTTTGATACAAAAATCCTCATTAAGTGTTCTAGAATTATTGTATTATACTCTGCAATGTTGATTTTCATATCTTTTAAGCCGGTATGTACCTTTAAATTGCTTCATAACCTTCAATTTGGTACAAAACTACTCGCCCCTGTAGCATTTGACTTCAATGAGGAACTTTGGACCATTTTGCAATAGTGATACTTTTTATCAAAAAGCCTTTTTTTTTAGATGACAGCCCTTTAAACACAACAATATGAAACGTGATCTTCCAACAAATCAAATCTCACTTGGTTCTTCATTACAACAAGGGTCTGTCCGTCAAGTGGATGTTTTAAATGGGATTGCTAATGAAACTCAGCACTCAATAAACAGAGTGTAAAACAAAAGACAATTATAATGGCAAATGTAATTTTTGCCAAAATATGAAGAAAAAACAACACATTTAAAAAACACGTTTTCAGCCTCATACAACTGATCATATATGTTCAAGCATTATGTGACTAATGGTTTACTTTTTCCAAGATCAAGTCACATTTTGTTAAAATATTTGTAATGTTGTAGCCGAGTAGTGTTTCTTGTTTGGGTCCCTTTCTAGTTTAGAATGGTCAAATGTCATTCACTACAGATGTTGCCATTTTATATCTACCTGCGGCACATGTTCAACACACATTAGCACACATCTATTGCCTGACAAATTATACCTTTGTTAGGTTTGTTATTCTTGTTCGATCATCTGATCATGAGAAAATCTGTCTGTATCAGGACAGCATTTTAGTCAACATAATCAGGAATTATTGCATCATATAAAACCCTACTGGGGACTCCATACAAGTCTTTACATATTGCCGGTGTTATGCACATTTTTAATCTGTACTAATCTGTACTAAGGAATTTAGTCTTTATGAGCTTATTCATTCATTCATTTTATTCGTCCAATATAGGAAATTTGCTTTGTTAGGTTAGGAATAGTGCTCATAATTTATATAAAACAACATTAGGAAACATTTTAAACAATATTAGGAAAATGTCGGTACATCACTGTGTGTTAGTTTTCTCCAGCCTCAGCTTGAGTTTCGCGGTCAGGAGGTGATGGTCTGTTGCTGCATCTGCTCCCCTTCTCGCTCGCACGTCATGAAGAGACCGTCTAAACTTCTTTGTGATACAGATATGGTCAATTTGGTTTTCAGTGACATGATCCGGTGATACCTAAGGTGCTTTGTGTATCCTCTTGTGAGCGAAGATGCTGGCCCCAATGATGAGGTTGTTCAGTCCATAAAGGTTAGGAAATTTCTCCCCATTGTCATTCATCTCTCTGAGAGCATGGTGCCCCGTCACTTCCTCGTACCCTCTGTTGTCTGATCCCACTTAAGCATTAATATCTCCCATCAGGATGTTCATGTCTTTGTCTGTTAGGTTGTCCAGGACTGCTTGTAATCTATTGTAGAAATGGTCTTTGGATTTTTCTTCATGATCATTTGTAGGTGCATAGCACTGGATCAAATGCATTTTGATGTTTTTATTGTTGGTCCTGAAACTTGCTGTAATCATTCTTGGGCCATGCACTTTCCATCCAATGAGGAGTTTCTGTGCTGTATTTGAAAGCATGATTGCAAGCCAGTACACAACCTCCATGGCAACATCCAATTCACAGATGGACAGATTCATGGAAAAGGGACTGTCATGCAAATTATGCTCGAAGATTTGCTTGGCCCTCGTGTTTCCAGACAATTAATCTGAGAGCTAAGAAGATGTATCTTGTTCTGAATGACTAGAGCAGCCATTTTCTTGCTAGATCAACCTTATTTGACATAAACAACATCCATGCAGACGCCACCTCTAACATACTTCACACATGTTCTGGCACTGCAGCAACAAACAGGCAGAGAACCAGCGGCAAAATACAAATGTTGCACTGTCATTGCCACCTCTCATCAAGTGTGACTGCATCCTCAAGGATTGAGATGAAATTACAAGTCTTGTGGCAGCAAAGAACTATCCCTACCTTAGTGACTAGCTCCCCTCACTCGATGCTTCAGCAGAGATCCTTTTGCTGCTGGGAAGAAATGTCAAACAGGTCCAAACGGTCTGTAGTCATCCCAATGGGTCACACAATGCGCCCTACGCTCAATGCTTGGATTTAGGCTGGGTCATTGTGGATGATGTGTATTAGGAGAGCTCACAGGTCAACAGTTAACACCTACAAAACCAGCATCCTCAAGAATGGCCGCACTTCCTACCTCACCCAATGTGAGAACATGGTCCCAATCAAGGTACCAGGCTGCTGCTGTGAGAAATAGCACCTAGATGACATAGTTGTTTTTATGGAGTTATCCAAATATTACAAGTGGGCAGCATTAGTTAAATGTGTGGTCTTTCTGTCCATCAAGGATGCAGAGTTTGTCAAGGATGATGCCAATAGTTGGGTGGCCCTGATTGATTAACTCAATGCAAAATTTGTCACGATGGCTCGGTCAGGGCTCAGCTGAATGACGAGTGACCATAATATTCATACACCCCTCCTCCGCTGAAAGAGTAATTGGCTTTTCCGTGATAGCGGAAAAGCCTTTGTTTTTGTTCTGATTTTTTTTTTCTTCTTCTTCTTCTTCTTCTTCTTGTCGAAAAAACCCATAGCCTCAGCACAGGGGTTTTATACGCCCCACTTTTGGCAGTTTTAAAGTTTCAATCTTAACTAAACTTGGTCCAAACAAAGTCCCTATAGAGTAGATGTGCCGCGAAGATTTACGTCATCATGACGTCATCAGGTGTCAAATTACAAGCAATTTGAATAAAATTATCAAAATCTTCAAAAATCAACAAAAAATCAACCGTTTGAGATATTAAGTTCATTCTTTTACCAAATATCATTGTTAGGCTAGGTCTTTCTTTGTGACACATTGCTTGACCTCTGTGACATCTACTTCCGGTCAAACAGGAAGTAGCTCCTCATTTAAAAGTGGTAAGAGCTAGGATCATGATTCTTTCACCAAATATCAATGTTAGGGAGGGTCTTTCTTTTTGACACAATATTTGACCTCTGTGACCTCTACTTCCGGTCAAACAGGAAGTGGCTCCTCATTTGAAAGTGGTAAGAGCTATGATCATGATTCTTTCACCAAATATCAATGTTAGGGAGGATCTTTCTTTTTGACACATTGCTTGACCTCTGTGACCTCTACTTCCGGTCAAAAAGGAAGTAGCTCCTCATTTAAAAGTGGTAAGAGCTAGGATCATGATTCTTTCACCAAAAGTGAATGTTAGGCAAGGTCTTTCATTGTGACACATTGCTTGACCTCTGTGACCTCTTCTTCCGGTCAAACAGGAAGTGGATCCTCATTTGAAAGTGGTAAGAGCTAGGATCATGATTCTTTCACCAAAAGTGAATGTTAGGCAAGGTCTTTCATTGTGACACATTGCTTGACCTCTGTGACCTCAACTTCCGGTCAAACAGACAGTAGCTCCTCATTTAAAAGTGGTAAGAGCTAGGATCATGATTCTTTTACCAAATATCAATGTTAGGCTAGGTCCTTCTTTGTGACATAGTACTTGACCTCTGTGACTTCAACTTCCGGTCAAACAGGAAGTAGCTCCTCATTTAAAAGTGGTAAGAGATAGGATCATGATTCTTTTGCCAAATATCAATGTTTGGGAAGGTCCATAATATCTGTATTCCCAGGTCATAACCCTAGCGCTCGCGCACAAATGAATAAATTTGGTACAACATGCACATGCAACACGTGCTGAATAACTGCAATGTTACTGCAATGTTACTGCAATGTTACCATAAACTACTACTCGAAGTAAAAAGACTTGGTTAGGCATTTCTTTTTCCTATTCCTATGCACCAGAATGAGTTGAACAGGTAAGAATAATAATATTGACTGGCGTTACTTTCGCGAGATACCACATATATTTCCCTCACTAGTCTCATATTGCCCTCGTCTTTGACTCTGGGAAATATGAGACTAGTTTGGGAAATATATTTGGTATCAATATGATATAATTATTATGTCTGTGGTGTATCCATTCAGTTAGCTCTGTGGTTAATATGCAGACAGATGATGCTGTACTTTGTACATTACATGCATACAGGGCTGATATGACATTATACAAACTTCACTGTGAGCATGAATATGCATACATGGATGTGCAAGTGCAATGTAAAAACATAAACCAGCCATTAATGGTTTTTGCTTGTTTCTATAAACTGACATTAACCAATGGCTCATTTGTTATCCACAGCTTCAAATGAAACAACTTTTTCTACCTCATCATTTTTCAATTCAACATTCACAATTTATTTATTATACAGCCTAAAAATGGAAATTGCGTTAAATTGGGATATATTGTTTTAGATATTTCTGTATACAAATAATAATTTGTATTTTTCTAAAGCTTATTTACTGATTACATTTAATGACTTGAAAATATGTAATGATTCTCATCTGTCATTTAAATGAGGACATTTGTTTGTTTCATAAACAAATATACAAATATTGACATGGGATCAATTGTAATTGTTTCTTCCTGGAAAGTAATTATTTGTGTGATTTTAACAAGTAAAAAGGGAAATATAGATATCTTTCATGTTTTTATTCATGCTTTGTATTTCAGATGTGAGAGGACTTTTGACAATGATCCTGACTACCATGTTCACATCAACGCTTGTATTGAGGACTAAGAAGAGTCAACTTGGCCCATTTCTCAATTACAATCGATTTCAATCTTGATATATGTCTCAAAACTCATACTGGGTCATTTAAATCCCATATGATGAGCAGAACAACCATGTGGGATGTAAATGGTTTGATATGAAGTGGTTTGAGTTATATAGTAGCAGGTTAGTGTGTCTTTGTTGCGGAGTGATGATCATATTGAAGCGTCTTTGAAGATGAAGGTGTGACAGATTTAAATAGTTTTTAACTCGGTAATCTCGCTGTAGATGTTTGAGAATTTCAGGTAAAAGCCATGCTTACCCCGCCCATTCATACAGATAAATGATGATCCTATACCATGTATACATGAATGATGCAGTCAACAGAGCATCTTAAATTAGTTATTTACATCTTGCATTGCTAATTGAAACTTAAGGACTAAACATTCAGAGTTCGCACTGTTCCTTCATTTCATCTTATCAGACTATAATTTGCAACAACCTTACATAGAGAATTCAATAAGTGTCTTGACTGGGGTTAAAGTTTCTCATTAGTATCACCATTGTCCAAGGTATTAATGATGTATGGTATAGTGGTGTATGAGGAGTGTTAACTATTACAGTGGAGCACCGCCATAATGGATACTGAACATTCGGCTTTACTACCGGTAAACACATCCTTGGCTCCCCATTTTTGTGTACAAACCAAATGCCAAAGCAGTTGCGGCTTAAAATTGCTATAACGAATTACTGCTATAACAGACAATATCTGTGGATCCAGCCAGGTGGGTTATAGCGGAGCTCCACTGTAAATGTAATCGTTGCATAATATTTGTTTAGTACATGAGCAAAATTATGAGGAAACCAGTGATGTATAGGTCAATTGTCATTCATAATGGACATGTATGTATAATTTGTTTGCTGCTGTGCGGGAACAAATTCTGCATCATGTGTTGAAGTGACATGTTTGTAAGTTTGAAATATTGTGGGTTAATTAAATAAGTTTGCTTGCTTGCTTTTTGCTTGTATATTGCTGATAATCAGATTTGATTTTATATACTCAGTTATATGATTGTGTTCATGAATATCATCTTGATACTTACATAACTCCTGATTTCCTCACTTGTTTAAAAAAGAAATGTACACAAAAATTCATGACTGTTATTTACATTTTTTGTGAATGGAATAAGTCGGTAGCTTTCCAGCTTTTTGGATTGTATAGCACACCATTTCACAACTGTCCATGCATGCCCATCCAGATATTGTTAAAATGATACAAATTGTTTCTACCATGTGGTCAGGGGCGGATCCAGAAAGAAAAAGAAAAACAGAAAGAAATTAGATTAAAAAAAACAATATAGAGGTAGGGAGACTCAAAAAGACTCAAAAAGAGAAAAAAATTTGGGGAGACAAAATTAGCTAGCTTTGATCACCCCGAAATGCATCCATCGCTATTGATTTGGCGGATTTTATTTCCATGCCCACCCTTTTGGAAATTCCTGGATCCGCTCCTGGTGGTGGAGATGGATGCCTTGCAGTTTGCTTTATGTAGCAAACCTTTGATTTTTGTTCCAATTGAACCAGTTCAAATGACAGGTTTGAAATCTGCAACTATATCGTGAGTGTTTATATATGAATTATAATGTAGTGAACCTGTAAGATATAGATGAAAATGAAAACATGAAAATAAGACCATGAGCAAAATTGATGATCTTATTTTCTAGAAGAAAAGAAAGAAAGATTTTAAAATTTCATTTGAGATTATGAAGCCATGTGACAATAAAGTGAAACACAAAAGCAAATACATACACAATTAAACAGATTTAGTTATTTCAAATCAAACTGTTTCTATTTGGATAATACAGTTCCTGTGGTATTAAAAGTATCAAAGAAATGTTAAAACAAAACAGATCCCATGTTCATCAATCTCCCATCACTTTTTGAAATGTTTGAATGCATCTGAACTTGATGTCACTGGATTCAAAATTTCCAATCAATAATCATGTTGCTTTTCTGTATATTAAGTATTATGAGATTGTAGCTTGCTGTTCAATTTCATCATTTTAGCTGGTGTGTATTTATTATGCTATTTTTATGCCGTATAGTAGTACATGTATGATCACTATGATGTATCATTGATGTATCATCGGTGGTTCAAATTCCACCCGAGTCAGCACATGACTTTTTCATGTGCACTTAAAAAGCAATGAGTTCTTCAAAATATGTAAATGGTTTACTGTATTTGATTGCAATTTTCCCAACAGAATCTTAATATCTCACGGACCCAACGGCATGACCATGAAGGTAGGATTACTGTGGTGTTCCCGATCGTCTTTTGTCCAGCAACAAATGAATTTACGCTCCGCCGCACTCTATACTGCAGGGTGTATGCCCCCTGATTAGGGTATACACCCTGCAGTCCAGAGTGCGGCAGAACGTAAATTCTTTTGTTGCCGGCCTAAAGGCAGGCGTGGACACCGCAGTAATGGCGGATGGTATGTCGCGCCGCCGGATCAGTGAGTAGGAAGTTGCATGTTGAAATTCTGCCATTGTAATTCGGCTTGCTGTGCTTTGTGATCACGCATTGATGCGCTGCGATTATTAGAACCCAAAATGATAAAGTAATGAAAAATGAAAAAGTGACATTTACTGTATGACACTTCTCAGTTTTGTGACTGTGTGGTTCTGTGAAATGCTTGTTTGACCTGACGTATCAAACAGTGTTGAACAGGGCACACTGTTCAAAATGCATAGCCTCAAGTCTCACAAAATGTTCATCAATACAAGTAAAAAACTGCTGCAAACTGCTCATCAACCAAAATAATGACCTTGAAAAGTGAACAAAGAAAAATTGACTGGAGCGGGATTCGAACCGGCGACCTCCTGAATACCGTACAGGCGCTCTACCAACTGAGCCATCCAGCCCCTACGTTGGTGGTGACCCCAATAGTCAACTATCTTTGTTCGTTTGGCAGTCAGAAGCCATGAAACCACGCACACACCGCCACACCCCAGGGATTGTTTCAATGATACACGCAACAATGCTGCAACCTGGGAACGGTACATGGGGGATCACTCAAAGAGGATACGGCTTTTTAATTAAAAAGTATGATCCCCCATGTACTTTTCCCAGGTTGCAGCATTGTTGCGTGTATCATTGAAACGATCCCTAGGGTGTGGCGGTGTGTGCATGGTTACATGGCTTCTGACTGCCAAACGAACAAAGATAGTTGACTATTTGGGACACCACCAATGTAGGGCTGGATGGCTCAGTTGGTAGAGCGCCTGTACGGTATTCAGGAGGTCGCCGGTTCGAATCCCGCTCCAGTCAATTTTTCTTTGTTCACTTTTCAATGACTTAAAACTCAGTCAGTTTCCCTTGTGGTTATTTCAAATATATAAGATAATGACCTGAAATATATAAAATGCTTAGAGTTGGAGGGCTGACATTTTGATTCTAGAAGGGTCTTTCTTAAAGGCTACATGACAAGAGGTCAAGAATGTAATTGGAGATAGACAAAATGGATGTAGGGATCAGAACAAAGGGAGACAGAGTGACTAGGGAAACAGGGAAAGTATGCTGGGAAACCACATTGAAAGGGTAGAGGTGGACAATTGTGGTCAGTTTCCCATTCCCTTGGTGTATCTTCTCTTTGTGGTTTCACAGCCTTATTGCACAATTTCACTGTTTCCCTAGCCACTTTGTCTCCCTTTCTTCTGATCCTCTCATACATTTATGTGTATTTTCACTTGCATAGTCTTGTCCGCTTGACATTCATTCTTTTTACAAAAAGATGTTGCTATATTCGTAACGTCAGGCCCGATCCCGACTCCAAGCAACATTTTAATGTTTGCATGCCGTGAGTTTCTTTACTGAATGCTAAATCATAGTTATCCTTACTTCTTAATTAGACCTTCTCTCTCGTAATGCAAAATGGGTTTCAACATTCTTTTGTCTTAATAATTACATGTATTTGCTCGAAAGCACAGTTTGAACCATGTTTAGTATTAAACTGTTTGACTACCGCTTATATATGATGTTGTTAGTTGAGTATATTAAATATTGTGTTTACTGCATGAATTAATATGCATTTATCCTTTTCCAATTGTTGGCTTATCCGCATTGTTGCGGGAAAGTCTGTCTGTTTGTTGTGAATTGATTCTTTTCTTTGTTTTACCCCCAAAGCCCATAGACTTTGCAAACGTTTATTCTACAAACAACTTCAAACAACATCAAACCTTGAAGCACATAGTTCAAACTTTGTAAAGTCCATTATACAGAATAGATTTACGGTATGTGGACGAGCTACGTCATGATGACGTCATCAGGTATCGCATGACAGTGCCTGAAGTGGCAAAACAGTCTTGTTTTGGGTGTTGTTACCTATCCAGTACAGTTTTTCTGACTGAAATGTTGTATTTATCCATAAAAGAATAAAACCAATCATCAAAAACAATTTTGATCTTTTAAAGATAAAAAATAACGGTGAACAGTTTTTGTGAAAATACTCTGGGAGTTTTCACTGTTTTCTCGAAAAGTAGGCACCGTATGGGCTGAAAATTACGCAGGTGACAGTTACTGTATCTTTCTTTATAATTTTGCCCATGAATCTTCATTTCTTTGATAGAAACCAAAGTAGGCCTATATTACCTTTAAGGCGGAATGGATTGGTCTCATTGATCCCAATGAGTAAACGTCATCAGCTTAAGAAATAATGTCGTCGTGGACAAGAAGTGATTAGATGTACCTCTGGGCAACAGCAATTGTATGTGTAGGCCCCCTATATCCGGGTTGGGTTGGGCCTTGTGATTCCCACATAATGATGTGGCATCGGGTTGGACGTTGTGTCACTCATTCAGTTATTTTCCTTGGGATCTTTGTCATCTTTGTTGACAATCACTGTTTGATATTTAAATTCAATTCTAACAGTAGGGACTGTAGTGCAACGGTCGTGTATGGAAGTCTTTCAACTTGCTGGAGTCACCAGGCGGGTCTTGCGCTAATGCCGTCATCTGTCTGGATGCCGGCATAGTGGAAGAATGGATCACACCAAGCACAATATTCATTGAATAATTAGCCCAATTGATGGAGTCGGATGTGGCCCAATAGTTTCATATGGTTTGTTTGCCCTCATCAATGGTCACTGGTTAAGGTTAAAATGTATGGAAATGAGTCCTGTCTGTTTATCGCATTGTGTACATCCCAAGTTTAGCGCACCGCATGTATGGAACTAAGTTATGCATATTGAGTAGTTGGGCGTGGCTTATCCTTGATGGAGCCACCGACAGCTCTCCTTTTTTTTTTACAAGAGCCGCTGCGTACCGAGACAAGCCAGAAGTCGATTTCACAAAGATTTACGATTCATCTTTTACATGAGTTGTACCTGTTTCCACAGTAACTAGTATTGTGACATCACACTTTGCTTAGCAATAATATGATTGATATGCATGTTACGATCTGGAGTCGTACAGGGTGAGTCAAAAAGAACTTGGTTTATGTATTGACATTCAAAAGCTCAGTAAAGCATATATTTAACAAGCATTCTCTCATGCGGGCTCTGATTTATTGTTACCCATCATGATGTTGGTGCTATGCAGGCTCGGTTCTACGGGGGGGGGTGGGGGGGGGGGGGGGGCTTGAGCTTGAGGGGCTTGAGGGGGGCTTGGGCGCTTAGCCCCCCCCCCCCCCCACAAAAATGCAATTAAAAAAAATTCTTGAAAATACTGGATCTTTTCAGTTATTAAGCGCCAATTACATACAAAAATGTTGGCTCTAGAACCGCGCCTGGTGCTATGTACACGTATCACGCTTTTTCAATGCTGGCCAATGCTTAGAATTGTTAAATCCCGGTAATTACAGTCAACATTGTCGCATTTAATTTATTTTCTGTGGAAATTCCAAATAGCAAATACCTCATCAGGCAAAGTTTCTTTGGGTTGTATTGACTTTGTATCTCTTCTAAAATATGGATTTATTAGGGCGATTGTTGGCTTGCCTTTGGTGCTAAAACTCAAACATAGTATAAACGTACCGTGCCAAATTTGACAAGGGATGGAAATATAGAGCGAGTGGCTTGACGTGACATTTCATCATGATGTAAGATGCAGTATAGTAGATACAAATGGTTATTCTAGAGCGGAAAATATACATCTTGAAAGTAACCATAAACATATACTTCCTGGTTATGTAATGTTGAGTCCCTTGTGTAAAGTGTTGTGATTTCCAGAAAGTAAATTTAAAATATTAGCGAACATCTTCGTCCTCGGAAGAATCATGAAGATACTTTATCATGGTGGACCTAACATTTTAGGTCACTATTTTACATGTATGAGTTAAAGGTAAGTCCAGGATTGGTAACATACCCAAACAGAAATGTTCACAGATTTACATATAACTTTTACGATATGACGATGATGTTAACATATTTCCGGCTGAAATGCTGCATTTATCCAGAAATTTGTAAAACAACGACCGAAAACAGTTTTGATCTCTGGGTAAGATCAAAAACATTCTTTATATTTTATATGAAAAACTGAGTAGGGTTTTCGCTGTTTTCTCGTGACTCGGATGTCCGATTGAGCTCAAATTTTCACAGGTTTATTATTTCATGCACATATTGGATCAGAGAAAGTGTGAGTGCTGTTCTGTGACTTTTACCAATCATGTATTATACCTGTACCTTGAAACACTTCACAGTTCATTCTTAAGAACATTGCTCACTTCAGCGAATTTTTAAAATACCTTTCATTTAATCATCTAGGTTTTTTCTATAGGTTTTATGTTTATAAAACAAATCTTATTTACTGACATGCTTTGACATATTTATCTTTACATAATTGGTTATTATTTGAAATAAAGCTTCTAAGAGTATTTTGTGTTAGAAAGGCGGCCGTTTATTTAAAATTTCCCCTGGTTTAATAATAACAATATTATTGTTATTATAACAATAATACCTCTAATAATACAATACGCATCAATAAGGACTAATTCAGAAAAAAACCAGCAAATAAGAAGATAACTAAGAAAATAAGCGTGTTTTTAATCTTAAAGTTGTTGAGTGAGTGCAGGCTACGTAATATTGGGACATATCCACCATGCGCCGAAGGCTTGGTGGAGATCATTGTAAAATTGTGAAAGCTGGAGACGAGATTTACTGTTTGTTTGAAAAGAAATTAAGAAAATAGAAATATAAAAGCTTTATCTTTTATTGGGGGTGGTCATGGGGGAAGGGGGGCTTGGTTGCCTTTCCTTCTTTTATGTACAACACTTCTTTTATGTCATCAACTCCTCTCATTTTACATGCATGTGCATGAATCCAGTCAAGGACAGGTTGCCAATGAACTACTGCATTAATAAATGAGGATAATAATTACGCGTATCACAAACTATTTACATTTTAAAGTTCTTCTAAACGGATCAAGAAGGTGGATGTCATTTCGGAATGATCTCGTGTGCTGTTGGTAATTTGCTGAAATATAGAATTGACCGTTCATGCCAGGAAGAATCACATACATTGACAGCGCTGTGCTCTTTAGGAGATGTAATGACCAAGTCGATGGGATTTTGATGTACTGGTATATCGCATCTCAGGAATCAGGGCGGTGTGGTCAGTCAGTATTCCGGTCTGTCAGCCTTGTCAGCAGTGATGATGGTACCTCTGGTTACTGTACAATAAAGGTTCAAAGAAATAACATGTTGAGAACTGCATTTGAAAATGAGAAGTGACATATTGTCCGCATTACTGCTCAGCTGCCATGACATACATTTCATTGAGAAAAAACATTCATGTACGCACAAAGAGAGCTTTTCACAATTATACCTGAAATTCAAGTTGATAGATTATGAAAGCATTTTGGATAATGTGGCGGGAAAATCCTCCTGCCAAAAAGTTGATTTTCTGCTCTTGGGTATGACTTCTTAATCGAAAAAAGAGAACCAGCACAGTGAACTAAGCTTTTCAGATTTGTGCCATTTATTATTCAAAAGTAAAATTTAAGTATGATTAAAAACGTTGATAAATTTCAGTTTCGTTTTATTTCGGGACACCCTGTAAATAAGGCAAGGCATGGACGTGCACGTATGCATACCGGTAGACAACAAACGTACATTTCGTACATGCTAAAGGAATTTAACTGTTGAAGGGTTTTCAAATTCTTCTCTAAGTTTTGGTCGCTGGTTTTCACCCCGCAACGAACCTATGCGGAGTATACACTGAACACAGCAAAATTGTAATATTATGAACGAAATGTACGAGTATGTACACAAATGAGTGTCGATAAAATGCTGGTCATAGACTTCTATCAGTAGGCCCTACCAAAGTTGTAGCAATTTGTGTGTTTTCAGAATTTCCTTAGTTTGTGCAATGGTTACCATTAATTGTACGGGTTTCGAAAACTTCTTTGCATAACAGTTAGATTGAAATACCTATTTTATATGGCAAACGAATGAAAATTGAATAACAGTTGAAACGTCCGAAAATACTTCTTAATGAGAAACATCTAGCAAACAATTGTCGATTCCTTTTCATGGCGATAATAGTGCTAAGAATTGTGGAGCGTGTCTGGTGGATGGTTTAAGTAAAGGCCGGTGGCCATGTCATGCTTTCTTCACTTAGCACATAATGGGCGTCGTCATGAGGGGCACTATGGCCCATGAACTATCTAAACGGCAACACTACACATGCACCAGACATACTATACAAATTCGTATAATACGTGACACACGTCTTTGGAATGTGAATAATTTTGCAGTCAAACGTTATTAATATAAAACAAACTATAAAGCATTAACACTAGAGATAACTTTGAGTCCAAAAAACTTTTCTCATTTGGGAGTATTAACACCAATTAATGATGAATGAATATATACCTTAACGAAGCAATGAATATATACATTAATGAATCAATGAATCAACGTGTCAATAAACCAATGAATCAATGAACCAATCGATGAACCAATCGATGAAACAATCAATGAACTAATCGATGAAACAATCAATGAACCAATCGCTGAAACAATCAATGAACTAATCGATGAAACAATCAATGAACCAATCAAAGAATCAGTCAATGGATCAAACAATCAATAAATAATTAAATCGATCGGTGAATCAATCGGTCGATGAATCAATCAATGAATCAATAGATGAATCAATCGATTAATCAATCGATTAATCAATCAATGAATCAATCAATGCATTGTTTGTTTTATCTTTCTCTATCCAGCTTTCATTACTAAATACCGTGTACATGTAGTTCTTTTAAACATATATGTCTCATGATTCACTTGAACAGTATATATGACCATCTTACCTCGGTGTGATATTTCACTTGATGTATTAATCACGTATCATTGAAGCTTCCTTGTTGACACTTGTAGCATCTTCACTATTCAGTATGTTCTGTAGGGCATCGATGTAACTTAGTGCCATCAATAATGTGTCATACTTGGATAGTTGGCGTTGGCCATTATAACCTGACGGAACCTTTTTACGAAGAAGATCAAACGCTTGATTGATACTGTTCATCCTTCGTCTTTCACGTGCGTTGGCTGCCAAACGACGCACTGGGCGGTACTTGCTGGCCCATAACTGATGATGAGGTGTCATAGTTTTCTTAGATACACGATTCCAACGTCTTTTGTTGGTAGTTTCTGGAGGTTCTCGCCCGTTGGTATGTTTTTCTGGCGATGATTCCAGACGGTGCTTAGATGCAGATTCTGATGTGCTAGTGCAATCTGGACATCCATAAGAGCTATGTAAATGATTCCCATGTAAAGGTATCATCAGGTAACTCATGGTTACAGTGTTAGATGCCATTTAATAGAGCAACTATTAGAAAACGCACATTAGGTTCCTTCACCGATTGTCCATCACGAATCGTCACGCTTTTTATATGGACAAGGAATCACCGAAAAAGCCGCGTGAACCAATCAGAAGAGGGTGAAAATTCAGAACACGGACGGCTGCAGATATCATATACATATAGGCTGAAACCACCTACCAAGAGGTTTACGGCTGATCAGTAATATATTGTGTGAATGGACTATTATGTAGCAATAGTCCGTGGCTTGATCTCCGGCCATATATTTCACGGTACCAGGTTGAAACTGTCAAACCATCAAATGCTTTGCTGATAAAACTTCTTCATTAACGCCGTCCTTTCGACCGTTTCAGTCGACAAAAATGAAGCTCGTCAAATATGAATGGAAAATCAACTATAAAATACGCATACAATTTGACAATTAACATGATACCTTTTCCCCTATTGGCCAATAGATATGGAGGGATGTTGATATTGTCATTGGTGGTTTTTGTATCCGTGCTATGTCAAGCATGCTAAATTACTATACTATCGTATTCTATGAGGCATCACGCAATTACTTTATTACAAGGTCATTTTAAGCGCACAATAAATCAACTCTCATTTTGATGCGTTTAGAATGGCTGCAACACTTCAACAAAACTAGGAAAAGAACTTATTTTACTAGTAAGGATTTTAGCTTGAAAAATGATACATAAAATAAAACCTACCAGGGTTATAGTTATGAGAAGGCGTTCCTGGTTATTTCTTCAGGATATAACCGTCTTCAAGATGCTTTGCACGATCTATAGGCTTGTCTGAAAACAGGAAAAGATGTTATTTCAAAAGAAATAAGTCATTTGGCTATACATTTGCCGTCGAGGATCAATGGCAATTAATTGACACAAAAAGCAATTATAATTATAAATACATGTATAATGAAATGAAAAACTGACGCAGCCAAGAATGATGTCTTGTTAAATAAAACTACTTCAGAACAGAAATTGTAGCTTTCATATGCTTTATCACTTACGAAAATATCTACCACAGGAAATTATTATCACAGAAAAAGTGAACAAAGAGAAATAGACTGGAGCGGGATTTGAACCAGCGACCTCTGGAATACCTAATAGTCAATTATCTGTGTTTGGCAGTCAGAAGTTATATAAAACTTCTCACATACCGCTATATTATTTAAGATAAGCGCAGCATTAGCAATTAGCATTAGGAATGCTGCAACCTGAGAAACAGTATACATGGAGATCACCCAAAGATGATTGACACCATGCACCAACATAATGAAGATTGTGTAACTCGGTTAGTAAGAGCGCCGGTACGGTATTCCGGAGGTCGCTGGTTCGAATCCCCCACCAGTCAATTTTTCTTCCTTCACGGAACTTTTCAATGACTTGAAATGAATACAATCAGTTTCCCGTGTGGTTATTTTATGATTATATCACACTACAGTGACTACAGTATATGCCTATATATCACACTATATTACACTACAGTAGAACTGTAAGTTACTTGGTCCATTAGCCTATGTGACCTAGTAATATGACCACTTCATGAGCGACCAGATTTGAAATGAATATTGATCATAGTAACATATTGTTTAAGAAACCATGAAATATAACATATAAAAAAAATGATCACGACGGTTCTTACTTGCCGCTCCATTAGGAAAAGTTAATAATTGCAGAACATGCGATTTCTGCAAAGTCACGTTCATGCTCAGCATTTTGTACCAATTACCAATATGCATGACCGATATGACATTATGCATAATAACTGGATCAGGCACGTAATATAACTCATTCAATTTTGTGATTCTTCTGAATCAATAGTACATTTGCCTATTGGCGGAGTTTTTTGTGTTTAATTTTAAAACAACTTCCCCGAATATAATCAAAAGTAGTTTTTGAGAAACTATATCTTACATTTTTGGTCAAATCGGTGAGTACTAGACCTAGCACTTTTAAAGCTCAAAGATATAAATCACCAGACATCTACTTGTCAATAGTTCGCTTGTTACATCTAATACCGAGGATTAATCAATTTATATAGTAAATAAATTGAAATAAGTAAATGAATAAATGAATGAGAAAAGACGTATACAAATACAACTTTTGGAGGCATCAAGCTTTATTTCAAATTTAAGTTGGAATTTTCAAGTTTTCGTGTTTTTGTTGGGTGACCAATGATTTTTTTTAAGGGGGGGGGGTTAAGTTTCACTAAACAAACAAACAAACAAAAACCCCAACAAACAAACAGACCCCTAAAACTGTCATATTGGCATAAATCAGACTGAAAACGCTATCCCTCCATTACATGGTGAATATGCCGACTTTTAGGACGTGTATGCATCCGATAGTTGACAGCCCAAATTCTGGGAACGGCTGAAAGAATATTATTTTTGCCTCAGAAAGATTTGGAGGGTTTTGCCAAAATTAATGAGCTCGCGTGTGAACTTTTGGCCGTACTTATTGTATGTACCGTATTCATGTTTAAGTATAAGATATCATTCAAAATTGGGATACCACCTGTCACGAGTCATTTGCTAAATCAGTGACTTTCTATCATATTTGAACATTTTCAGGCAAGAATTCATCACACCTTTGCGACAATCGGCCATCAGACACGATTTTTATATATATATTTTTTTGTATACAGTGTATAGGTCTTACTTGTACAGTTGTAAATGGAATCCCAACCTTTGTACTGGTGCTGCATATTACAACAATACTTTCAATGACACAGTTTTTTTTAGTGATAATGTTTCAGAGAGCATCCCAGGCAATTGTCTGCCCGTCAGTGTTTAGAGTTATCGCTTGAATGCGTTACACATTGTCCGTATACTTCCCCTGACTCGGCAGTGGTTATATTTCTAAACTACGGCTTAATTTCCCAAATGTCTCTTCATTATTAAAGTCAATACAATGCAAACGGATAAGTGGTTTCCTCCCAACGGAGAGACCATTTTTAGGCCCACCTGAAAATGAGATGTCATCAATGAGCAATTAGGCTGAGATCAAATTGGGTTAAAAGCGTTCACCACCGTACGTTACGGTCCATAACGCTCAGTGTTTTTAAATGGCGAGTATAGATCAAGTCTGCACGTGTTAATCTTAATAAGCATTTTACAATGTAATTCACACTGAAACTGCGTTTGACAGAGTGTTATTGTGTACGCTGGCTCATCATATACGACCGTTTGTCATGTAAGTCGCCAGTCTAATTTATAGCATTATTGTGCCATGGATCCTTTGCCGGATTGCTCCATTTCTTGTTATGTCATCAATTCTACTCTCTCCTCAGGTAGATTTCAAGCCATAGTCAAACGTACTCACCCTTAATAAAACAAGCACCTGACCACAAATTTCTGTCAAATATTATGTGAGAAAATTGTTCACAAACGTCGTATTCATCACGTTTCATCCAACAATCTTGACAGTCCACTGATTAACATTAATGCAACCATAGTATGGAGACAGCACTGCCTGTAGAGTGATATTCTCCACTTGATTGTATGAAGGCGCTATTATACTTGCTATGTTTGATCCGAAATCCACATTTAACACATCGGACAAAACAATACTGCTCATATAAGTATGGGCATGGAGTAAGGAACAGGAGCCAATTTCATAGAGCTGCTTAGTACAAAAACATTGCTTAGCACAAAAATAGCTTGCCCAATAAAACAAACCACCATCCCATTTGATATGCATGGTCGGCGTACAACAGCCAAAGAACAATTGCAAGTGATACACAACACATGAAAATTTATTGTTAATCCTGTTTTACTAAGACAGAAATGTCATGCTTAGCGATTTTTTTGTGCTAAGCAGCTCTATGAAATTGGTCCCTGGACGGCGCCCCGGGTCCTGGTTCACAAGTCATTTCGTAAGAACGTAAGAACCGTGTCCGTATCGAAGGAATACTGTCTGATGAAATGGTATATTTAGAAAAGTGTAAAACAAATAATTTCGGAATTTCCGTCTCGGCGAGATCAAAACATTCTTTAAGAAAAAAAAGTAGTTTTCCCCATTTTCTCGGGACTTAGATGTCCGACTGAGCTCAAATGTATTCTTATTCAAGCTGGATTAGACGAAGTGTGTGTGCTGTGCTGTGACCATTACCAATCACCAGGCGCGGTTCTAGAGCCAAAATTTTTGGGGGGCTAGAAGAGCCATTATTTTTTTGGGGGGCTAGAAGACCCAATATTTTGGGTTCTTGTAACACTCGCTTCTGCTATGTCTTATTAAGGGTTGAAAAACATGCAAATTATAGCCC